>CM053752.1:86804532-86829930 GCA_028658305.1 Pachyuromys duprasi
ACCAAAATATTTGAAGAATGCCAACATACCTTTAAGATCCATTCCTGTTTCTAATTCCCCTTCTATGTCTAACACAGCTGTGACTTCCTCCACTGAAATTTTAAAACTCCTCAAAGTCATCCAAGAGAATTGGTATCAGCTTCTAGCAAACTCCTTAGCTCCTGAATGAGTTGTGAGTTTTCTGGATAACATCTATAATGGTGACTTTTCAGAAAGTTTTCAGTTGTCTGTGACCAAATCCGAGGGAGGAATCACTGGCCATGGCAGTGATATCCTTGGGAAATATATTACGTAAAATTAAGACTTACAGTTGTCTCCTGTGTTAATGAGGTCAAGGCCCCTTCCGTCTTTTTCTTTTAATAGATTAAGTGTGTTTGGTTTATGTTGAGGTCTTTGATCCACTTGGACCTTAAATTTGTTGATAAATATGGGTCTTTTTGCATTTTTCTACATGTAGACATCCAGTTATTTCTGCAGCGTTTGTTGAAGATAATGTGTTTTTTTCATTGTATGGTTTTGGCTTATTTGTCAATAATTAAGTCTTCATAGGGGTGTGGGTTTATTACTGGGTCTTTGATTTGATTCCATTGGTATACCAGTCTGTTTCTATGCCAGTACCATGCCATTTTTTATTCCTGTTACTCTATAGTACAGCTTGAGATCTGGGATGGGGATACCTCCAGAAGATTTTTTATTCTACAGGATTGTTTTAGCTATTCTGGGTTTTTGATTTTCCATATGAAATTGAGAATTGTTCCTCTAATATCTGTAAAAAGGCTCTTAATCTTCATTCAGATGGGCAAACAGGATAGACATCAGAAGTAGGAGAAGACAAGGAACAGGACAGGAGCATTCCACAGGGGACCTCTGAAAGACTCTACCCACCAGGGTATCAAAGGAGATACTGAAACTCGTAGCCAAACTTTGGTCAGAGTGTCGCAATCCTTATGGAAGAGGAGAAAAATAGAAACATCTGGAGGGGACAGGAGCTCCACAAGGAGAAAAACAGAGCCAAAATACCTAGGCTCAGGAAGTAGGGGGCTGCAAAAACCAGTACTCCAACTAAGGGCCATGCATGGAAAGGATGTAGACTCCCTGTTCAAAGGAAGCCCATTGGCTGCTCAGTTTCCAAGTGGATACCTTAGTAAGGGGTACAGGGTCTTTCTCTGACATGAACTCAGTAGCTGGATCTGATCACCACCTCCTGGAGGGTGCAGCCTTGTCAGGACACAGAGGAAGATGATGCAGCCAGCCTAGATGAGACCTGATGGGCTAGGGTATCATGGAAGGGGAGAAGGTCCTCCCCTATCAGTGAACTAAGGAAAGAGCACAGGGGGAGAAGCAAGAGGGTGGGTGGGACTTGGAGGAGACAAGGGAGGAGGCTGCAGTGGGGATACAAAGTGAATACATTGTAATAAATAAATATATAAATAAAATATTAAATTTTTAAAAATTAAAAAAATAAGACTTTGAAATTGAAATTACTCACTTATCCATCAGCTACAGAATGGAAGTTGTGTTAATCTCAGTATACATCTCCTTTCAGAGCTCTTGGGTGCCAGCACACAGTATCACTTCGAAAGAATGCTTTTGTTGTTTTTCTCAGGAAAGGACGCTGTGAATGGGTGAGCTGTCATCCACACTACTCATACATTTACAGAGCAGTCTGGGCAGCTACCAACCACATTCGTACATTAGACCTTAGCAGAGTCAATCTGTCTCTTAAAAATTTGAATGTTTTTTTTTTCTCCTCTAGCTATGAAAGCTAATCCCATTATCTCTTGTCAAAGTACACTTTTAATTTACATTGGAAATCATTGATTTTTGTGGTTTCCTTCACCAGTGCTCTTAATTAGATTTCCTACTCAACTTGCTGCAGTTTCAACATGAGCACTTGCTGATTAGTGCTTTTGTTATGGAGAAGGGTTTTCTCTATTCAACTCAAAAGCCAACCATTCTGTTTTCAAAAATGCCTCCAGCAACTTTCTCAGTTCAGTCTGCAGCTTCATACGTCCAGGCATTGCTCTGAACTAGGCATTGGCTTACACAAATGTTATGGCTGATTTGATCTTCCATCTAGATTGTTCCTGAAAGCAATAAAGCTGTTTTGCATTCTCATTTGTATGTTCATTGGAATAGGTTTGTATGGACAACTTGGCTAACTACATAGCACAGAGGCCTGCATTTCAGCCTTTAGCCTGCATTTGCTTCTCATATACCTTTCTTCATCAATCGTTTCTAGCGTTTGACTTAAAGTGAAAGACATGGGTGTCTTTGCTTAACTTTAACACCTAGAAGTCATAGTAGGGTTATTAACCAGTTTCAATATTCTTGTGTCTCAGGGAATACAGAGGCCAAAGAGGGAAGAGATGCGGATACAGAATACACACATTCATCTATCGAGTTTGTCATTGAAGATGACACAGTTTGTGTAACCACAAATTACACAATTACATCAGCTAACATTAGATATTGTTATGTCAGTCCGCTATAACAAAGATGCAGAATAATGAATGATCTAGAAATACTCTTACAACTACCAAAGGAGCAGAGCAATTCAAAACAAGCACAAACTGTTAGAAACATGGTGCCAACAGACTTGCTGGACTCAGGGGTACCTTAAACCTTGAATATGTTTTTAAAAAGCCGCATTTTCAATGAGCAATGAACCAAAGTGAAGGGATGTAATAAGCCTATTTAACATTAACACTCATTACCATGCTGTGAAAATGACTTCTGGAGCACAGTTCCCTGTGTACCTGTAAGTCTGCATCCTTTTATCACTATTTCCACTTGTCTTCCTCCTCCCAACTGCCATTCCTGATAATTATCCTATTCTTTTTGTTTCTGGGATCAACTTTTAAAATCTCACATATGAGTAAGAACACGGGTAATTGAATTTGCCTAGCTATTTCTCTTACTATAATATCTCCCAGGTCTATCATTTACGAATGACAAGATTTAAGTCAAAAGTGATGAACAATGATGAACAAGCAGCTCCATCTCAAGGTGATGGCTGTTTTAGGAAAAGTCACTTCTGGGAGTGTCTAGACTGTGTTAACTGCAGTGGACCCACTCTAATTGTAGATGGTAACACTCCATAGGCTGCCGTTCTGGATGGAATAAAAAGGAAAACATGAGCTAGACAACAACACTGCTCTCTTGGTTTCCTGATTGTAGAAGCAACAGAACTATATGCCTCATGATGCTGTTGCCATGACTACCCTGCTATGGTACATTGCAACCTTAAACTGAAGACAATATAAAACTTCTTTCCTTGGGTTGATTTTGGTCCGGTATTATGTCACAGCGCTGAGAAAAGCTTCTGATACATGTAATTTGAAACATCGTATTGCACACTTTATCTCTCACTGTATAAAAGACTGCTATGATATACATGTAAAGTGTGTGTTTATGTAAAAACGTAGCTTGCCCAGAAACAAGGAACAACAGTCACAGTGATTCTCTCTAGCATCTTAGCACCAACATGCACTCCTAAAATTCTACTTCTCAACCAAAGTGTACAACTAACTTGTGGAAACGTCCGATCCAGCTAAGTATGCAACACATATTATACGCCAACTGGCAGTGGAGCTAGCAAGGATTATTAGAGTCGTTGTTCGGGGAGCAGGGACACAGGTCAGTCAGTAAGTGTTTGCTGTGAAAAGTGTGCAAACATGAGGACCTGACTTTGTTCCCCAGAAACCATGAAAAAGACAGTGATGTGCACTTGCAATCCCATCACTACAGAGACAGAAACAGGTAGAACCCTGGGTATTGCTGGCCAGCAGCCTAGCATAATCAATGTGCCCATGTTAGTGGGAAGCCTTGACTCACAGAATATGGTGGCTGGTAGCTGAGGTTGACCTCAAGCCTCCCTACATGTGTTCCTGCACATACGCACCCATATGCACACACACATCACATGCACACAAATAAGCACACATGTATAAATATTTAGTTTTGCTAAAATGAGACTATCTAATGAAGTCCCCACTGGCCAAAGATATGATAATGTGTGCCTTAGTTTGAGTACTACATAAAATTAACTTAAACACAACATATACCACGTTTCATACAGATAAATAAGGGTAATTAAATAGCTTTTTAATTTTGTATCACAGTGTAATTAAAGAGTAGACAAAATAATTACTCCTTAAAATAATATTTAATATAAATTCAAGGAATAAAATATCACTAATTTTCAGTCCACATTGTGTTTATAAATCTTACTATTGAGTATCAATAGCTGTCAACTTCACTGAAAAAGAAGAAGCCAAATATTATGTTCTTCTATGGGCAAGAAATTAACACTCTTATAGTCTTTTTAATGGGACTCAACACAAATCTGTTTAAGCCTCTTGTATTTGCCTGTCAGTTCCCAGACATTCACAAGGAGAATGTACAAGCTTTTATCATGAATATGAATGCAGCAAAATCCAGTCTCTGAGAAATGTTACAAGTCAAGTAATTCAGGTCCCTTAATAAAAGTTAATGGCAAAAGCATAGGGGAAGCATGGAGATCAAAATGTACTTTACAATATTAACAACAACAAAGATACTTAAGGGGTGATCAAATTGCAAAGCCACATTGGCTAGAGACTGGAGAGGGACAAGTTAGTGATACAACTATGAAGAATATTTAGAAATAATTACCCTAAAAGTTAAGAGTGTTATTACTGTCTGAGGAAAGCATAGTGATAGAGATTGGAACTATTGATAATGTTCTTCATGAGAGTGGGCTTTAATTTGTCTTTTTTGTTGATGTGTCCAAAACTTAACCTCCCCCAAATCTCATACTTAGAGGAATGTTTATTATTATTGGATATGCTTAATATGTATAATAATATCATAAACTTTTTTTCTTTTTCTTTCTTTCTTTCTTCCTTCCTTTTTATGTTAATCACAGGTTATGTACTTTGTATCCAAGGCGTAGCCCCCTCCCTCATTCCCTCCCTCTCTTCTCATCCCTCCCTCATCTTATCCCTGCCCCTTTCCAAGTCCACTGATACGGAGGACCTCCTCCCCTTCCATCTGACCTTAGCTTATCAGGTCTCTTCAGAGGGCAGTGTCCTCTTCTGTGGTCTAGCAAGGCTGCTCCTCCCTTGGGGGGCTGGGAGGGTCAAAGAGCCAACCATTGAGTTCATGACAGAAATAGTCCCTGTTCCCCTTACTAGGGTACCAACTCATAAAGTTAAAGCGTTAATTTTCTCTTTTTATTAATCTCCTCCTAGTAAGTGATTATGTGAGGCAAGCTTGTGTGTACTCTCACAGGTATTTGTATGAATTTTTATATTAACACTAAAAAGACAGTATGTAAATGCAGATGAAAGAATCAGATACACATAAGCAATATCCACTGATATGAACAATAGATCTATTTTGCTTTGTTTTGCTGAACTAGGACAACTCAGTCCCTTTTTTCTCCCATAACCCACATCATCAGATCTAGAAGTGATGTCACTTTCTTCTTCTTTTCTCATTACTATTTGTAACCCACTTCTCCTGCCTATCCTGAAACTCCAAGCTTGGTAGAAGGCATGCACGTCAGCTCACTGGCTACACAATTATAATGGGTCATTATGTCACATGCAGTTCCCAGTGCTCCTCTCACATGGCTTTAATTTTTCTATTTTGTTGATGTGTCCAAAACTTAACCTCCCCCAAATCTCATACTTACACATGCTACTCTGACCACAACATGCTCTCTTTCAAGTCCTTATTAGTTTCTTCTTGACAACAATTCTTTTGTGTCTGATGAAACACCCAGTCCTTTGACCCAATATATTCTTCACTGCCATCTGCCTGATCTGTATCTCAATTTTCTCTTTACCATGTTAGCCTCTGTGATTAATCACCTTAACCACTCCCATGTAGAAGCCCTCAACTGCTCTACCTTGCTCTCATGCTTTAAAAACGTGATGGCAGTATGCCAAGCCTGATTAAGTACCTCATTCTGCTTACTGAAAGCACTTCACTATCTGAGCGTGCCTGGAGAGAAAGCGTCAACATGCTGACGGTGCCCCACTCCAGATTTATAGTTGCCAATCTTCGGTGTGTGCCCAGAAGCACTAAGCCCTGCTGCCGTGTGTATCTTCCAAACTTACCTGCCTACTCATCAGGATGGCTCTTTCGTTCACGGCCTTTCTCTTTCAAACAACTTAAACTCTCTTATCCCCTTCCCTGACAGCAAGATCTATTCTTGCCTTTCTGTTAACAAAAAAAGACATCAAGAGGAAAGTTCTTGTCTTTTTTATTATTAAACCTTTCACTTCCATTTGTGTGTGCATGCTTTTTGAACCAGTTAGGTCAAGTTTGGCATCAAGAAGCAAGTACGCTACTAAAATTGGGTCTGAAACAATATTTTTAATATTCCAGCAAGGAAAATGAGAAATATATGCTTTCATAATCGGTTAACTGTGTGGTTCTACAGTTCTATGCTCAGTCCTCTTGGCCTTAGGATTGTTGTCATAGCTCCAACATGGACCAATACTTCAAACATACATAATAGCAGTTTTGTACCATGTGTCTCTTTTAATTAAGGAACTAAAACAAACCTCTTCAAACTCAAACTTTCCCCCTAATTTCTCAGAGTATCCGTGTAGTATGTCCACCCCTAAAAAAAAAAAAACATATCACAAAACTGGTCAGATCCAATCTACAGTGATATTTTAGAAAGATTCTGCAAGTAAGAAAGGATGAAGAAAGAAATAGCAGTTGAGGAGCAGCTAATATTACACATTACTCCTTCACACTTTGTGGTTGTGGCCATTCCCATATGTAACCTAAGTAAGCTTGCTGAAGGTCAGCCACCTCAGCCATGCACTGGAGGACTATTTCCTCTCTTGGTTATTAAGGGAATTAGATTTTGAATGAGCCTACCTATTTCTGTTTTTATAAAAATGCCTCATTTATAAAGAAGTATTGTTGTCATTATATAAATATGAAAGACATTTTAGATTACAAACTCTTGCTTTTGAACTGAAGATAATACTCATTTACACCAGAGCTTCTTTCCAAGACCCCTGCACCATCATTGTTTCTACTTTGTGTCTTCAGCACGATTAACTTGCTGCCGATTTATGAGGTTAAAATCCTCATAATTTATTATTATTATGTTTTTTCATATTAAACAGGCTCTAAATATATTTTCCTAGGTTTCAGCAACTTTTGTTTTCTCATTCTTACCTTTCTTATTTTAAACTCCTACTTGTTCAATTATACCCAAAGGGAGGAGATAATTAGTATAACTATTTTATTAAGTATGTTAGGCCAGCTGGTTAGCCTTTCTAATCCCCAATTTCTTCATTCATAAAACGAGGATTAGATCTTATTAATGAGGTTCTACTGAGGGTTGAATCAAGTCTACACTCAGCACAGAGAAACCTTTTTTTTTTTTTAATAGCTATTATTGTTACTGTTGTCCTTACTGTTTTAAATGAAAGAGAATGAAGTTTAGAAAAGTTTGGAGTTTCAACATTACAGATTGATGAATTTATAATCAGAATCCATGTTTATTTGTTCTTTCATTTAATCCAATGGTTTCTACTTTATCATTTTGTTAAACAAAGTGGGTATCACTTAGCATGGATTTTAACACACTTTCAGTTTCAGATAAACTTATTTCCCTTGGGAAACTGATATTTGTATTCTTTCCTGAGAATGAGAATTAAAAATCTGATTAGCTTTTCCTCTCTTCACTGGCTGTTGAGACACCGGATCAAATTTAAAGTGCAATCATAGCAATTATCTGTCTTCATTGCTTTTATCTTCATTGCCTTTATCTATGTCTTATTTGTATTCTGCTTTGCCCTGGTAATTACTTTTTACATATATTTTCCTATTAGCTGTCCTGAATTTCTTAAAGGAATTACTCTCACTTGTTGGGCAAATAAATCTCTGCTACTTGCAATGTAGAGTTTCCATGTGAATAGCAGATAGATTGCGAGAAAGCCACATTTGAAGCTTCCACCCTTGTGGCTCTTTATTTGGAGCTCATAATTGAAGCCACTATTTGTTTTCCTTCTCTGTGATCCCTTAATATATGCAGAATGGTTCTTCCAATTGTCGGTTACAGAAGCCTCTTCTGTTTTTAAGGTTCAGCTGCTCTTGGGGGACGACAGGCTTTCTTTTGAAGTGCTCAAACTGGGGGGTGGGGGAGGTTTGTCCAAAATTAACACTTTTGCCACAGAAGCCATTCATTGTTTTTAATCTCCAGGGTATTCTAACTTCATATACTTATATGTGTATACGTAGTCGTAGTGTGCAAAACACTCCACTCTTAATTAAGTAATTATTATTTGAATATTTCTGTATCCTTCCACTCACCATCCAGATCAAGATGTCCAGTATATCAAAGACTTTGTGCCTATCTTACTCTTATCTTCTCTCCAACAGAATCACTACTGTTCTGCCTTCTAAAAACAGTAGTTTGATATAGTATTGAATCTTCTACAATAAAACTGAATATTCAGTAAAAGCATTTAATGTGTGTCAACAAAAACATGAGATACATCAGTTTTTCATTTGTATATTTTGCTGCCTTTTTACTATACCTGAATGCTTCTGTATTTCTCAAAATAGGTTAAATTTTTTATCTCATTTCATGCTATGCTCCATGATATGAATATACTACAATGTGTGTATCCATTATTCCTTTGATGAATTTAGATTATATTTAGCTTACGAATTTTGTGAAGAAATCTTCTATGAATACTCACTATTGGGAATAAATCAGTCTTCATATGTATGTAATGCAAGAGGAGGAACAATAATAGAAACCGTTTATTTCCATTTCATTCCTGGCTTCTTTTGTTAATTTTTTCAATCAGATATTTAAAAAATGATGAGGGTAGTTCACCAAGGAGAAATGAAACTGCAATGCTTAAGATGACAGCTTTAGAGTATAAAGAAGAACTTCTTTTACTTAAAAAAAAATTGAAACATTTACACATACTTTCATAGTCACAGTAGTGAGAGAGCACTCAGTTCTCTTTACCTCAGACACTGTGTAAATGTAACAGAGAGGTCCTGATATTTAGATGTAGCACCTCCCACAAATTGTTCACTACAGGTATAATTAACATTCATATTGACCTTTTGTCTCTTTATCTGAGAGAGAAGCAAGGGAGACCAAGAGCTGTCAGCTAATATTATTTGGAGCATCAGTGACATTTTCTTGCAACACACATACTGTTTTCCTGTGCAACACGCAGCATTCCCTTTCTTTTCCTATGTAAATAGCAATACCTCACAGGAATGTTGACTTTAAAAGATCCTTCATTCTTTCTTCTCTACAGAATTATCTGAATCATTCTACGTACAGGGTTTGTGTTATCTTGTTCTCTGATATTGCTGATAGATTATAATGTGTAAAAAAGTTCACAACGGTCTCTCTTCTCGTCTTATCTTCTACTTCTTTATGTGCTTCATTTCCTTATCAACTTTTTACAGACGTGTAACTCCTTATTGGATTCATCATTTCATTACCATTCTCTCCTTACAATGAATCAGTGTATGAGTTTTGAATTCTTATCTATTTCTTTTTCTGTGATTCAAAATCTAAATAGACACTTCCGCATTACAAATGAATGAAGTAACACTACCAATGTGGAGGCAAAGGTATGGGGAGGGAGATGAAAGAGCAGCTTGGGTTTTCAGAATTCTGAGGGACAGCAAAGACTTGATATTAAAAACAAGTTTTTATTATGTCAGTTTTGTTCCATTTTAAATCTACTTTAAATATTTACAGTCAGTGGCAGTTTGAATGAGAATGCCCCCTCCTCCCCTCTTGGCTCATATACTTGAATGCCTGGAGTCTACTGCTTGAGGAGGATTAGGAGATGTGGCCTTGTTGGAAGAGGTGTGTCACTGGGGGTGTTCTTTGAGGTTTAAAAGGCCCACCTGAGGGCCAGTTTCTCTCTCTGCCTTATTATTATGGATAAGGTGTGAGCTCTCAGCTATAGATCCATGCCTGCCTATCTACTGTCATGCTCCCTGACACTCTAAGTGAGCCCCCAATTAAATGCTTCCTTAGGTCAATTCGCCATCATCTTTTTGCATAAAAAAGAGTCCCTAGAAAGATGTCGTTGTATTCCATTCATTAAAGAGGACTTCAGAATCCATGTATTTCCAACATTGCTTGCTCTATGCTTACTTATTCACATAAGTAATCATAGATGCTTCCTGTCTACTGTTAGCAGCTAGCATTTCAGAAATCCACTGATACAGAACCACTTCACATTGTAAGCACCCTTAAGAATTATAATCTGTCATTTTTTTTCAAATTTTGCATGTTAAGAATATGGACAAGGCTATACTAATTTGGATAGTATAAGTATAAAGGTATAAGTATAAGGCTATACTCACTTGGTACTGGAAAACAAGGCTTTATACCTGGCATAAGTCCTTACACAAACATTCCCTCATTCCTTGTTTCTCACCTCTCAGACTTCCCATAGCTTTCTCTAACTGCCTGTAGGACAGCAGCTACTTCTTCAAGTTTAAGATCAGGACACTCGTATTATATATTTTTTTTAATTTTCACATTTTATTTGTTAAAACAAGTCACAGGCAACCTATGTTCAAAACAGAGGAGTACAAACTTCAAAATACCCAGCATCCAAAGCTGAAGGATAGCTATCATAGAAGCCTGTTGGAAACATAGTGCCTCATTCAGAACTGAATGTTATTCAGGACCAACTTTTCTTTCTTACCCTCTGCCAGCCTACTGTCCTGTTCTCTTCAAATGTTGTCGTCATTCACTCTCAAGAACTTCTTACTCAGAGCCTGAAAATCTCTAATCCTGCCTCTAATCCAAGACAATTTGTATCTTGAAATGTGGTGCCTGAAATAGAAAGTCCTATATTCTAGAAGGCAGAAGTTGAACAGTGAATTTCCCTTCACATTAGGAAACCTTTACCAAAGACTCCAAAAGAATAGTTTAAGCAACACTGTAACAGTAACTGAAAAATATGAGTGTTTTCTTGTTCAATCTATAGATGATATTTAAATAGTAAAGATAGCACCGATGTTCCCATTCAAGATTTTGTTCATGCTTTAATACGTATTTAACACAAATGTCTTCTGTTATTTTATTCAAACTGTTTGCTAATCTTACCAGTCTCTCACAGATAGGCTTCCTTTGTATGTTTTATAGCACAGATGCACTTTATTTTTTAAAAAATTGGAAAAATACAAAGTAAGTGATGCCATTTGTATCCTAGCCCTAGGGAATAAAGACCTTTGACACTTTGTTTTGTACTGAGCTTGTGATCAAACATCTTTGTGTTAGGTTCATGCCTCCTTTTCAATCATCTTTTTCTTATCCTATAATTAATTAATGCACCCAGATTGTTGAAGAGAATCTAAATATATACTTGGATAAACATTAGGAGAGGCACTCAAAATGAAAAATAATTCTGGTAGAAGTTAAAAATTGAATTATAAGATATATATTTTTAAATAAAATCTATTGAATGAGTATTTTAAAACTTAATGCCAAAGGTTTATCTTTGCAATTTTCTTACTTTCTAAATGTGAAAGTTTTGAATACTGTCAGATAAAGTTGATAACCTACTGGTGGAGGAAGAGGGGGCACACTAAATCATTAATTCACGTATCTCATAAAATGAGGATTTTCAGATTTTGGGTGGATGTTCTATTTTGTTCTGGTTTTTATGGAACCAAATGGTTTTTGGAACATCATGGAACATTAAGGAAAAGGTCCTTAAGATTTACTTTTGAAATTCTGATGCAAGACTTCATTAGCCATCTAAGTTCTTTCTTTTGTGCTTCTACAAGATGTACTGATTTGGATTTTTGTGCCAGCTCTTCACTTGCTGGTTGGTTCTTTTCATGTTAATTTTTTCACTTACGTGTTTATATGGAAGGCACATTCAGTGATTCAGGGGACCAAAATACCACATTTCCAGAAACTTGGTCCAAGTGTCCTTAAGGATGAAAATAAATACATTTGTGCTATATTCATAGACATAAAGTTTATAGGGCAATTAAACAGAGAATTTGGGTGACAATACAAATGAAAGAAAAACGAGTAAGAATCTCTATGTGCATGTGTGTGTGTACTATTTTAATGGTATGAAGTCAATGAGGATAGTTCTCTGAATTTGAGTGCTACTGTTTGGACAAAATGTGCCTCCAAGATAAGAATCTACCTGAAGAGCTGTGTGGGTAGAGCCCTTAGTTAGAAATATAGAATATGCCTGTAGGTTCATCACAGCTGCACAGTGGGAATATGAGGGAAGTTGTGTAAGCACCAGGAAGTGAAAGGAACTGAAGTTAGATGAAAAAATGGAGAAGAATAATCCATGAAATGACTTACACATGGTGGTATTTTTAGCTTTTAGTTTATTTTTACTATATTTTGTGATTATACCATAATTATATCATTTTCTTCATTTCCTCCCTTCAAACACTTCCATATTCCTAATTTGTTTCTTTTCAAACTCATGCCCTCTTTTGGCTATAGTTGTTGTTGTTATTGTGTGTTTTTGTTTTCTTAAATACAGATATAAAATTTGCTTGGTCTGTATACATATACATACATATATAAATACACACATGTATATATAACATTGTATATACACTACTTTTCATGACTGACCTTTGGTTTGGATATCCAATTATTCTTCTGGGGAAAAGACAATTTCTCCTGTTCTCAGCGTTCTTTAGCTGTCTATGCTTCTTTGTGGACCCAATCTTAGCCTTTAGTTTAAATGTAGTTGTAGCCTAGTAGGCACTGCTGATGCCACACTAAGAAATATCTGTTAACTTCATAAGACCTTCCACATTTTAAGTAGGAATAACAGTAAGGACAATTTTGTAACAAGTTTATGTCACCACTCAAACAGTCTTGATGCTTGATCCCTACATTGTTTCCAATTCCAGAGTTCTAGAAATACCTATGATACTAAGGGGCAATGGGCAATGCTTCATTCCCAAACAGGCCCTAGTGTAAGACTTGCAGGGCAGACTCTGGGTTTTGCAATAAGGTCATACATTATACATAAGAAAAATGATCAGTTTTTTAAAAAAATATCTTCTATTATCTTCTGGTATGGAACTGAGCATTGGTAGAGAAGGTGGGCTATCAAATGTCTATCAAACCATAGAACATAAAAAGTCACCATGAGCTAATTATTTTCATTCACCAAGTTACAATGTCTCACAGGGACAGCAGCAATCAATCATCTAGAGGAAGTACTACAGCTTTATGAAGATCTGTACCAAGGTCTCCTTCAGTGAAACTGTGTGTTGGTTTTATGGGGGTTTTATTAGTGCTTTCCAATGAAAGAAGAAAATCCCCAGAGAGATTCAAAGGCGAACTGGTCCATTGACAAAGATATCAGCTGTGATGAACGTCAGTCAGTTTCTTGAACTTTTTCCTCTGCATAACGTTGTCTTTCCTTGTAAGTCCTACTGTAGTCCTGCTATATCCGTTTAAGTTTTGCTTTTCCTTTGTATCGATCTAGCACTGAATAGTCTGTTTTTGTTGTTGTTGTTGTTGTTGTTCTTTTTTTATGTATACTACTCTGGTGTCATATATGCAATCCTTCTTCCTCAGTCCCTTGGGATCTGGTAACACAGCTGTGAGCCACCACCTTCAAACACCACCATTCTTGACATTTAGTCTTCTTTAAAATCTGATCCAATATTTCATCCATGATAACCAGGATAACCATAAATGCATTATCTTGGCTTTAAAAAAAGATTCTATTCAGTTTATCCAGAATCTCCCTTATATCTGAAATTCCCTCTTGTCAATTTTCTATTTTCTGATTATCATCTTACTATTAGGCAATACATTTCCATTCACTCATGCTGGATATAAAGTTGATCCCAAATCTGTCTCCTTCCCTCAAAATATTATATAAGAGTGCTGCTTGGAGCATTATTCATAATAGCCTTTTAGAAGCATCCAAACTATCTACTAATAGATGAAGAAGCATAAGTTAATGGAATTCTGTTCAGTCATAAAAGTAGAATGGTGGTCTCCTTTGGAGCGCCTGTCCCCTCCAAGTCTTTCTATCTCCCCCTTCTTTCATAAAATTCCATGAATTCTGCCAAAAGTTTGGATATGAGTCTCAGCCTCTGCTTCGATATGTTGAACAGTGGAGTCTTTCAGAGGTGTTTGTGGTAGGATCCTGTCCTATTTTCTGTCTTCTCCTGCTTCAGATGTCTATCATCAAGAACCATGCATGGAGAGGACCTAAAACCCCTGCTCAGATGTAGCCCATAACTCAGTGTCCAAGTGAGTTCCTAGTAAGGAGAGCAGGAGTTGTCTCTGACATGAACTAAGTGGTAGGTTCTCTCATCACCTTCTCCTGGTGGGTGAAACCTTGCCAGGCCACAGGGGAAGACAATGCAGCCAGTCCTGATGAGACCTGATAAACTAGGATCAGATAGAAGTGGAGGAGGACCTCTCCTATTAGTGGACTAGGGAAGAAGCATAGAGGGAGAAGAGTGAGGGAGAGTGGGACTGGGCAGAGACGAGGGAGGGGGCCACAACTGGGATACAAATAAATAAATTGTAATAAACAATCATAATTAATAAAAATATTTTTAAATGGCATGGTGGTACATGATAAAACATGAGTAGATTATCAAAAGGTGATTGTGTTCTGTTCACAGAGGATTACATTTTATTTCAAGTATTATTATTTTAGAGCATTTAGCTCTAAAATTAAAAGTGATAATGATTCACAAGTGTGTAAGTATTCAAAGTCATTGACCATGTTTATAGCTCAGGGTTAGAGCCTTTGCCTTCGATTCATGAATCCTTTGGTAGAATCCACAGTTCTGATACAAAGAAAAGAAAGAAGCTATTGTTTTATACTTTAAATGACTACATTATATCTCAATAAGCTGATTTCCTTTTTCTAAAGAAGATTGGCTGGTTTGTTCTAATGCTGAAAGGATATACTTCAAGTATATACTTCAGCTCTCATCTTGAGCAGTGTGGACCTTGAAAAACACTAGTGATGACAAATATTCCCAGTAGTCAGAACTTTGAATAGACCACCAGATTATTAAGTTAAAAGGGAGAAGAATAGTCTAAGTTAATACACACAGATTCCTAATTAGTGGAAATATTTAGCTGACTAGTAAGGGTCATGATGGGAACAATAATGTCTATGAAAGAGGCAATAAGATGGATGTATAGAAATAAACAGCAAGTATAAAGACCTTTTAAGCTCTCTTAGGAACATTAACTATACTGAATAAACAAATGGATTGTCTGATTGTACCACAGAGATCGGTCAGCTTCAACTGAAACCACTCCACTGTTTCAATAATAGAATCAAAAACAAAATGGCTTTGGGAGGAAGGGTGTAATGCATGTGAGAGCCAGGTTAGGAAATTATTGCTGCAAGTTTGATAAACTGAGAAAGACTTTGGTTGTGTTTCTCCTAAGAAGTATTTAAGATTAATTAAAGAATTTATTTAGGAACAATTTCAAACTAGTTGATTGCATAAGACTTTTCTCAACTTTTGTGGACACTTATTTAGATTAAAACATACAATGAGCATGGGTTTAGCTTTCATAATAATGGTGCCACTGAATGGTTCACATGATATCCGACTGACCAACATAGGTTCACTCAGAATCCCATTATTTTTTGAGAAAATATGGAGATAGGAAGATCAGCCCAAGAAAGCCACAACCCAAGGATTGAGGGGACATTGACTTCATAAGGACATCAGAATTCTAAGCTGAGCCTTCAAAAGTACCAGCTCCTGTATACACAACACATCTCCGCATTGTTCACCTAAACCTTCATTGTAGAGGTATGGGGGAATTCTTTCATTCAATTAATGTCTCAAATCAACTCAACTTCTACCAAAGTGATTCTCTGAGTTGATCTAATCGCTTTATTCATTAACAGCAACTAACTTGGCCTGACTAGAGCTATGAGTGAAAGCCACAGATTTGAGACTGAAATGATTTGATGTGCTGTTGTCTGCTTGAAATTGGAACTGTTTTCTTGGTAAAGAACATAGTGACTTGTAAAGCTGAGTGTTGACCTCAGTAGAAAAAAAAAAGTTATCATAGGTATAAAATCAATGTAACCATATTCTGCTGATAACATGAATGAATTTGGAGGCAAGCTTTTTCCTCAACCTCCATATTAGAACTCAACCAAGCCAATTATTTCAGCCCTGGGATACTTTGCACCCAGGCAGGTAGCACTCCACATCTGACCAACCAACAAAACTGTGTACCAATTAGTAAATGTGGGAACTACATTATTGTTTTTGGCAACTTTATATTTACTTAGAGAAAATGAATGGATACTAGGGCATGAAGGGTTTCTATAGAAAGCCAGTCTTAAGAGGAGTCAAGGTATGCATATATGATGAGCCTATGGCTATTATTTGGTGCTGTATATCAAATCGTAAAACATTTGGATATGAGGTTAAAGAAGTAGAAGTACAAATATAATAGCCTAATGTCATTTGCAATGATCCACTCAGAAAATTACACTTTTATCTTTTATCTTTATAATAATAGGCTCTTGAAGACTAATGTTCCTAGCTCTAGAAAGGTATGAGGAATTCTACAAAGGAAGAAAACACAGGTCATGTCTCACTAAGTCACAATCTAGTTATTTGTAGAAGCTTTGTGCAAGCAGAACTTCAGACAATATAATTACTTTAGAGATGAGAAGAATGTACTGATTTCATGAACAGAAAGGGTTACTATATTTAGTGGGGATGGACACAATTATGCCTGGAACTCAGGAGTAATCATTGCATTTTCTTTTGTTGCTTTCATGTCAGTTGACAGCTATGAACAGAGAGCAATGACTACAGTAAGATAATGGCACAATAAACAGAGACTTAAATTTCTGAGGACAGAAAATAATGATTGATCCTATAGGCTATCAAGTGACGCCAGTGATTAACCAGGAAAGCAGAATTTCCCCCACTCTGTAGCAGGAGCCACCAGCAGTATAAATAATGACATGAAGGCCTTTTAATAATTTAAAGCTTAGACCTTTTATCTAGGGCAGTCTCCTAGATAACTTTCAAGCTTAACTGACTAATCCTGGCACTATTTGCCCCCATGTGACTCTGTGTTCAACTCTTTCCTGTCAGTTCACCTCCCATGTCCCCTGGCAAATCTTCTGTCTTCTTTCTTCTCCCAGCGCCCTCCCCCCTTTCAGAAGTTCTGCCCTCCACTTTCTGCCCAGATATTGTCCCTCAGATCTTTATTACAACCAACAGGCAAATGAGGAAGGATTGATATTTACAGAATAGAAGACTGGTTATGGGTCATAGAAATAATGATTACCAATACTTAGTACTCTCCTTCCAGGATTATCATGGAACAATTGTTTTGATCACAGCTTAGTGGGAGGTATGCTGCTGATACCAAGGCTGAGACTTACAATGCACAAGATATCCTCTGTAAAGAAAGGTCAATAGTAGTGAGGTAGGAGAGCTTTGTACAGATTCTGCAAATCTGCAAATGTGCAGATCATTTTTAAAGGGAAACAATGGCAGAGAAAGAACATGCTCATTATAAATGCTACCATTGAGAGTAATTACAACGATGGCTGTTCCTACAGTTCATATGTCTGTAAAGACTATGGCGGGTCACTGTCCTGAAATTTTGTAATTTATGAATGCATTAAATTGTTTCTAAGTAGGACTGGAGAGATGCCGCAGTGCTTCAAGGCACATTCTACTCTTGTAGGGGACCAGAACCCATGCTGGGTAGCTCATAAATGCTTGAACTTCAGCTTTGGGTGTTCCAACTTCCTCATCTGGACTCTAAAGACTCTCCACTCACCATGCAGGAATCCACACAGAGACACACATATTTACACATAATTAAAAACAAAACGTTCTGGGTAGTAAACATGGCTCAGGGGTAAGGAGTGTTTACTGTTTTTGCTGAAGACCAGAGCTGTGTTCCTAGCACCCATGTTACATTGCTCACAATTGCCTATAATTTCAAACTGAAGGATCTGTAACTGTTTAAATCATCTAATATTTATACCAATGAAGGCACTGAAGGAGTAAACTGTGGAAAAACCTATTATCTCAGCTTGGTAACTTTTTTTTTGTCTGAATTACATATATCTATTTACAAGCCTGTTTCTAGAACCGAACTACTAGCTCTTTAGATAACTCTATCTGGGTCATTCATTCTATCTAGCTAGGCTGTCTTTCTCTCGAGTTCCTCCAAACCCAAGAGGGCTCCTTAGCTCTCATTCCTAGAATTCTATTTTAACTGTGTCTTGCCAGCTGCTTCTCGGTTCAGGAAGGGGGGATGGCGTGGAAGAAAGCTATCAAAGATCCAATTGCTTATAAAAGAAATCTCTAGCTCCTGCCTACAGCCTTGGCAGGCTGCACCATGTCACAGTTCAGGGCGGTGGGGGCGAGAGGCTCCAAGCCAAGTCAGTAGGGGCCAAACCATCTCACCTTTAACGTAGGATATCTCAAGGCCACTCAGCTGACTCTGCCTCAGGTAACAGAGAAAAGACCACACACAATACCTCTCCCAAGCAACTTGCCTTAAAATATGTGGGAACTTTCTATTCTTTAACATTCTTATCTATGGAGGCTTTTAGAGGTACACCCAAATTGTACCTCTTGGGAACAAACTTAATTGCATCCAACAAACACAACATCTATTTAGACTTTTTTGTTTGTTTGTTTGGTTGGTTGGTTGGTTTGGTTTGGTTTATAGAGACAGGGTTTTTCTGTATATCCCTCGCTGTCCTAGAGTCACAAGACAGGCTGTCCTACACCGGGCTGGCCTCTAATTCACAGAGATCCCTCTGCCTCTGCCTCTTGAGTGCTGAGATTAAAGGTCATGCCACTCTGCCCGGCTCTATTCATGTTTTTCTACATATAATAATCAAATATCCTATGACAAGAATCAAATGTCACTGGTCTCTATGAATACCTGCATCTTTGTGGACAAAACTGTATAGCCACACACACATAATTAGAAAATAAATTATAAAGAATTTTAAAAAGTAGTTCAAAGTCATGCTATCAGTTAGTGTTCTGTGTCCCATTCCTAACATTTTGTCCTTACCTTTGTAGGCATATAGGCTTGACTTCCAATTGTTAGTGTCTGTGGCTCCTTAAGTAGATGCTGTGTGTGTGTGTGTGTGTGTGTGTGTGTGTTTCTACAGACAGTGGAGCTTACTTCACTTGAGATCCAAAGGTAAAGGACATGCCAGGATACTTTGAGATTAATGCACAGAAGTAACTATGCAGAAGACTATTATTTTAACAGGTCAGGAGAGATGCGGACTAGAACATGCAGCATTGGCCTTGATTGGATTTGGACTGTCAAAATATAGAGATTAAAAAAAAGAAAAGAAAAGAAAAAAGAAAAAAATAATTGTCATTTTGACCCAAGTAATCAGATGTGTTTTAGAAAAGATGGGGGAAATTCTGTTAACAGAGACAAAACATGCCAGTGAGATAGGCGAGCAGAGGAAGGGGCACAGGTTTCTGTTCCCTGACATGTTCATCCGCGAGCTTCATTAGAATTCTCCAGGGAGATGCTGAGTTGACAGTTAAATATATGTATTGGAGCTCAGAGAAGAGATTCAAAGGTAAAGTTGGAAGTAAAATACATATAAATGATATTTAAGCTGTTCCCTAACTTAGAAAATAAGGTGATAATATTTGGAAAAGTCTGGTTGCCTTTTAAGGAAGCTTATAATTGAATCTAAAAATCCAACAGTTGATAATTCATAAAAACTTGGATTTTTCAATCCGTTTATAATGCTTTTAAATAAAGTTGCATAAAAATCTCTGTTTCAGGGTTTGGATCTTTACGCTTACAACCTTAAATCATATTGTAGAAAGTAAATAAACATTGAAAGAGTCACTTCCAAGAATAGTTCTTATTATTTTAAGAAATAAGTTTAGTTTTCTGAAATATTTAGTGCCAGAAATATTTCATAATTTAGGAATTTTTGAATTTGGGTACTTTTTACATAAAGTAATTGCTAAGCATACTTAAAGAATTACCCTGTGAATAGCATTTTTTAAAAAAAATTTTCGTGTTTTAAATTTGTATACTTTGAAAAAATTCAAGTTCATCACATGTATTTATCATGTATTTTTAAATAGTACCTCATATTTTACCACATGAGTTTATCATCATTTATTTACAATTAGGCTTCATAAATTTACAATATAATTATTATTACAACTGATATGTGTAAAAATGAAGAAAAACAAATAAGTCAATACATTTTACCTATTTTTTCAGGTTAAATTGCCTTGCAAAATTCATAAAAAGTAAAAAATTTTCATGTTTCCTACATTTTACTAATTCTTAAAGAGTCCTCATTTTCAAGTCTTTTTGCATTTATATTTATGATTTTATGTTCAAAACATTGCTCTTTTAAAATTTTGTTTCTTTGTTTATTTGTTTGAGACATGGTCTTTCTGAATAGCCTTGGCTGTCCTGGAACTTGATTTTTAGCCCAGACTGGCCTCAAACTCACAGCGATTTATAGCTCTCTTTTCTATGGAGCAACTTGTATTTATTGTTCATTATTAAGGCATTTTGGCTGACATTGTATGACATCATTATCCTTTTCGGGTCTCAGTGGCTTTGCTAACAGTTATTCGAGAAATGCCAGTAAAGAAAGAATAGTCTCCCATCAGAACTCCCGACAATGGTGCTTAGTCCTTCACCACCTCTAGCATCCCAATATCCTAATAGACCATATTGGCAACACCTTAGTTTCTAAGAAATCTCTAAACTATAACAGGTTCCCTGCTCAGATTTGAAGTATTAATAAATCCGGCATCCCCTATTTTGTCTGACCCCCATCCTCAATCCTCACCTTGTTATTGCTATCTCAACTATTTGTGTGTTTTCTTGTTTTTGTTTGTTTGTTTGTTTGTATTTTAACTTTTTGTTAACCACTTCACAGCTTTGTATCTCTGTACTCCAATGTTTTTGTCTTCCTGACTGGACTCTTATTGGAAACATATATTTCTCCATTTATTTCCTCCTTTTAAGTCTTTAATAACATATTGTTGTTCATTGTGATGAACTTCAGATTTTGTTTTTTTGTATGATGGCAGGTATTTTCTAATGTACTTCCTAGCTGGTTATTGCTAGAATAATATATTTTTTTGAATTTTCATTTTGAATTTAAGTAATTGCCTTTTCTGAAGTTAGCATATTTTGAAGAACAATCATTGGAGATGATTCTAACAGAATTCAATGCCTATAAAGTCATTGTTTTGTTTCAGACATTCTTCAGCCACTACCTGATGTCATCTACCCTAAATTCCCCAGCCCAGGGATGAGGCTTTCCCTTTCCCAGAGGCCCTTCACTAATATAATACAGATGTTTTGGTCCCTGCCTCCTCTGCTCTCCTCTCTCTTTCTCTATCTCTCCTCTTCTCCTTTCTCTCTTCTTTCCCTCTCCGAGTGTGCTTTTCTCTCCCTCGCCAACCCCTCTCCCATGGTGGCCAAGTGCTGCTTCCAATAAACCTGCATTTATATTCTGTAACTTCATCTTGCAGTTAGCTCATTCTAACATTTCAATAAATCATCATAAATTGAATCTACCTGTTCCATTAATGTCTGGGTTTTTGCTTGCCTAGTTGGAGGCCTGTGTCACAATTTACATTCACCAAGGAAAAATTGAGACTGTTTAGTGAAAACAGGAAAAGACAGAGAAGATCATAGTGTTACTAAAACTGGCAATTGTTTTGGAAAAGCATTGTACTTAGCGAATTACAAATGATATTGGGGATATGATCCATGAAGACATTAAGAAAATTTACTTTGTTGTGTAAAAGTCTTAATAAGTCAGTTGTCCCATGATCAAAACAAATATAAACTAAATGGAGTGATTATGGAATTTAATTTTTTTAGAGACCCGGGTATGCTGTAATTAAAGCTCTTTAGTTTGACTGACATGCTGGTCTGGGGAGAGTCTTGGAAGAATAACTAGCATAAGAGTTGGAGGGTGGTGGTTTAAAATGGCTATGTTGATGGCTTACTTCCAGAATTACATGTGAATCTATACTTTCTAATGTACTGTGATGTAATTCTTCACTTCAACCAAGTTCTGCACAAATTAAATTAGGGAAAAACATAGAAATTTAGACTGGGTAGAAGATCCTGCAGTGATAGGCCATTGTGGTGTATTTTAAAGAGCTAATCTTCTTTTCACTGTAATAGAGGTTGGCAAATTTCTTCTTTGTCATAGTTTGTAAATACTTTAAGTTCTGTGGAACAAACCATATCTGTCATGGCTACAGACTTTTGTCTTAGAAAATGACAACCACTACAGTAGTAAAAGAAAAAGGAGACCAGAGTGCAAAGTAAGTCACTTGGCAGTCCAAAAAGTAGATGTGAGAAAAATAGAAACTCAAAGTCTACCATAATTACTCCACGGGAGATTTGTGAAACAATGAAAAAAAATGAAATAAAAAGGAAAGAGAAGGACATGAATGTTCCTAGGTATTATGGAGGGAAAAAAAATATTGTAGATAAAAAGGAGAGCATAGCCAGAGACAGACCCATCTGGGAGAGTCCAATGTAGTCATGACCCTGAACCTGGTAAAAAGAGGAAAGAAAAAGGAGAGAGGATAGAGGAGGGCAAGATGCAGCAGCCAGGAGGCTAAAGGTACGAAAAGGGACAGGTAACACAAATGGTTGGATTATATAGGAAAAGCAGCACAGCCCTTGCTAAAATTCAGGGCAGGGAGCAGGTTAAGTCAGCCAGGAAAGCCCCTTAACAGGTAAGGATGGAGGAAGGCTGGGAGAATCTGGCAGTCAGATTCTTTTTGATATGCTAACTAGGCACTTCAGCAGTTTGTCCCAGGTTTGAAACAGGCCTTAGGATGTTCTCTTTTTATAATTTTTTGTAGTTGTTATAGACTTCTTCCATGTCTGCTTTGAATATAATACTTTTATCTTGAGTTACATTGAATGGATTGTTTTCTTTCTTTCCTTTCTTTCTTTTTTTTTCTTTCATCTTTCTTTTCTTTATTGCTTTCAGTTAAAGGAATATGAATATAGGATACAACAATATTGAATATCTGATTGTGACAGCATCAGTAAGCACAAGGCCAAATGATTGATTTTACAGGTGATTCTCAAGAAACCAGTAAAATAATGCAACTGCAAAATATGACATTGCTCACTATGTGTTAATGCAAATTGTCATTAATTAGGACTATAGAGGCTTGAACTTGGCCTTTAGAGCCACTTTATAATACGTTGTTGCTCTTGATACTTTTGGTGATTTTAAATATAGTTTTGAATAAAGATGACCCTTGTCAAAGGTGTTTTAGTTGAATTTCAGTGAAAATTGAAAGGAACAGGCTAGCTTTACAGGTTCCTTTATAAATTCTATAGCCTATGTTAAACTAAATTCTCCCAGCACTTTAACAGAAAGCAGGAGTAAGAGCCTGTGAATTGAAACAAGACCACACCCCATTGCAAAGGAATGCAGAAGGTCTCCTCCCTGCTATGGAGGAGTGTCCAGATCCTCAGTAGAGATAACGTTGCCTAGCAACTGGTCCAGACCTCCAAGCTCCCCCACCCACATTGGGGCGGGATCAGATGGACTTGGCTTCTAAAATGAACCAATCATTTTAAAAGTCAAATTCCCAATCCAGTGTTGCCAAGCTTGCAACCTCCCAAGATTCCCATGCTCCTTCCTTTAAAACCTTAAGACTTCTGTCTCTCTTTGCTGTTCCTCACCGATTTTGTTGGGGGGACAGCCACATCGGGAAGGCTCAAATAAAATCTCCTCTTGCTATTGCATTGATGATAGGTTTCCTGAGTTCTCTTCATACCCCTCAGGAAGTTAGGGTCCCACCTTGGGCCTAACAAAATATTTTATATGCCATACATAAAAGATTTGCTAAAACCCACTTAATCTATATTTTATACTATGGGTGTAAATTTTATCTATATACCATAACTCTTTTCATAGTCTCAGTGTTAGAACTGAGTTTATAAATTAGAATATATTCTATTTTCATTTAAGAGAAAAATTTTGATTTTAGGGACACCTGCAGAATTACTGTCAGAGTTCGGTGAATAATGAGAACAATTGTTCCATATGATTTGAGGTAAGCTGCCCACCCTGAATGAGTAGCAGATATTAATCTGTTTTCAGTCAGGCTAATTTTTTACTTGGAATAGTGGCTTAGCAACAGAATTAAAATTTCTTTAATGTGATTATATAATATACGGTGGTATCATTTGATCTTGTGCACTTATCAGAGACTATGATAAATATTTCAGGAAACTAACCCTAGATGATCATTTCAGTTTAGCAAATTATCTAGAATATAGCTGGAGAATATACACTATGGATTAAATACACGAATGCATGGAAAGAAAAGAACTAAGAAAGGAGAAAAATTGTATTTAAGATATTTAGCATTTACAAACTGAGTTTTTGATATAAAGGTGCTTTGTGAATTATTCACCACAATAAAACCCCATGGGCTGATGTATTTGAACATTTGGTTCTGTCATTTTTTAAAAAATTGTTTATTTATTTTGAAACAAGATCTCACTTTACAGTCTGGGTGTCCTAGAACTCAATATGTATATCAGTCTGCCCTCAGAGATCCACCTTCCTCTGCCTCCTAAATTCTGGGATTAAAGCAGTATGTCCCTGCCAGGCAAATATCTGATTTTTAGTCTGCAGAACTGTTTGGAGAGAGGTTATTGAGAGACAAAACTTTTGGGGGGAAGTGTATAGCTGGGGCAGGGTTTGAGAAGTTATATTCTTTTCCTACTTTCAGTTTGTTCTCTCTGCTTTGAGTTTATGGCTGAGGAAGTGATTTCTTGCCCTCCTGCGTCTGTCACCATGCCTGCTGCTTGTTACTTTGCATCCCCACCAGGATTGACTCTTATTCCTTTGCTACTTTAAGCTAAATAAATGCTTCTATAAATTGCATTTGGTAAACGTATTTTTATCATAGCAACAGAAAGGTAATTAATTCAAACATGAACTTTTATTTACTTTGGCTTTGTTAGGATCTTCCCTTTTCTTTGCTAATTTTCAGTCACTTAGTCACAGAACCACAGACATCTGACCCTACAGACAGCTTGAATTTTCTGTCAGAAGATGATGTAGTAATGAGGAGTGTCATCTAGAATACTTGTTCAAAAACTACTGAAAGATAAGATATGGAAAAGTCTGTTCGGGCTAGATAATTGTATTCATTTTCTTTATTTTGAGTTAATTATGTTAATATATTGCATTTACCACTTTTTATTATATTTTCATATAAGAGTTTTTCCAATGCATTAAAGAACTTTAACTATCAAAAAATAAATAATTTATAAAATCTACCGACAATAACATTGGGCAATGTTTTATATATTTTCTCCCTGATTTTGAA
>CM053752.1:86830430-86846729 GCA_028658305.1 Pachyuromys duprasi
AATCTTTGTTCTGAGCATCTCCTATCTCAATGTTGTGTAAACACTGCTCCCAGATTTTTCCCAGCCATTCGCTGAGCAGGGGAAAGAATAGGGCTGGACTTCCTGCCAGCGAGAGAAGGAGGAGTTAGAAGAGGGTGTAGGGGATTTGGCCAGTAATGGAGGTACAGAAGACTTCAGTAGAGAGAGCTGAGCCTAGAAGGCTACACAGTGAAATTATCTCTAACTTGTAAACTGGGAAGAAGCCAAATTAGCTGAGAGAGTTAAGAACAGAGTTTTTGTACTGTAAAGCTTGTTAAAAATAATAAAATAGACTCTATTATTTGGGTGATAGCTGAGTGAAGGGAGAAACTGAGAAACACAGCTTTATAAAAATAACTTTAGCAGAGAATAGCCCCTATAGGTGTATATGTCTGAGTACTTGGTCCCCAATTGATAAAACTGTTTGGGAATGATTAGGAGGTGTGTTCTTGTTGGAGAAGGTGGTTTCAGAAGACTCATGCCATTCCCTAGTAGCTCTCTGTTCCTCATGGTTGTGTCTCAAAATGTGACTCCTGTCCCATGCTTGCCTAACTTGCTGCTGTGCTCCTCATGGTGGACTCTTGCCCTCTGAAACTATAAGCCCCAAGTAAACTCTTTCTTATATAAATTGCAGTGATCATGGTACCTTTTCACAGCAATAGAAAAGTAATTAAGAGCGGGACTTACTATCCTGTTCTGTTGGTAAATCAAGAGCAATGGCAACAGTTTTTAGAACCCTTTGTGTGTCAAATGAACCTTTCACAGGGATTACCTAAGACTATCTGCATATCAAATATTTAGATTTTAATTTATATGTAGCAAAAATTATAGTTGTGAAGTATCAACATAAATAATTTTTTGGTTGGGGGATCACCACAATATGAAGAACTGTATAAGAGGTCTCTGCATTAGGGAGGTTGAGAACCACAGCTTTAATGTTTTATATTTTATATGCCTCTAGGAGTTGAGGCAACATTTGATACTAGAATTTTTGCTTAAAGACTTATGGCTTTGGGTTCAGCATTATCCACCCATGAAGGGTACTTATAATCATTTTAAATTAATTAATTATTTTAGCAATCTTATACATTACTAGGTTTCTGTTTGATAGTTCCATATAGTCTAAGTTGTGGTAGGCCCTCCCCCTGGTCCTCATCTATGCTCCATCCCCTAGATCCCAGCCATGTATGAACTTTTCCACCCTTTGTATTCCCTTCCCTGCTCCTTTATGTGTTTTATATTAAGCCTTCCCTAAGGCATTCCATTGAATATAATTTCTGCATTTAAAAAGCATAACAATATTGATGTCTAATTTAGCAATATTTTTGTGAAGTGTCTGGAGGGAGAAACATGTTGATACCTTTAATTTATTTAAAAGTATCATAACAATTTGACTAATGAATGCCTTTAGGGATTTGTACATAAACTGATGTATGAAAAAGACTGTTGTACAGGTTAGGGATGAAAAATATGTGATTAACATTTGGGTATTGGGCATAACATTCTTTCAACTTCATATTATGCATAAACATTTACGAAAAAACATATAATAAAGTTAAAGAATGTAGCAAAAGCAATATCTTATATTTGAGAGCAAACTAGGTATTACCAACACTACACACTAAGATGATCAAAGTATGTGCAAATAATCAATGATATGCATGCTCAAGTGTTTCATAGTTCAAGAATCATAGCACTAAAGAAGTTTCTCCTGAAAATTTAATGTGCAGAAAGAATCCAACTAACATAAGAAGAAAAGTTTTATAGCTTGCAGTTTTGTTTACATTGATAATTTTAAAAGGAGAGGATAAGTACTGCCTAAAGACTATAAAGCAGTGAAAAGAGAAAGGCAATTAGAATAGATTGAACGAAAAAGCTAGTTGATTATTGTGAAGGAATCAAAGGAGTACACAGTATAAAATATAAATTATGCACTTTTAATTTGTGCTTTTATTCTTTGAGAATTTCATGTGTTTTGGTTATATTCACCCTTTTCATACCCATTCCCACTTCTCTAGCCACCCAACTGTGTTCTCTCTCTTTTTTTCCCTTTTCACTCAGCAAGTACACTTTGTGCCACCTAAATATTCTTGAATGTGTGGCCTACCACTGAAGTGTTGTTGGCCTTCCAGGGACAATATTCTTAAAGCAAACTGACTCTTTATCTCTAAAACTGCAAGTTGTGAGTAGTGTCTCTGTTAGGGGTAGACTTCATGCCCACTTCTCCACTCTGTGCTGGGATTTGATTTAACTTGAGCTAAGACAGTGCTCACACATGCTGTCACAATCTCTGTAAGTTCATATGTGCAGCTTCACTTCTGTGTCCACTGTTTTTGTATATTCACTCAAGGATACTGGGTCTTACATTCTTTTCATCCTCTTTTGCATGATGATTCCTGAGTCTGGGGAAAAAAGGATGTGATATAGATGTATCATTTAGGGATCAACATTCTACAGTTTCTCATTCTCCTCACCTTGGCCAGTTGGACATCTTTGTTACTCACCATCAAATGAAAATAGAAACTTCTCTAATAAAGGTTGAGAGATGGATTTATCTATGAGCATAGTGATAAGTCATTAAGAGTTAGTTAAAGGAGGGAGATGAGGGAGGGAGTGGGAGAGTGGGAGGGAATGAGGGAGGAGGCTACGCCTGGGATGCAAAGTACCTAACCTGTGATTGATATAAAAATAAATAAATTAATAAAAAAAGAGTTAGTTAAATAATATATCTGTTTGGCAGAATTTGATAGGTAGATGATTGATGGATTAATAGATTAATATATACATTATCTATTTCATATGTATATGAAAACGTGAGCATTTTGTACTATTATATATGCACGTGTTCCTAATTTCTGTTCACAGAACAATGTAGAGTGGCATCATTATCCCAGTAACAATGAAAACAGGGTCTACATACATCTTGGTTTCAGAGCACAATTTTCCAACAACAACAACAACAACAACAAAATGACAATTCTAAAGGGGAACACTATTTGATTCCAAGACTAGGAAAAGGGAACCTGTAACAGCGTAAATGATTTAGACATGTCAAAATTAAATAGAAGGTATATTCAAGAAATACCACCTGCCGAATCTGAGATAATGTGCATGGTAAAATGATGGTAGCAAAATATCTAAACCCAATAAAGGATTCATACATATATTTATATATTTTAAGTTAACAGACAGATAAATGAATAGGGAGAAAAGCCCTCATTTTGGTAGACTGGAAAGAAAATATGAAGAAGAAATGATGGAAAAATTGGAGGTCCATTGTTTGCTAACTATCACTGTGACAATTAGTACAGCCAATTATGAGCAGATGATAAAGCTGGTTGAAAATATTTTCATAATTATAGGTGTTATTATCATATCAAGAGTATCTCTGAAGACATTAATTAGTAATTATGATAAAAAGACAAATTTAAAAAATTAGTTTTATTTATGTCTATTTGCAAGTACCTGAATACCTACATGCTTTGGGTACCCTCAAGCCAGAATCAGGTGCTAGAGTTTTTAACAGCTGTGGAGCTCTGTGACATCACTGCCCAGCACTGGACTTGGGTCTTCTGAAGAGGGCCAAGCACTGTTAACTGCTGAACCATCTCTTCTGTCCCCAAAATTTAGTTTTAAAGTAGAGAAATCTAGAAATCACCAGCCTAAGCCAAGTTATAAAAATTAATATGGACAATAATGAGACAAATCAAAATAACATCTTACCTTATAGAAACACATGGTGTTTCTACTCAAAGTACACTTGCAGTACAGCCCTGACACCTAAGATTAAGGGATCATAGGGGAAGAAGGGACAGAAAAGTTATAAGAGCCAGAGGATAGGAGAATTTGCTTAGATTTGGTTTTTTAGGAATGTTAGAAGCCACACCCATATATTTTTACCAACATGACTGCTTAAATGCAAGCCAAAGAAGGATAACAACAATAGACATGCTAACGTCTTCTGAGGAATGTCTCAATCCAACACAATAAACTACAGGCAAATGAGCAATGTGAAAAGCAGGAAAATAAACATGTCCCTGGGAATAACACATCAACTTATTCTTCACTGTCAAATATTCAGAAATGGAAACAACGTCCAAGTAACATTATATGGACTAAGCAGTTTATACTTAAGTATTCAGGGAAAATACACATATATACATATTAATATATATGTATATGTAACAACAATTAATGAAAAGTAAGCTTCAAATTAGAAAGAGAGCAAGGAGGGGCATATAGGAGAGTTTGAGGGAAGAAAAGAGGAAACATTTGAAATTTTAATCTCACAAATAAAAGACATTTTTAAAATATCTTATACAAATCTTATGGAAACAATCATATGGAAATCATATGGAAACAATTTTAATAAGGTTGGGGAAGTGATAAAGTTATTACCAGGTCATCTGAATACAGGAATCAGGATTTTCCATGAGAAAGCCTTTCAGATTGAAAGGAAACATGCTGACACCATGTAGAACATGATCCTAAACTGGACCTATTAGCTATAATGAACATTGCTGTGATGGCTGGTGAAGCTTGAGTGATCCAGAGAATGTAATGTAGAAATAGCTAGCATGTCACAATTATTACAAAGACAGCTTCAGTTCTACCCTCATCAAGAATGCCCAAGGAAATCACTGTAATATAAGCACAATAGAATATTTAGAAATGTTTCCATTAACAACAGTTTTTCCCAACCATCACCTAGAAAAGCAGCTCATTTTTTTGGTGCATATATGACAACTTCCTTCTCTCAGTGCAAGAAAGGTTAGGGAAGAATGTCATTTCTTTTTGCTGAACTAACTTAATAGTTTTTTTTTAAACTTAAGAACAAAGAGCTCCGGAGTCCAGCTTCAATGTTGTCTTATTTAAAAAAAAATTAAAGGCTCGATTTAAAACAGAAATAAGAGCAGGTAGGACATGCTTATGGATATTAATTAAATTCTCTAACAGCAAAAATTCATAAAAGTGCCTCAGATATGACACAGAACACTGTGGGGATAGAAGCCTGTGGTTGTCATTCTCATGGATTTCACTTCAAATAATATCATGCAGTGAAGATGTCACCTTGATGAGCATGCTGGCACCTGATGGTATTCATAGAGATGCTGCAGCTCCTATCACTGGGGATCCAGCAAGAGACATGGGAATTGAATGTGGGTCTTCACTGTGGTCCTCTAGCCACTTACCTACCAAAATTCAAAGGCTGAATTTCTAGTTAAAGAATTCCCGCTATTACAGAGAAATAGTAAAACATGCATTCCCCCAAATGTTTAATCATACCTTAAGCCATAAAATATTACCTTGTTCTCAGTGTAGCTTCTGATACATAGAAGCAGCACAGAACGTTCTGAAATGAGAACCTAAGGACACTTGAGTATTGTAGAGATATAAGCCACATTGTTATGTCTATAAAGGAAAGTAGCCCAGAGTCTGGTCAAAAAAATATCTGTTCTGTAACCAATCAACAATGTTAGTATATATGCATGAGACAAAACTGTGTGCAGGCACTGTAGATGAAGCAGGGTGCTTCTGCCAGTGAGCCTGTGCTTCTGTCTCTTGGATTCCATTCCAACCTCATCTGTCTAATGCAAATTCCAGGGACCAGACGTGGTAAACTTCTTTTTGATGACTCAGAAAATCAAACAATATTTTATATTAATATTTTATATTAATCACAGGTTATGTACATTGTATCTCAGCCATAGCCCCCTCCCGCATTTCCTCCCTATCCTCCCCATCCCTCCATCATCTCCTCCCTGCATCTTTCTAAGTCCAATGATAGGGGAGGACCTCCTCCCCTTCCAGCTAACTCTAGCTTATCAGGTCTCTTCGGGAATGGCTACAGTGTACTCTTCTGTGGCCTAGCAAGGCTGCTCCTCCCTCAGGGGACAGGGAGGTCAAAGAGCCAGCCATTGAGTTCATGTCCAAAATAGTTTCTGTTCCCCTTACTAGTATACCCACTTGGAAATTGAGCTACCATTTGCTACATACAAGCTCGTAAATAAAAGGTTGTTGACTATTAGGGGGAATTTGGACATTAAAAAAAAGTCTTCTAGAAAGTTCACAAAACCCCTAAGTCCATACTCTTGGGTTATTCAAAATCATTTGACTTACATTAAGTCTGACTCTACAAGTTTACCCACTATGAAATGAGTACTTCAGCTCTCACTTCCTGCAGTGGCTTACACATTAGACTACCATGTTATTGGCAATAACCATTTACTCAATAGGAACTCAAAATGCCTACACGGAGTGGAAGCTACTTTGAGACTTAATAACATCTGTTCTAAAAGTCTCCACGAAAAAGGGGGAGAATTGCAAGGTTACTGGAATAAGCGATTTAAAGAAAGCAAAAAATAGGTTTGTACATGAGGCTGTGAAATATGGGTAGCATGATTGCACAAATAGGTATTCAGAAAGCTATTGCAGTGTGAAAAGAATCATTAGGAAGAAGAAGAGCTGCAGCCTATTAATCTTGATACTATGGAATAAAGAGAAAGTTCTAAAAGTTTACTTAAAGCCTTTAAACTTTAGGATCTGCATTAGAAATTACAAAAGAATAAAAAATTATATGGAAAAACCCTGCCATCCGGAAGCTTACAGAGTGATGGGGTAAGGGTAGCAGGTTAAATTTCAGTAGCTTAATGTCTTGTCTGTTCAATCCAATGCAGTTGAATTGCTTAGATTATCTACAAGTCAAACATTTTTCTTTTGTTTGATCATGATAATTTTACTAATTATAACACAGGCAAAATTCAACAGAGATTATTGTTTCTTGCATTCTAAACAATTATGAAGGTTATCAGTAATTTATCATATCTCATCTCCTGAAGGATTCTTCCATACCTCAGCATCTTGCCACCATTTCTCATTAGCATTTCTGCATGTTAAATTTTCATCCCAAGGCATATTGCCTCATAGTTGTTATATAATTATGTCAACAACAATAATTATAAATGTTTCCCAAGGCAAAAAAGTGAAAAGAATGGTGATTCTCTTGTTTCTCTACATTTTATTCAAAACAAAACATACACTACTTTCTTCTGACCTTGCTCTCATATTGTATTGCCAGTGTTGGATTACAAGCCCATCCTTATGTGAGAAGCCTATTTTTTCCGTCTTGAGGTTTAGGGTTTTGATAATTAAGGAAGCGTAAACAACCTGGAAAAGCAAATATAGTTTCTGCACATGTTTAAATAATCATTTTTGTATTTATGTTGTTGGAATAAGTTTCTCATAAATGAATGTTTCATTTATTTACCATTTTAAATACTTGAAATTATTTTTTTTATATAGAAGATATACCTGGACCATCTTACAGAAGCCTTTGTACTCAGTAATTTGACCATTGTTCTCATTTTTAATTCTGAAAGGTACTAGCTTACAATTTATGGCTATATTACAATGCAAGAGTGATCTGGTCTATCCAAAAATTAAATATATACCTCCTGTCTCAGTAATTTTTATGATAAACAGCTATAACAACAATGATTTCCAAACAAGAATATTATATATGATCCATCTGCTTTCAGTATAATTAATGTACACATTTATTTGATTGTTGGTTGAAAAAATGCTCTCCCAAGGAGACCTATACTACTATATTTGTGTACCTTTCCTATGTATGTGTGTAAATATGTATTTGTGTGGATGTAACTCTAATGAAGGGGTGTAAAATTCCATTCAAAATACACTTAAAAATATTTGAATTTCTCTCAAGGATCTTCACTTTTAGGATTTTGTTGGAATTAAAATCTTCACCAAGAAAAATCACTACAGCCAAAATGTCATTTTAAAGAATAAAATAGAAGCTCCATGAATTTTCTAGTAACACTAACACTAAAACATATTGCTAATCTTTGCATTTTGTCCCAGGCAAAGGTAGGGGAAGGAAGAATGGTCTGTTTAGAATGATGTGTACACTCTAAAAAGTGGTAATTCATGAAACACCATTCTTTGACGTGATTAAACTGTGTAGCACATTAGGAATGCCAATTAGAGTTTTAAATTACATTTTTGGAACCAACTGCCAGCAGCATCTATCTTCCTCAAAAGTAACATCTGTGAAGCTGGCAGTGTGACACCAGATTCTTGGACACTATGGAGTTGGATATTACATGCTTTGCTCTATATTATTTTTTCCAAAAATAGCTTCTGAAACCTAAATTTCCTTATTCATTTCTTTGAAAATTTCATGATACCTATCTATCTATCTACCGATCTATCTATCTATGATATGTGTCGTTTTAGTTTTTAATATATAATAAATAAAATAATCAATGTTGTTTTAGATTTTAAAGGCAGATCTGCATTTCAGCATTTCAGTCTTATTAGTTTTTTTCAAGAGATTTTAGACAAATATCGACATAATCTTCTCTTCATTATCAATTATATACTATGTATTTTTTAGTCCATGTTACTGAGTCTCCAGAAAGGTGTTTGAAAGCTAGATATTTGAACACACACTCAAGCAAGTTAGAGAACAGTAAAGATAAATCCAGCTTTTAAAAAATGTGACAGAAATCGAAATATTTGTTAGCAGTCAAGCTACCATCAATTCTATTTCAATATATCACCCCAGCCCTTCTTTCCAAGCTAGACATTCACAGTTTCTTCATGCAACTAACAACCAGATTCTTGTAATGAACCCAACAAGACCAACAGTAAATCTGAAGATATATAACTAAGGCTTTAGGCACCCTGCTATCTTGTCACAACTTGCTGGAAGAAAAATCAGGGAAATTACCCTATACAGTGGATATTGACCAATAGGCAAGCCTTCTCTAGAACCCAAGGGTAAGTACCATTGCATTCCTTTTTACATAAATACATAGCAGAGCCCCAGGCATGTTTATGCCTTTGTATGTGTGAATACATGCATATATTGCTTATGCTATAATATCTGTTATCAGGAACAAAGGTGATTAAAGGAAAACATTGGGAGATACCCACAAGAACTTTCATATTTTCCTTTGTTTAGTGAACTTTGCTCTCTCTCTCAGTGCTGCTTTGTGCGTTTGACTGCTAACACTTGTGTCAGCATCTACAGTCAGTGTTGTGACTCCAAATGCTGAAACTATATATTTCCAGTCTAAAAAGTGTGTTTCCGAAAATTGTGCACCTCTCGTCAGCAAAGACACTAATATATCTTATTACCAATGAGAAGAAGACTTTCAAATGAGTCTAAAAAATTAAAAAAAAAAATAAATTGGAGGGCAATGGCGGCACATTTTTTTAAATCCCAGCAAATTAGGAGACAGAGGTAAATGGATGTACATGAGTTCAAGCTACACACAGAAACCCTGTCTCAAAAAACAAATTAATGGATTAATTACTTGAAAAAAATAAGTCCAGAGCTATACCCTAAAAGTATAAAAACTCTGAGTTAAAACTTGCTATTTTTTTCTGTATTTTGATGTCTTATCCTGACTCAGTCTGATAAACTGTAAGTATATCTAGCTGTCAATGATTGCTGTCTATAATATTTTATGATGAGGAAGTTTTGACTTCCTGCTTCAGTCAGACTACTGAGTAGGATGGTATAGTCTTTGTGTAAGCCAGCTACCAGAATCCTATTAGGCTAGTTTAGCACTCATCATGAGCCTCTGTCGTTAAAAATTCAGCATGACACTGAAATATTAAACATGTGTGCTGTGTCTTTCTTTTCTTGATATGAAACGATTTACTGGTGAAGGAAGGCTTAAAAATCTGTATATACATGTAATAAAATTAGTTACAAATATTAGATATGGAAACTCAATTTCTGTTGTCTTGTACAAGTGATGATGTTGACACAACACGTTTTAGTTGTACTTATTCTCTCTATAAAATGTTTAATTTTTGCTATTGTTATTTTTCGTTTTCCAAACAAGCCAACTCAATTAGCACTGTTTGAAAAGGTATGCTACCTAAAATGCATAAATTGGGTTCCCAGAAGGATTTAGAAGTTATTTCTTCATTAGATGCTCAAATCTCTCCTCAAAATGCCACAGCAGCCACACAGTCTGCTCCACTTATTGTCTAAAAGAATACCAAATTGGAACGGAATCCCTGCAGAACGGAAGCAGAACTGGCTAATAGGAGCTTTTATTTCCCGTAAGTGGCAACAGTGCTAGCAATTAAGAACAACAAACAACGAAGAGGAGACAGAAAAAACCAGAAGCACAATGTTTGTTATTTTGAGAGGTTCGTCAGGGAATGTACTATATCAGGGGAGCAAGCACAGCTGCCTGGGCAGAGAGCTTCGGATATGTCCAGGATATGTGAGGACAGTGCAGATTAGAGTATGCCGGCGAGGTGGACACAAACCCACAGCATTTAGAGTACAGTTTGACTAGGGTCTGTCTTGCAAAACGAGCGACTCCCTTAAGAAGATCACAGACACATTTTCCTTCTGTTACATCTTTTATAGGATACATACATACACACATACACATACACACACAGCCCCCATTCAATTTAGTTAGCTTAGAAGCAGATAAGCTTAAAGTTATTTATTGTTTAGTTCCCTTTCTGTTGTGCTTTTTATTTCTAATAGACCTGATTATGAGATATAACAAGTGTTTTGTTTTGATTTTTTTTCTAATATTAAGTGAAAAACTATTTTGAACTCAGTGAATCCTCAGTGAACTATGAACAGGTGACAGTTACCTACATTGCAACCTGGATCTTCATACTAAAATAGTGCTCAGCAGTGTACCTTAAAATTTTAATCTGAGCCAAGTATAGTTAAGGATATTCCCTACTAGCTGTTTCACAAAGGCATGGTTTCTAAACTATAAAATTGTTGTGACCCAATCGTGATACCCCAGCAGACCACCACCAGGAGCCGAGAGTCTGTTGCAAATCACATGAGGATCTTTTTATTATAAATCATTACAAGCTGCAGCTTGGGCTCACATCCCCCACCGCCGAAGCGAAGCGGTGAGAGCCCAGAGCCTTGTGCTCTGGTTAGTTGGGTAATTTAAAGATTCTGTTTCCTCCCAGCATGCCCAAGGCAGGGGCGATTCCTACCTGGCAAGCATCTATTGGTTGAAACGTTGCATTTTGAATTGATTTGCTATAGGAAGGTCCCCAAACCATTAATAATCTTGCATCCCTCCCTAGGGGGATGGGCATGTTTCCTAGCAACTGTATCTCTAGTGTGTGGGTAAAGAATGTGGTAAAGCGAATTCTTCCCCTCAGGGCATTACTGGACCTTTCCACCCAACTGGTTTAGGCCTTAAGCATTAATAGCCACCTTTAATCTTTTGGTCTCTCAAAATCAAATGCCAATACTGACTGCCTTTGTTATTGAGGAGTTAGTAATCATCTTCATTGAGTAGGCTTGAGGATCTTAGCTATTCCCAGTGAAGCTGAATTTCCCCTACATGGTGGAGTCAAGCTCCATCATCTCCATAATCTTGGCTTCTCCGGCTCACTGGCTTTAGATTGTGGTGGCCTTCTTGAAAGTAAAATGCACACCAGCTCACTGCATGTTCCTTTATGTTCAATCCCGTCTCTTTATTCTCTAACATCCCCAAATAGTTATGGATTTCAGCACTCCAAAGTCTTTCATGGAAAACTATTTCTCCATGAATTCTTCCAAACTGTATATTCAAAATGAGAAGAATCTACCTCAAAATTGTAATAGTTGACAGCTTCGATGGTCAAGCCACAAGTCAGAGGAGAGAATGGGAGAGAGACCAGGTAGCCGATTAACAAGAAAGTGAATTTCTTGTTGAGATTGCAAATGTAACAGTAGGAAAGATCAGTGTATGAATCAAAGAATAAAAGAGGAAAGGCTGAGGGCTAGTAGGGAAGGAGAGGGAGGGGATACTTCTGCCCAAACCTGCCAGAAAGCCTTGCATCAGCCATTTGCTTTTTTGAGACGTTGACAAGTAACACATGCCAAAGGCTAGAGATGGAATTACAGCCTTAATTTATGTATGTTTTCAGAGTACAGTGCTTAAAGTAATACAAGGCATTGAAGCCTGCTGGGAGACCGACAAGGCTGCAAAGCCATTAGCATCTACCATTTAAAGTTGTTAAAAGGCAGTGCAACAGTCACAGTTGAGAGAGCTGCTGACACACTGTGGAAAGGCCAAAGCCTGCCTAACCCCTATGGGAGACAAAGAGACTGAAGGGCTGTAAGACAGTCAGCAACTGCTCTGAGGCTCTGAGCATTTCTGAAGATAGTTTGTTCTAGACCAGACCCAATTATTGGAAAAGCCAAGGTAGCAATTAACACTTAGTAGGCACACAAAAGACCCTCCATTCCGGTTAGCCTTCACAGATCAATTTTAAGTAACAAATTGCACACCATGTGCCAGTAAGGTTCACAGAGCTGTGTGAACCCAGCAATTGGATTTTGAGGGAGAAACAATGTAAGATCCCGAGGCTCTTGTTCATTGAAAGTTGATTGCTTGCTAAGAGCAAAGCCCCACCACCATGTGCAACTGAATGACAGACACTGACAGAGAAAATTAACTTTTTCAGATATATATTTTACGTTCATGGATAAACTATGAGAATAGGAATGTGAAATCTCCAAGTGGCATTTGAATTTTAATTAGCTCTCAATTAACAGCTTATGGCAATATTCATAACACTGGCATTTGCGACTAGAGATGAATAAAAAGAAGGAAGTAAGGGTTATGCATAAAATGCCATTACCCTTTTTGTTTTCTCCCCATGAGCTAAATTTAGACCAAATAGCAGAATAAACTAACACAGAAGCCTTTTAACTCAAGTATTTTGTTCATTTCACTTCATTTTGTTTCACTTAGGAAGGTGGGGGTCTTCCTGGGAGATTGAATAGTGACTGTGTGCACTTTTTATTTAGCATTTGATAATGGCTCATTTTCCTTTCCTTAATTATACTTACACAAGTTATTAAAGCTTAATACCTTGAACATTTCTACATTTTAAAAATCATGTGGCTATGATAGACTCATTCAGTTTTGAATGGCGAAAAATATGGCTTAGAGAGCATTGAAGGATAAGTTAATATCCTTGAATGTGAAAAAGTATAAGTCAACTTTTGAAAGATTATGAAAAAATACCTGTGAGAATATCTTAATTTTATTAAATTACAAAAGAGATAATTATCTCTATATATACCTATACTGTTTCATTTCATTAGAGTTTCTAAATACAACTTGAAAATGTTTTTACCTGTGGAGAAAATGTGTTCTTCCTAGAAGAAAATATTGAGTAATTTGGAAAAGATAAGAGTGTTCTGGCTTAGTGCAATATAAATTGAAAAGAAAAAAAAATGAGGTTTTAATCTCTGCACAAGTGTTCCAGATTAGCAGGAACATATCATGATGTGGGATTGACTTAAGGATTTTTTTTTGAAATGTATAAACCACAAGGGAAATTGATGGTTCAAAGTAATGCTTTTCTCATTGAATGCCTTCTGAATCACCCTTAGGAACTTTCCCCAAGATTTGGGGATGGGGCTCTAAAAACTGGGACAGCATTTAGGGAAAAGAGAAGTTGCCATTATGAAAATTGTTTGTGGCAGACTGGAACATTTCACATTTCAGAGATGTTGAAGATTAGTATAAAGGTGGCAACATTTGACATCATATTGGGAGGGAGAGAGTTGGAGATTGGTAGAGACAAAATAGAGGTCTGGGTGCCAGCCAGCTGAATTTGTTCCAATTAATCATGCTCATTGAAAGGTACAGTGTTTCTACGGAAGGGCCTAGAGCCTTGAATGACAGTCAACAATGGAAAAGAAATGACTTCAACCAACTGACAGTGTGAGAGGCATTGAGATATTAACAAGGAAAAAAATAATCCAGAAACAAGATGTTGGGAACTCCAATGGTATTTCTGAAGCCAACCACACTGTAATATCTGCTCAAACTTTGTTGGCCTTATACTAGTTTGTAAAAGAAAGATAAATATGGGCACTATGGCTTTCATCAAAGTGCATTTTATATTTTCCCTATGAGATGAAAGTATTTGATGCTTACACTTATAGCAGCTTCACACATAATGATCTTTTACCCACTAACACCTTCCCCTTCACACAAATAAACATGTCAATTAAATTCTATATTTGATTCCCATCAAAATACCAAGACAATTCTTTAAAGAACTTGCAGGAACAATTTTCAATTTCATATAGAAAAAAAACACCCCCAATTGCTCAAACAACCTGCACAGTAAAAGATCTTCTGGAGGTATCTCTGTCCCTGGTCTCAAGCTATACTGTAGAACAACAGCTATAAAAACTCCATGGTATTGGCATAGAAACAGACTGGAGGATTAACGGAATTGAATGGAAGACCCAGAAATACACCCACACACCTATGGATACTTGAGTTTTGACCAAGAAGCCAAAAACAGAAAATAGATAACACCTTCAACAAATGGTGCTGGGCTAACTGGTTGTCTACGTGGAGAAAAATGCAAATAGATTCACATTTTTCATGCTGCACAAAACTAAAGTCCAAGTGGATCAAAGACCTCAACATGAAACCAGACACAATATACCTGTTAGAAGAAAAAGTGGGGAACAGCCTTGAACACACTGGCAAAGGAGACAACTTCCTGAACAGAACATGAACACCACAGGCTCTAAGATCAACAATCAATAAATGGGACCTCATGAAACTGAAAATCTTGTAAAGCTAAGGACACTATCAAAAGAACAAGATGACAGCCTACAGACTGGGAAAGGATCTTCACCAATCTCATATCTGGCAGAGGGCTAATATCCAGAATATAGAAAGGACTTAGGAAATTAAACACCAACAAACCAAGTAATCCAATTAAAAAATGGGGTACAGAGCTAAACAGAGAATTCTCAATAGAGGAATACCAAATGGTGGAGAAACATTTAAAGAAATGCCCAACTTCCGTAGTTATTAGGGAAATGCAAAACAACCCTGAGATTTCACCTTACATCCATCAGAATGGCTAAGATCAGGAACTCAAGTGACAACACATGCTGGAGAGGATGTGGAGAAAGGGGGGGGGACCCGCCTCCACTGCTGGTAGGAATGTAAACTGGTACAAGCATGATGGAAATTAATCTGGTGCTTTCTCAGACAATTAGGAATAGTGCTACCTTAAGATCCAGCTATACCACTCCGAGGCATATATCCAAAATATGGTCAGGTATTCAACGAAGATATTTGCTCAGTCATTTTCCTAGCAACTTTATTTATAATTGCCAGAATCTAGAAACAATCCAGTTATCCCTCAATTGAGGATTATATACAGAAATAATGGTACATTTACACAATGGAACATTACTCAGCAATTAAAAACAAGGAAATCAGGAAATTTGCAGGCAAATGGTGGGAACTAGAAAAGATCATTCTGAGTGAAAAGAAGCAGAAAGACACACATGGTATATACTCACTTATAAGTGGATATTAGATATATAATATAGGATATAATATAATATAAGATAATATAAGATAACCATACTAAAATTTGTATACCTAAAAAAGCTAAGCAAGAAGAAGGACCTGGGGTAAGATGATCAATCTTCATTCAGAAAGGCAAATGGGATAGACATCAAAAGAACGTGAAAATAAGGAAAAACACAAGAGCCAACAGAGAGGCACTGAAAGACTACCCAGTAGGGCATCAAGGCAGAGGCTGAGACTCATATCTAAACTTTGTGCAGAGTATAGGGAATCTTATGAAAGAAGGGAGAGATCAGAAAACTTGGAGGGTACAGAAGCTCCATAAGGAGAGCAACAGATCCAAAAATTCTGGGCACATGGGTCTTTTCTGAGACTGATACTCCAACCAAGGACTATGCATGGAGATAATCTAGAACTCCTGCACCAGGGGTCTTCAAACTACGGCCCGCGGGCCACATGCGGCCTGCAGAGGAGTCTGATCTGGCCCGCCAGCAATGAGCGCAGTTTGGCGGCCAAGATAACTGCCAGCATATACATTCAGTGTCACAGCTTCTCAGGGATGATGTCAACCGCTTCTGCCCATGGCATGCTGTGTGCTGGGAGGGTGGGCGTGAGGACAGTGTTGGGAGAGACAATGATGCGCCCTTGCGCCTGGCGCTCGGCGCACATGCCACTGATAACATCACTGGAGGGCACTGGATGCCACGTGGCGAGGAGTACCACATGTGGGTGACTATATAATGATGTAAAAAGGCGCCCGCTCCACCCCCAGGCAACGTGGTGTCTGTGTGCTGTGCCTGCCTGTCAGTGAGGTTTTCCTCCACTCCCTCCACTGCCAAAGGTCAGTCAAAAGTGCCATAGAAATAAATTTTTGCCAGATGGGGGGTTCTGCCCGATTGGGGGG
>CM053752.1:86847229-86865050 GCA_028658305.1 Pachyuromys duprasi
GGCGCCCGCTCCACCCCCAGGCAACGTGGTGTCTGTGTGCTGTGCCTGCCTGTCAGTGAGGTTTTCCTCCACTCCCTCCACTGCCAAAGGTCAGTCAAAAGTGCCATAGAAATAAATTTTTGCCAGATGGGGGGTTCTGCCCGATTGGGGGGTGGGTGGCTCATATGAAAATTCCCCTTTGGGGGTGGTGGGGCGTCCAGTGCTGAAATCAAAGTTAGGGGGTGGGCAGTGGTTGGGAGATTAGGGGTTCTGTGCTGAAGCATTTTAAAGGGGATTACATTGAAAATTTTATATGCATTTTGCATTTCCTTTTCAGTGTTCACATGCTGATCCCGAACATATCAATTTGGGTGTTATATAGGGAGATATAACTGAACTATCAGGGACTGAGCTGGTCTGCTTAGAAAAGCCTACAAGGGGTAAGTGTTCACATCAGGGACTAATGGGGGTTTATACACTGTGTGTGTATATATAATATATATAGCCAAAAGCAGGCCCACAATTCCCATTGAAATACTGGTATGTGATCTATTTATTTATAAATGTTCTTCATTTTATTTATAAAAGATATGTACAGTGTGAGTAGGAATTAGTAGTTCATATAGTCCGGCCCTCCAGCTCTCTGAGGGACCGTGATCCGGCCCCCACTTTAAAAAGTTTGAGGGCCCCTGCCCTGCACAGATGTAGCCCATGGAAGCTCAGTGTCCAAGTGAGTTACCTAGTAACGGGAACAGGAACTGTCTCTGGAATGAACTCAGTGACTGGCTCTTTGATCATCTCCCCCTGAGAGGGGAACAACATTGCGAGGCCACAGAGGAGGACAATGTAGCCAGTCCTGATGTGACCTGATAGGCTAAGTCACATGGAAGGGGAGGAGGACGTCCCCTATCTGTGAACTTGGAGAGGGACATAGGAGGAGATTAGGGAGGAAGGGTATGATTGGGAGGGGATAAGGGAGAGTGCTACAGCTGGGATACAAAGTGAATAAACTGTAAATAATAAAAATAAATAAAAAATAAATTTAAAAGTATCTGGCCTCAAGTTAGAATTTGATATCATCATAAGGAACTTGAAACTGCTTCTGTGGATAGTGTATAACTTATAGTGTGGTATGGTAGGAACTGCTCACTCATTTTCATCTTCCCATTGTAATCCATGTAGTCAGTTTATACATTTCTCATATTGGAGATAGAGAAGTTGACAATTTTATGAGTATCACAAAACTAGAGAGTGTTAGAGCCAGGATTTGAAAATTTGTTTTGTTGTTTTGTTTTGTTCTGTTTTTTGAGACAGGGTTTCTCTGTGTAGCCTTGGCTGTCCTGGACTTCCTTTGTAGACCACTGTGATCTCGAACTTACAGAGATCTGTCTGCCTGTACCTCTGCAAGAGCTGTGATTACAGATGTGCACCACCATGCCTGGCAAGAACATTTTAAGCATCTTTTAAATGAGTGATGAAACCCAACAAAAGATACTGATAATTGGGAAAATGTTATGTAAGTGAATCCACTCCCATGCCCAGCATATAAATACATAGTTGCAGGTTTGAACCAAGATAATACAAAACGGAATTTATTCACTTATTTGTTTGCTTTTGTTTGTTTAAGTGTCACCAAGGAGGATTTTTCTCTTACTTATTATTTATTTATTATTATTACAATTTATTTACTTTGTGTCCTGGCTGTAGCCCCCTCCTTCATCTCCCTATCATCCCTTTCTCTTCTCCCATGCCCCTCCCTAAGTCCACTGATAGGGAAGATCATCCTCCCCTACTATCTGAGCCTAGCCTATCAGGTCTCAAGAAGACTAGCTGCATCCTCTTCCTCTGTGGCCTGGCAAGGCTGCACCCCCAATGGGGAGGTGAACAAACAGCCAGCCACTGAGTCCATGTCAGAGACAGCCCCTGCTCTCCTTATTAGTGAACCCATTTGGAGACTGAACTGCCTATGGTCTACCTATGAAAAGGGGTCTAGATCTCTCCATGCATTTTCCTTGGTTGATTCATCAGTATCTGCAGGACCAAATGAACTGAGATATTTTTCCTCTGTTGGTCTCCTTGTGGAGCTTCTGTATCCTCCACCTCTTTTTATCTACCTCTTCTTCCAAAATATTCCTTTCACTCTGCCCAACATTTGGCTGAGTCTCAGCATCTGCTTCCTAACCCTACCCAGTAGAGTCTTTCAGAGGCTTTCTGTGGTAGGTTCCTGCCCTATTCCCTGTCTTCTCCTGTGTCTAATGTCTACCCTGTTTGCTCTTCTGAATGAGGATTAAGCCTAGGGTCATCCTTATTGTTCAGCTTCTTTAGGACTATAGATTTTAGTATGTTTATCCTATAATATATGGCTAATATTCACTTATAAGTGAGTATATACCAGGTGTGTCTTTCTGCTTCTTTGGTAGCTCACTCAGGATAATCTTTTCTAGTTCCCACCATTTGCCAGCAAATTTCCTGATTTCCTTGTTTTTAATTGCTGAGTAGTATTCCATTGCGTAAATGTACCCTTATTTCAATTGAGGGACATCTGGATTATTTCCAGATTCTGGCTATTATGAATAAAGTTGCTAGGAACATGGTTGAGCAAATGTCCTTGTTGTAGTATACTTGAGCATGTCTTGGATATATGCCTAGGAGTGGTATAGCTGGATCTTAAGGTAGCACTATTCCTAATTGTCTGAGAAAGCACCAGATTGATTTCCAGAGTGGTTGTACCAGTTTACATCCCACCAGCAATGGAGGCGGGTCCCCCTTTCTCCACATCCTCTCCAGCATGTGTTGTCACTTGAGTTCCTGATCTTAGCCATTCTGATGAGTGTAAGGTGAATTCTCAGGGTCATTTTATTTTGCATTTCCCTGATGGCTAAGGATATTGAGCATTTCTTTAAGTGTTCTATGCCATTAGATATCCCTCTACTAATAATTCTGTTTAGTTCTGTACCCTGTTTTTTAATTGGATTACTTGATTTGTTGCTGTTTAACTTCATGAGTTCTTTATATATTCCGGATACTAGGCCTGGGTCAGATATTGTTATTTACAATTTATTCACTTTGTATCCGAGCTGTAGCCCCCTCTGTCATTCCCTTCTGATTTCACCTTCCCTTCCTCTTTTCCCATTCTCTCCTCTAGTCCACTGATAGGGGAGGTCTTCCTCCCCTTCTATCTGACTCTAGCCTCTCAAATCTCAACAGGACTGGCTGCTTTGTTCCTTTGTGGGCCAGTAAGGCTGCTCCCCCATCAGACAGAGGTGATCAGAGAGCCAGCCACTGAGTTCATGTCAGTGACAGCCCCTGTTCCCATTATTAGGGAATCCACTTGGCACTCAGCTGCCATGGGCTACATCTATGCAGGGGTTCTAGGTTTTCTCCATGAATGATCCTTAGTTGGAGTATCAGTCTCAGCAAAGACCCCTGGACCCAGAATTTTTGGTTCTGTTGCTCTCCTTGTGGAGCCCCCTTTCCCTTCCAGATGTTTTACCTCCCCTTTTCATAAGATTCCCTGTGCTCTGCCCAGGGTTTGGCTTTGAGACTCAGCATCTGCTTTGATCCCCTGCTGGGTAGAGTCTTTCAGAAGCCCTCTGTGGTAGACTTCTGTCCTTTTTCCTGTTTTCTCCCTCTTCTAACAGTATAGCTCTATAGTTTTTGAGGCCAGATTATATTTGATGTTTCCATTAATACAACCCTATGCATATCATGTATGATAGCAAACTCTAGATTTAGGCCAGATCATAACAGCAACTTTTATAAATTCATTTCAACACCCTGAGCATAGTAATTTTGATAAATAGCTCCCTCAAAAACTTGGCTTTAGTGGTGACTGAATATGGTTTAGAGAACTCAGCTAGTGATGAGCAATTGCACAACAAACTTGCTGTGGTATAACTTGAACAAAGGGTAAGTAAAACATTGTTTTAAGGACATTTTCTTTTACTTACAGTAAAATGGCTCTTGTACATTTTCTTTGAAAAGCATCAAAACTTACAAGTTAGTTAAATAAAACTAACTGAAAACAAAATAGACTATAGAAGAATGAGCTTTCACAACATACGGTGGCATTAATTTCAGAAATGTGTGCTTAAAACCACTTATCGTTAAAAATAATCAAATAAACAACACATCATCCAGATAAACAAGGCTTATACACAAATGAATTCATAGTAACTTTGACAATATTCAAAAGACCTGCAGAAGTTCAAACTGGACAAAATCCCTTCACTAAAAAGGGGAAATAGACACATTGCCTCATTCATATCTAACCAAGAAAGGATTTGCAATGGATGCCTGCTAGGAAAGGGAAGATCAGTTTTGTTCAGTGGAGTATCACTGGGTATGATACCCACACTCCAAGACAGGCTCCAAGCGCAGGAATAGTTGCCTAATACAAAAGAGTATTGTTTTGGTACTTTTTCCTTTTTGGTTTCTTTTCTTAATTTCACTTTGTATCCCAGCTGTAGCCCCCTCCCCCATCAGCTCCCAATCCCACCTTCCCTCCCTCTTCTTCTCCCATGTCCCTCCCCGAGTTCAATGATAGGGGAGGTCCTCCTCCCCTTCCATCTGACCCTAGCCTATCAGGTCTCATCATGACTGGCTTCATTGTCTTCCTCTGTGGATTGGTAAGGCTGCTCCCCCCTCAGGTGGAGGTTTAATTTTTTTCATTTTGTTTCTTTGTTGAGTTTTTGGGTGTTTTGTTTTGTTTTGTTGAGACACAGAGAAAGAACATGAGTTAAATGAGTAGGGAAGTAGGTAGCATGTGGGGCAGAATAAAAATTATCAAAACATATTGTTTTTTAATTTAGATAGATTTATTTTATGTGCATGTTGTTTGCATGTATGTACATGTAGCATATGTGTGCAGTATCTAGGAAGGTCAGAAGAAGGTGTCAAGGTGGGTCTTAGATCTCCAGGAACTGGAGTTAAAGATTGCTCTGAGCCACAATCTAGGTACTGGTAACTGAATCCAAGTCTGCTGCCAGAGCAACAAGTGTCCCAAGCCACTGAGACCTTTCTTCAGCCTTCAACCAAAATATATGGTTTGTAATCTTTTTTAAATAAAAAAGAAAAAAATATATGGCTATTTACCATGACTGTCAGTTACTTACTTTAAACAATTCCCAGTGTCTGATAGCTACACCCATGATGAGCAGAGAATGAAATTAAAGAAATTCATAAAGAGAAGATGCAGCCAGTCCTGATCAGACTTGATGGCTAAGGTCAGATGGCAACAGAGGAGGGTTCCCCTTTCTGTGGACCAGAGGACTAAAGGAGAGGAATAGGAAGGAAGAAGGAAAGAGTTTAGGATCAGGGAAGAGAGAAGGGAGGGAGCTGCAATCAGGATATGAAGTGAATGAATTATGAAAATGAATATATATATATATAATGAAATACATAAGAAATAAGCAAATAGGTATGGTGGGATGGATGAACACCTAAACTTCTAATTAAGCAAAAGCACAGGCACAGATGAGGCATCCAGGATCTACAGTCTAACTGGGAAAGTGGAATATAAATTTCTACTTCTTCAAAGGCTATGCATGAGGTTCAGATGATAATTATCCAAGACTGGTTGTACTTACTGTTAGTTCCAGATCTCCTGGAGTTCACTGTGACCTTTGAGAGGACCACAAAGTCAAGGTTCTTTCATAGCATCAGATTATTATTTCATTCTTTGAGCTTGCATTCTTTTATGATTGCATGCCACATTTTCTGGAAGCTTTAATAGCTATAATGTCTCTATGACATCTAATGGAAAATGTAGAGGAATATGTATTTTAATAGGTATAATGTCTCTATGACAGCTAATGGAATATGCAGTTTCATATCATCAAATTTGTAATTTTCAAAAGCTGCTTTTTTTTTGCTTTTTGTGACCATAAGTACATTTTCCCCTTCTTTTTTCTCCTCGAAATCTTCCACACTCTTCCTTGCTCTCTTTCAAATTCTTGACTTTTTTATTATTTCATGCATATGTATATATATATATATACATTTCTAAGTTTATCTGCTCAGTCTTATATAATGTTACTTGTATGTTTGTTTTCAAGACTGACAGTTTTCATTAGTTAATTTATTTATTTACTTTACATCCCAATCACTGCTTCCTCTCCTTCCTCTTCTCCCAGTCCCTTCTTTTTACTTTCTCTTCACCCATCCTTCTTTCCTGTTTCTCAGAGAAGAGGAGATCTCCCATGGATATCAACCCTCCTTGGCATATCAAGTTGCAGTAGGACTAGTTGCATCTTCTTGTTTTGAGGCTAGACAAGGCAACCCAGTTAGAGGAAAGAATTTCAAAGGTAAGAAATAGAGTCAGAGACACCCCTTGCTCCTGCTGTTAGGGATCCCACATGAATACCAAGCTGCATATTTGTTACATATGTATAGGAAGCCTAGGTCCATCCCATGCATGCTATATGGTGGTAGTTCAGTCTCAGTGAGCCTCCATGGGCCCACATTTGATTCTATGGTTTTTCTTGGGGTGCCCTTGACCTCTCAGGATGTTTTAATCCTTCCTCTTCCTCTTCTACAATACTCCCTGAGTTCCATCTCCACTTAAAATTTTGCTGTAGGTCTTTGCATCTGTTTCCATCAGCAGGTGGGAGAACCTCTCAGATGACAGTTATGCTAGCTCCTGTCAGCATATGTAGCAGAATACCATTAATAGTGTCAGAGGTGTGCTCTTTCTCATGGCATGGGTCTCAATTTGGGCCAGTCATTGGTTGTCCATTCCCTCAATTTCTGCTCCCTTTTCATCCTTACATATTGTATTGACTGTACAAATTGTGGGTAAAAGATTTTGTGGCTGGGTTGCTGTCCCCATCTCTCCATTGGCAGTCTTGCCTGGTTATGGGAGGTGGCCATTTCAGATTGACTGTTAATGGGTAACAAATTTATGTGTTTTTCCCAGAAGAACACTATTTCTCCCACCCTCAGTCTTTAGTTGTCTGTAATTCCTTGTTTTAGGGTTGAGGCTTTGAAAGCTTTCCCCCTTCTACTTCACATACTTATGGTCATACAGCTCATGTTTGGGAGGCCATATTGGTGATACTTTATGGGTATAGATTCTGACATTAACAGGAGACACAGTCTGTCATAATAGCTACAAGTAGGTTAACCCATATATACAAGTTCTTTTGGTCTTATGAAGTGTTAAGAGTATATAGCATCCCAAGAATGTTGAATTTAAAACAAACTTATTAACAAATAATTATTTTACTTGATAAGTTTTAAAGTCTGAATAATGTAGTTGGCTCTGAGATACATATGCACTTTAAAAAATACTATTTTTATGCATAGTGAATCAAGTAAATAGCTGGCACATTTTCTATTGTAGGAATAGGAGCTAGTTTTATTTTTTACCTAACTATGTGCTCACATACCCTAAGGGTAGCACTGTCAGGAAAAAAAAAACCAAACAGCTTGAGGTCCTTGTAAGGACTGAAGTTGCATACATAAAATTATCCATATGGTTTTCTTACGGAGAACAAACATACACCAGTTCATACAAAAAGAACCCATTGGGTATAGATATTTTCAAAATGAAGAGAAGGGCTTTGTGTGGCACAAAGGTAAATAAGCATTCTTCCAGTGTGGGAACACAGGGATGAAGGGAAGGGTTACAATACTCAATCTTGTGCTGCTAATTCCTTTCTTTTTGTGACTGTAGGAAATTTCTGACATTTCAGTACCATTTAACGAAGGTGACAAGAAACAAAACTTGTAGGGTAATCAGAGCAATGCATTCATCTGCTCAAGTCTTAGAACTCAGTCTAGACATCTGCTCCCACTGTATTAATATCAAGAGCTTTGACCCAATCTGAAAGATTTCTCTCTAGTATACAGCATCCTACTGACTCATACATACAACGGAGGCTTGTAGACACGTGCATCTTCCCCTCTGAAGTTTGAATTTGGACTTGCTCTCTCAGGACACAGCAGGATTTGAATGTGACAATGCCAAGAGTCAGAGGTGATAAAGGGGAGGCATGAAGCAGCCTTGTTCTTCTCTGGGAGAAAACTTCTGAGTGAGCTTATCTCCAGTGAGGCAGCACAGCAACAAGGGAATGTCCATGAAGCGGCACACACTGTGCAACTGATGCACTGAGTATACTCCGTATGCCTGTGAGCACACAGAGAAGTCAGGAAACAACTCAGGCTTGGATGTGAACAGATACAAATCAAAATGATGATGATCCTCGGCATGCTGGTTTGAAACTTTAAGAATAGATGATAAAGATAAACCATATAGCCTTTGATCAATACAAATATTACAGACATCAATACCTTTTATTGCCACGACTTACCTCTTGGGTCTTATTTTTCTCCATTTTGCCTTAAACACAAGGAAGATAATTAAGAAAATGAGGTAAATTTATTCAATATTGAATAAACAGTAAGTAGCAGAGGTCTTGGCACAACAATACATTGTCTTTTCTAGTAGGATGAACTATAAGGGAGCAATTATAATATTGTTAGAAAAGGCAGAAATAAGAACAGTGAAGATGATGAAGAAAAGAGTGAAAGAAGAGTTTCAGGTATCAAATGTCTCTCGAGGAATGTGGAAGTCTATTTTATGGTGCAATCAGGTCTGTTCCTGCAATTACATGAACGCATAAGAAGCTTATGGAAGCCTTGCTCCATCTCAATGGACAATCAGATGTTAAAGTGAAGCTAACTGATGACAATAAAAGCAAACAAGTGCTGAATGTTATGACTCAGTTCTAATCTAGCGCTTGGAGACTAGAGCATGAGCCTTGCTATGAATTCAAGTCCAGGTTAGGGTATGAGTTCCAAGCCACACCCTTGTCTAAAGAATAAGACAAGATAAGGAGGAAGGAGGAATAAGGAAGGGACTAAGTGAAGGAGGGAGGGAGAGAGACAGGGAAGAAAGAAAGGAAGGAAGAAGAAAAAAGGATGTAAGGAGGAAGGAAGAAACACATAAAGAGAACCATTTATCTCCAGTTATATTTTGCCTCCTTTAAATTTTTGTTTACAATTACTAAAAGATCATTACTGATAATGGTTTTATAGCCAGGATGAATACAGTAGCCCTTTGAAGTATGTAGAATATAAATAACATATTAAAGAAAAACTGATGCCAAAATAAAATTTTGCTGTCTGACACTGCATGCTGATTCACACCCCTCTGTATCCATGCCCTTTGTTGTTACTGTTCCACTTCTTCCCTGTAAGAAGTAAGAAACAATTTTTTTCTAGTCTTATTTTTGGTTGCCGGAGTCATGTGACTTTCATTGGAAATAAATAGGATGCTGGATCAAAGGCTTGAAATGCATTAATATAATCAGGCTTACTTTCTTGTGTGGCTGGCTCTTTCTTTGAGAAGGATGTGTTTTCAGATAGCTGTTTATCCATGGGAGATGAAAGATGGGAGGGACAGACCTGAACCTGACCCATAGTTGGAATTAGCCAAGCTAACCATGCCCATGTCAGCTGTACTCCAACTAACTGCAGACTTTGAAAAGAAAGTAAATAAGGCACGGTAAATAAACACAGACTTTTTAAAGTCACTTATTTTCCCCTTTTTTTTTAATCAATGGCAATTATTTCATCATCTTATTCACCAGTAACAAGTACACAACTCTCTTCATTAAGTATTTTGGATATGCTGCTCTCGGACAACCTGACAGCGGATACAGGGGTGATAGTGACGACAGAAAAGTCAAGTGACTTACCCAAGACTAAATCAATAATGATGTAATTCAAAAGTCAACTTTGACTCCTAGCTCAATGCTCTCTCTTCCAAATCCTGGTGGTTAGCAATATTTGTGTTAGAATATGGTATCAGAACAAGTTCCAGCAGTGAATCAACCACTGCTGATAAATCTACACATGCAGCAAAATATTTAGTGCAGTCAAATACACTTGGCTGCTCAGAAGAATGCTGAGGTATGCAGTGTTCAGTGGTTGACATGGCCATTCCAAAATTAACTGGATCAGTACAAATGAGGTTATTGAATTTTTCTGCAATTCTAGCTTTAATGTTAGTGTTTATCAAATAACTTCTGTGTGCATACAAGAACTTATTTGGGCTCAGTCCTCTGGGACTTTTTTTTATTACCTTATAAAAACATATTGGAAATATAACGCTTATTCTATGCTGCAATAAATTGCTATTGTTAGTATGTGTGAAAATATTTGAATTTCTATTAACCTAACTGCAAGACTTCAGCCTCCACTTCATATCTGATTGAAAATAAGTCACTGGCACTTGCATTCTAGAAAGGAGGCAGCTGCTGAGGAGAAACAGAAACCAAAATAGCCTTCTTCCCCAGACAGTTCTTCCAAAGCACATGTGCATTCAGACAATAGCCACTTTGCTTATTTCATTACAATCGCTACAAGCTCCAAAGTAGAGAGTTTTGTTTCTGTATTGAACACCAAGGTGCACTTGTCCAACCAGAGGAAAGCACATGGGGTTTCCCACGAGAAAAATCACATTTATGCCTCTCACAGTGTTGTGAGGAGTGTTAAAATTAAACGTGATTTAAACATGTTTCAGTAAATTTAGCATCAAGCTCAAATAATATTGTTGTACTTAGTGCCAGTGAATATAGTATCCTGCTTTCTTTAATATTTAAAAGTGAAAAAAGTTAATTTAATGTGTCTACAAACAATTTAGCATTTAATCACAAATTTAGTACTTGAGCTAAAAGTATTCTTTGTAAGTCAAAATATTGAATATTTTTTCTTTTTAATATTCTAGGGATAGAGAAAAAACAAGTTTTAGATAATGTTATGCTATATTGATAAAGGTCAGTCATTTCTTCTCATCTTTACTATATTAACATTCCTGTGAGGTAGATTTTTAATCAAGGTGGAATATCATGATGTTTTTAATACACAGTATATTGAATATGTAATAAAATATATGGAATTTGAGAAATAGAATATTGTGATGAAGAAAAGAGGTAGTAAGTAATTAGAAAAAAATGGGCATTTCCAACTAGGATATCTTTAGTAATAATCAATTTAATTTCTATATTTACTCTGAAGAAACTGGCGAGGTAATGAGTTGATTTTGTGATTACTTGAGTGTAGCAGGGATCTATGACACACCTGGCAGAATCTCTCAGCAGAGCATCCACTGACTGGGTCTATGAAAAATTTCCTCATAATTTGAAAATGAAATCAATTACTATAGGAAAATAAGGACATATAAAATTAATCGGTTTATTTTATTTGCATTATTTTAGTTTCCTCTGTGTGTGCACATATGTGTTCATATTTGCCATGACACATACATGTAGGTCAAAGGACAACTTTAGGGAGTCAGTTTTTTCCCACTATGTGGGTCCCAAGGGTCAAATTTGGGTCATCAAACCTGGAGGCAAACACCGTTAATTGCTGAGCCATTAAATAGGCTCTGGAATCCTATTTTAAACTGAGATTGATAAGGATAAACATAGAGACTAGTCAAGATGGAAAGATGAGGTGATTTGAAGCACCATTTGACCAAGCTACAGGAGAGATATTCTTGACTAAGCTAAATAAACAAAGAGCAATTCTGAAAAGCACCGAGAAAAAAAGATAATGTAGAGTAGCAGCAAGGAAGGAGAGAAAGAGGGAAGGAAAATGACATTCTAGAGAAATACACCCTAAGAAGACTTGGAAAATGTATGCAAATTAGGTTTATGTCCTGTAGGACTGGAGAAGAGTTTGGAGAATATGAAGCACAAGTGAAAGGTTAAAGCAAAAATGAAGATTTTAACCTTAAAAACAGTAAGATTCAGCAAATAACACAGGCAACTGCTTGAGAGGATTAAGATTTTGTTTTTAGTGTGAAGGGGACAAGAGACAAGGACAATGACCACTTAGAACACAACAATGAGAATGGAGAACATGTGTCTATCACATTCTCACTCATATCATATCATGAATATTGCTATTATCAAACAGGTCACACTGGAAAAGCTAAAAGCTCCTTCCACACTTCACATTACTTGTCCATCAGTATCACTCCTTTCACCTGATGGTTTCCTGCCTCCTCCCACACCCCTGAAATCCCTTCAATTGCCTTCAGAAAACCCATAAGCCTTACTATCTTATTACCTTGCTGGCCTCGACCTTTCATTATATTTTCAGCTTGTAGTGTGGAGGAGTTTAGGAATTAGTTCTTGGTCCTTAATTCATGGTCAGCCTCCAAGTGATCTCATTTGAGTCTATGACTTTAATTACTACTTTTAAAATTCTTTTTCTGAAATGTACCATTTAAGTTCAATCTTAATTCTGAACCTCGGACTCACATACAATCTTCCTAGCTAGGAGCCCCTCCTGAAAATAATTGTCTGAAATGAAGCTGTTAATATACATCCCAGCTGGCCTTCTATGAAAATTGTGCTGTCTGGGCTAATAGCATCTTTGATGGTCTGTGACCCAAATGTGAAATGATTCTTCATCTGTTTTTTTGTTTGTCTGTTTGTTTTTTTCAAGACAGGGTTTCTCTATGTAATAAGCCCTGGTTTCTTGCACTCACTTTGTAGTCCAGGCTGGCCTCAAACTTACAGAGATTTGTCTGTCTCTGCCTACCCAGGTGCTGGTATTACAGAGGTGTGCCACTGCATCCAGCTGTTTATCTGTTTTGTTGTTGTTGTTGTGTGTGTGTTTTCTTATATGCTATATCCAGTACAGCACCAAATCCTACTGGCTACATATTCAAAGTATTTAAGCTTTCTGGTCTTAGCCCAATTATTAACTGTGACTTGAATTGTGACAGCCAATTTCAAGTCACCTTCCTCACTGCCAGAATAATGTTCCCTCTGTGTTAAAATACAAGTGTTAGCATGTCACCTCTAAGTTTAAACTCTTCAGAACATTTACATGCCATTCACATGAAAACAAAAATCTCTCCCAGGAAATTTACATCACATTATGACATTGCCTCTGGCTTCATGTGTCTTACTCTTCTCTCAAAATCTCAGCTCTAGCTACACTGGTACCCTCTCTAATTCTGACTTAAGGGCCAGCATACTTTCTTTCATTGTCTGCTTTATTCTTAATAGACTGCAACATCTTGCAGTTGTCTTAAAGTATAACTTTTCAAACCCTACTCTAACCCTTATGTGTCCAGTTTCAACATGTTATACATTGACTTCCCATGAAACTGAGAAAGTGTCTTATGAAAATTCTTTATAATCGATCATTACAATTAAGATTTTTGTTTCAACCAATGAAAATTTACCTACAGAATGTCAATATGGCTAGAATGACAAATTGATCAAGGTAGTAGAATAAGACAAAGAACCATAGGTAAGGGTATAAAAGTGTGAATCTTCACTGCTATATGAAAATAAATTTCTTCACATTGTATTTGCTAATCAATATAAGCAGATTAGCTTTAGCTACATCAATAGTTATGTACCAAATATAGGGCTGGAGTTAGTTAATTTATTCCAACTAATGAATTAGCATCTACAGCAACTGAAGTCAAGACTATGTAAAGTCTGACATAACACTGCCCTTCAAGACCAAGCTGTACTCATTGTTATCAGAAAACCTTTTGAAAATAGTTCTAATATTCCTGTAGACACAAAATCATTTTATCAAATTACAATATGCAAACAGAAAGAACACAACATAAGTGGACAGCCCAATTGAACATCCAGACTCAGTAGAATCATTCAAATAGTATCAAAATGAAGAAGAGCATTTCACCTTTCTGACACCATGTAAATCATCACCTCTAAAGGTATTTTAATTTTTGTCACATTGTATAGCTTATAAATAAAATTACAACATGTAGCCTTCCACATATTTATAATAGCTTAAAGTCCTAATAATATGGTTTTTATACAAGGTTGAGTACCTTTGCACATTGTTCAGTTACACAGTTTGAATTTTCAGCAGCATATGAGCTAATAAAAGGTAGTTCTTCTAAACACAGGGGAAGCTGGTCAACTAAGACATCCAGAGCAAGCTAGGGCCAGGCTTGACTGGATCTGCAGTAAGACTTATTCCAGTTTTGGTTCACAGTTCTTCCTTATACATGACCTGCTTGAGCATTTCTTTTTTTAATTTTTTTTAAATTTTATTTTTATTGATTACAGTATATTCATTTTGTGTCCCCCCTGTAGCTCCCTGCCTCCTCCCTTCCCATCCCCCTACCCCCCTGCCCTCGTCTACCTCTGTCCCTCCCCCAGGCCACTGATAGGGGAGGTCTTCCTCCCCTTTCTTCTGATCCTAGTCTATCAGGTATCATCAGGAGTGGTTGCACTGTCTTCCTCTGTGTCCTGGTAAAGCTGCTCCCCGCTCAGGGGGAGCCAGCCACTGAGTACATGTCAGAGATAGTCCCTGTTCCCATTACTATAGAACTCACTTGGACACTAACCTGCCATGGACTACATCTGAGAAGGGGTTCTAGGTTATCTCCATGAATGGTCCTTGGTTTGAGTCTAATATCCACTTATAAGTGAGTATATACTCTGTGTGTCTTTCTGCTTCTGAGATAGCTCACTCAGGATGATCTTTTCCAGTTCTCACCATTTGCCTGCAAATTTAATGATTTCCTTGTTTTTTATTGCTGGGTAATACTTCATTGTGTAGATGTACCACAATTTCTGTATCCATTCCTCAACTGAGGGGCATCTGAGTTGTTTCCAGCTTCTGGCTATTACAAATAAAGCTGCTACAAATATGGTTGAGCAAATGCAATTAGGAACAGTGCTACCTCAAGATCCAGCTGTACCAGTCCTAGACATATATCCAAAAGATGCTCAAGTATACAACAAGGACATTTGCTCAACCATGTTTGTAGCATCTTGAGCATTTCTTTAAGCCTGAAAAATTGGAGGTAATTTTTTCTATACCTCAGTACAATATTAAGAAGTTTATTTAAGAGAATTTCATACGTGAATACTGTATATGACTATCAATATATCAATTCCACTTCTTCATTTTCTTACTTCTCCTTCCCTGTTTCCCTATGCCCTATCAAATTCACGACCTCTTCCTCTTTAGCTATGACCTTTACATAGTTCATACATACATACACACATATATGCATACACACATATGTACACATAAAACTTCAACCTGCTGAATGCATTTGCTTCTATGTACATGTGTTTAAAAATTATCACTGAGCTTGGGTAACTTATTGGAACTTTAATTTCTGAAGGAGTATGCTTTGTCTCTTAGTGGCCAATAATTATATACTACTCTTCATCTAGGGGTGGGGCTTTGTGAGATTTCCCCCATCCACTATATGTCTACAAGTTTATCATCATGCAGGTTTTATTTAGTCAAGCATATTGTTCATATTTCATTAGTGCAACTTCCTTGTCATATACAGAAAACAGTATCCCACAGAAGATGTCTTGCAACTTTAGCTCTTAAAGTCTTCCCACATCCTTTTCTGTACTGTTCTTCAATCCTAGGTTTAGTAGTTTTATGGAAGATGTATCCCTTGGGGCTTTGTCTAGCATTTTGAGTAGATGGGGATTTCTGTGATGGTCTCTGTTGCAAAATGAAACTTCTTTGATAAAGAGCAAGAGCTATATTTACCTATAGATATAAGAATTGGGGAAGCAGTAAAGGCTGGAGAAATGGCTCAGCCATTGAAATCTAGGCTTAAAAGCCAAAATATAATGGAAGGAGGTTAGAAATCACACTAGTTTGGAAGACTGGCAGTAGTAGCATTGCTTCTAGGTAATCATACCTGCCGTGGACTGTTGACTAGGTTTATAAGACCAGACATGAATTATCTCTAATTGAGCAGGCATTAAATATGATTAGACAGCTGTTGCTTACTCCCATGATATAAATGCTAGTATGCAGTTTAAGGATATCTTGCATTTTCTGATTGTTGTTGTGGTTTGTAGGTTTTATAGCTAGGTAGGACTATTGACTGCTTCTCTCATTTGATGTTTCCAGATACTATGAGAACTACTCGTGAAGGATGTTTTCATGTAAGTTCCAGTTCAACTCTTCTCAGACCTTTGTCCGAGTCTGTGTTGTCTTCAGCAAAATCTCAAGTTCTGGGAAGTAGCCTACAGCCATGGCAACAGACTGTATTGTTTTTGGAGTTGGTTGGACCTCTCAACTTGAAGGGTTGTTTTGCATGCCTGGTACTGGAGTTACTGTTGATAGTCCACAGTTGTTAGGGAAGCTATTGACCCAAGTGACACACCTTCACACACACACATTTTTATTTTCTGTTTAAATTATTTTGATCACATTATTCCCTGTACCCAAGTATTTCCAGATCATTTCCCCCTGCTTACCACTTCATTTTTTTTCTCAAAAAGCCAGCAACAACCCAACATAAAAACAAACCCCTTCAAAACCAAGAAAACACAATAAAACCATGCTCCCCCCAAAAAACTCCAGCTCTAACCTAACAAAAAAACACACACAAAATTATGAAGTCTATTATTTGCTGGTCAACTACTCCTGAAAATGAGTCCTGTCCTGGAGTGGGAGATATAGTCAGCGTCACTCTATTGGAGAAAGGCGTGAGTGACTAAGAACCTGAATTTAGATAGTCCATGGACCTAAGTGAAAACTAAATAATACTGGTTTGAAAAAACTGTAGTGATAAAATGACTCCTATTGATATTCTGTTATACTCATAGATCAGGGTCTTTATTCAACCATCATTAGAGAAGCTTCCTCTTGCAGCAGATGAGAAGAAATATAGAGATCCACAGCCAGACAGGATACAGAGAGTGAGAGACTTTGGAACACTCAATCCTATACAGGATGTCTCCATACAATGTACTTTTAAGTAATCACAAAGTAATATTTTCTATAGCTTTTTAAAACAACCTCAGTATGATTTATGCCCTTTTCCCTCTCTCTCCTTCTGTGTATTATCCACCCTCACCTGTTCTAGCAAAATTGGTTATTAATGTTCACTATTAATCCATAGATTATCATGGTGGTTATACTTAACCCACTTTCATATCAATAAAAGACACAGACACCTGCTAGATTTTTGATGTAGCTATACACCAGAATTGGGTGGAAGCAAATTCCCTAAGATACCTTTCACCTCCCAGCCCCACATCTTGTGCCACTTCCTTTAATTATTCCTATCTGGGCTACTTCCCACCCATTATTTCAATAAATATTTTTTTTTCATTTTTTATTTTAATTTTTATTAATTACACTTTATTCACTTTGTATCCCCCCATAAATACCTCCCTCCTCCCCTAACAACCTCACCTTCCCTCCCCCTTCTCCACACATGCCCCTCTCCAAGTCCACTGATGGGGGAGGTCTTCCTTTCCTTCCTTCTGATCCTAGTCTATCAGCTCTCATCAGGAGTGGTTATATTGTCTTGCTCTGTGGCCTGGTAAGGCTGATCCCCCATCAGGGTGAGGTGATCAAAGAGCAGGCCAATCAGTTCATGTCAGAGGCAATCCCTATTCCTATTACTATGGAACCCACTTGGATACTGAACTGCCATGGGCTACATCTGTGCAGGGGTTCTGGGTTTTCTCCGTGCATGGTACTTGGTTGGAGTATCAGTCTCAGGAAAGACCCCTGTGCTCAGATTTTTTGGTTCTGTTGCTCTCCTTGTGGAGCTCCTGCCCTCTCCCTATCTTACTATTTCCCACATCTTTCATAAGATTCCATGCACTCTGCCCAACAGTTGGCCATAAGTTTCAGCATCTGCTTTGATATTCTGCAGGGCAGAAGCTTTCAGGGGCCCTCTGTGACAGGCTCCTAGCTTGTTTTCGGTTTTCTTCTTCTGATGTCAAACCACTTTGCCTTTCTGGCTGGGGATTGAGCATTTTAGAGTCCTCCTTCTTGATTAGTTTCTTTAGGTGTACAGATTTTAATAGGTTTATTCTATTTTATATGTCTATATGAG
>CM053752.1:86865550-86887370 GCA_028658305.1 Pachyuromys duprasi
TTTTGTTTTGTTTTGTTTTGTTTTTGAGACAAGGTTTCTCTGTGTAGCTCTGGATGTCCTGGAACTCACTTTGGAAACCAGGATGGCCTTGACCTCAAAGTTCTGCTTGTCTCTTGAATGTTTGGATTAAAGGTGTGTGTTTCACAATGCCTGGCTTATCATCATTGCTTAGCCAATGGATACAGAATATGATTGACTGGAAGGGTAAATTAAATAGTTGAAAATGTGATAACAAAATGAATTCTGAGGATGGAAATGAATAATTCTCCTGGTAGTAGCAATAATAGCATTAATCAGGAATTAATGATTTGAGAGAATCATTGAGGCCAAAGTAAATGTGTGCTGTAATGGTGTTTCACATCACTTCTCACCATTCCCCACAGATGAATATTTAATGATGCTCCCTCATACCCTAGTTAAATATTTTAATGTGTGATATGATGTGATTCTCAAGCAGAAAAAAATTAGGTTAATTGCCCTTTTTGTAGCATTTAACTGATGAAATACTGTTTTTTCCCCATGAAGCAATGAAGAGTTCATGCATAATAGTTATGAGAAGAGCCATAACATAGACACAGTGATCCAGGACACTGTAGTGGAAATAGGCTGAGAACATTGTGGAACATGAAGAAAACATCAACATAACTCACACTATCAATGGTCATAACAAGTTTTATCCTGTTGCTTCTACTAATTGAGTGTACTCTTGCACATTCTCCACATCAAAGTTTAACTGCTCCCGGAATCTCAGTAAAATGCCATCTCACCCTTTAAATAAACGGATCAAACATTCTCCTTGCCTGGGCTACATACACATTCTCAGCATAATGGTATATTACTACCAGATTTTATTAAGAACTGTTGATTTTACTGACACTCCTGTCAGGTGATTTCTTTCTTTTTTTAAACATTTTTAAAATTATTTATTATAATTTATTCAATTTGTATCTTGTCTGTGGCCCACTCTCTACTCTCCTCCCAATCCTAACCTCCCTCCCTCTTCTTCCCCTATTCCCCTCTCTTAGTCCACTGATAGGGGGGGTAATCATTCCCTTCTATATAACCCTAGCCTATCAGGTCTCATCAGGACTGGTTGCATTGTCTTCCTCTGTGGCCTGGCAAAGATGTGCCCTGTAGGGAGAGGTGATCAGAGAGCCTGTCACTGAGTTCATGCCAAAAAACCCCCTGATCCCCTTACTAGGATCCCCACCTGGATACTGAGTCTATGGGCAACATCTGAGCCTAAGTTTTAGGTCCTCTCCATGCATTGTCCTTGGTTGGGGTACCAGTCTCTGGAAGGCCTCCAGGGCTCAGGTTTTTGTTTTTGTTTTTGGCTGTGTTGGTCTCCTTTTGGAGCTTCTGTCCCCTCCAGGTCTTTCTGTGTCAGGTGATTTCCAATGGGAACATTCAGGTTCTGAAGGACAGAGGCAGCTGAAGGTGGAGATTAATTTTTTCCTGGTTCCTTGTCACTTATTTCTTGTCACACATTTTTAACACCCTCCCTTTTTTGTTTCTTTCTCTGTCACTGATTTTAAATGAAAACACAGCAGTTCTCAATGGTATCAAGACATTTACTATTGAGGATACAGTGACGAAAATGCAGTTACTCCCATGATTAAATATGATGGAAAGTGTTAAGACATTTAAATGATCAAGTTCAAAGTCTTCACATTCTGATTGTGTCAAAAGGAGTCATGAGCCTCTACAGAACATTGGTTATTTGTGAGGCATTAAAAGGACAGGGATATCTCGCTCACTGTTTTCACAGTTCATTTCATTCACTTATTCCTTCCAATAAAAGTACTACCTTTGGGGCTGGAGAGATGGTTCAGCAGTTAAGAGCACTAGCTGCTTTTTCAGATGACTGAGGTTCAATTTCCAGCACCCCTCACACCTGCTTGTAACTCCAGTGTTTTTTGTTTGTTTGGTTGGTTGGTTTATTTTGTACTATCATTAATGACTAAGATTTGAGAATTACTGAAAACTTTTTATATTATAGTACATCTCATGAGTCCTCTCAAAACATCAAAAAGTTGTAAAGTTATTTTTCTTGAACTTCATCAAAAGAAACTTCTTGAAGTTTAGCTTTCAAGTTACATAAATAAAAACTGCAGGTTTTAATAAATGCGGTTGTACAGCTGAAATCTACCGTTGTAGATTTTCTACTCTCTGAAAAAAACGTTAGCAAATTGCTATGAGGCAGACACTGCATCTGGTTGTTTGCGTGTACGATTCATTTAAAACTTTTCATCATCTTGATAAACTTACCAAACTGCCATGTGGAAAGTTAAGTGTCTTGTTCAAATTTCGTACAGCTATGGATTGTCATGGCCAAGATTTCAACTCTAGACTGGCAACACGGTGAGCGTGTCTCTAACATGCATGGTTCTTCTAGTTAAACACGTTTCTTCTTCTAGTTAAATATTTTCAGCCTTTTTGTTTTTGTGATTGGCACAGCCTTCATAACATAATTCTTTCTATCTGTAGAATAATTCTGAGTACAGACACAATGGCACAATTTACTACTGTAGTTATGGTCAACCAATGTAGCACAAAAATACGTCTGAGTACTGGTTACTACATAACTTGAGACTCCTTTTAAATAAAGAGGCCAATGGTCTCTTTAATACACTGAACACACAATGTTTATCTATGATTATATTTTGTACTTAAAGGATTTTTCTAGAACATGGAGAAGGCTGTAATGTTTCATTGTTTATGTTATACTATCACACATATCAAATTATGCCTCCCCAAAAGCATTTTTAAAACTCAGTCATTTAGTCGATATGACATGATCTCTAGTCATTTGAGAGTTAATTAAATCATGGATGAAAACTTTGACAAACCTCCAAGGAATATTATCTATTGTATTTGAGAATAGGTGTTCTGTCATTTTTTATAATTTTTATTTTTTATATTAATTACAGGTTATTTACTTTGTATCCCAGCCATAACCCCGTCCCTCATTCCCTCTCAATCCCACCCCCCCTCCCTCATCTCCTCCTTGTCCTTTTCCAAGTCCACTGATAGGGGAAGTCCTCCTTTCCTTCCATCTGACCCTAGCTTATCAGGTATCTTCAGGACTAGCTGCAATGTCTTCCTCTGTGGCCTAGCAAGGCTGCTCCTCTCTCAGGGGGAGGGGAAGGTCAAAGAGCCAGCCATTGAGTTCATGTCAGAAATAGTCCCTATTCCCCTTACTAGAGTACCCACTTGGATACTGAGCTACCATGGGCTATATCCGAGCAGAAGTTCTAGGTTATATCCATACATGGTCCTTGGTTGGAGAAACAGTCTCATAAAAGACCCCTGTGCCCTGATATATTTGGTCCTTGTGGAGGTCCTGTTCTCTCCAGGTCATACTAACTCCAAGAAATGTAAAATGTTCATTTGTACTACTGGATATACATAAGCTAAGCAGAGAATTTGAAAAAAATGGTCTTCAGCTATTGATCTGGGAACTTGGGTAGCCAGCTGTCAAAGTCACCAAAAATCAAGGGAATGTGTGTAATAAAAAGAAAGTTAAAATAATAAAGCAAGAGAGTCAATGAAGGAGTGTTGGCACCTTTAACTCTCTGAAAATGCCACATATATGCTGATAAACATGTCTACTGATGATATCAACAAAATTTATGAAAGACAAATAGAATATGGTGCATACTCTCGTGTCTGTCATGACTTTGAACATTCAAGATGATGTTTAGTTCCCATACTAAGAACACGTAGTAACAATAATGTCAGGACAAAGGCCTTACTCAACAACAAGGATTATCTGGGGACCAAGCAGATGGAAGGTGCTTTAATGGTGTCTTTTCATAGACACTTCAAGTTGAAGACATCAAATAAACAGACCATCAGAGACCTAGAAAAAAATAAATGAGAAGATAATTTCATACTTTTAATGAGAATGAAAGGCACATTGTGGACAGCAGTAAGGAAGGCATTGGCAACAACTGCCTCCGCATAACCCAAGATTTTCCTCTGTAAGCGCAGTTTTATTTTATTTGTGGAGGGATATAGAATTGAGTTGTGGTATCAGATTTGAAAAACAGTACCAGACCCACTTGTGTACTGATTTTTATGTGTTTATCCTATCTTATAGGTCTAGTAACCACTTATAAGTGAGTATATACTGTGTGCATCTTTCTGCTTCTGGGATACCTCACTCAGGATGATCCTTTCTAGAGCCCACCATTTGCCGGCAAATTTCATGATTTCTTTGTTTTAATTGCTGAGTAGTATTCCATTGTGTAAAAGTACCACAATTTCTGTATCCATTCCTCAACTGAGGGACATCTGCGTTATTTCCAGGTTCTGGCTATTATGAATAAAACTGTTACAAACATGGTTGAGCAGATGTCCTTGTCGTGTACTTGAGCATCTTTTGGATATATGTCTAGAAGTGGTATAGCTGGATCCTGAGGAAGCACTATTCCTAGTTGTCTGAGAAGGCACCAGATTGATTTCCTAAGTGGTTGTACAAGCTTACATTCCCACCAACAATGGAGGAGGGTTCCTCTTTATCCACAACCTCTGCAGCATATGTTGTCACTTGAGTTTTTGATCTTGGCCATTCTGATGAGTTGAAGGTGAAATCTCAGGGTTGTTTTGATTTGCATCTCCCTGTAGATATGAAGCCACAGTTACCTTGATACCTAAACCACACAAAGACCCAACAAAAAAAAAGAGAATTTCAGACCTATCTCTCTTATGAACATTGATGTAAAAATACTCAATAAAATACTTGCAAACAAAATCCAAGAACACATCAAAGAAATCATCCACCATGACCAAGTAGGCTTCACCCAGGCATGCAGGGGTGGTTCAACATACGGAAATCCATCAATGTAATGTGTCACATAAACCAATTGAAGGAGAAGAACCACATGATCATCTCCTTAGATGCTGAAAAAGCATTTGACAAAATCCAACACCCATTCATGTTTAAAGTCTTGGAGAGATCAGGGATACAAGGCACATACCCAAACGTAGTAAATCAATGCACAGAAAGCCCATAGCCAATATCAAACTCAATGGAGAGAAATTTAAATCAATCCAACTGAAATCAGGGATAAGGCAAGACTGCCCACTCTCTCCATATCTCTTCAACATACTACTTGAAGTCCTAGCTAAAGCAATAAGACAAGTAAAGGAGATCAAGGGGATACAAATTGGAAATGAAGAGGTCAAAGTATCACTATTTGCAGATGATATGATAATATACATGAGGGACCCCAAAAATTAAACCAGAGAACTCCTTCAACTGATAAACACCTTCAGCAAAGTGCCTGTATACAAAATCAACTCAAAAAATAATCAGAAGCCCTCCTGTACACTGAAGACAAAAGGGCTGAGAAAGAATTCAGAGAAATAACTCCCTTCACAATAGCCACTAATAACATAAAGTACCTTGGTGTGACTCTTACCAAGCAAGTGAAAGACCTGTTTGAACAAAACTTCAAGTCTCTGAAGAAAGAAATTGAAGAAGACATCAGAAGATGGAAAGATCTTCAGAGCTCATGGATTGGTAGGATTAACATAGTCAAAGTTTTCTTGTTATTCCTTTCTAGCCTTATTGTTTTGTTCATAGGAAAAATACTAAAAAAAAAAAACCAATTGAAAGTTTTAAAGCATCTGTTAATATTTGTCTCATGGCCAATCTTTTGATATATTCCAGAACCTGCCAGAGGCAGAGGTCTAAAATGAGTATTTCCAGGCATAAGACAGACTGTCCCTCATGTGTTATGTGAATTTGGTCTAGGCTACAATTTGATTCTGCTCCTTGTTGATTTTTAATTCTGATAGTTTGTCTACTGAAGTGTTAAAGGGGTCAGCTACTGTGTTGGAGTGTATCTCCTTTAAATATTTTGACACTTGTTTTGTACATTTGAATGCTATGACATTAAGTGCATATGTATTTATATATAACCCTCTATTGTTACATAGTAACATTTCCTGTGTTTTATTATACTGTTTCACTTTAAGTCCTTATGCATTCTTACAGGTGGAGAAAATTTAGAAGCAATATTTATTTTTTAAATGAATTGAACTCATTGCAGCTACATTCAGTGTAATTAGTGGTAGTTACGGGTGTATTAAAGCCACTGGCAATATTTCCTACAGTTCTATTATAAATCTTTTTCTCTCTGAGTTTTACAGTTTCTTTTGAAAATTATGTAATTTGCTATGTTTTAGTGCATTGTGAGTTTCTTATTATATTTGGTTTCTTTATTATAGATGTTTTGCTTTGTAGTTTTCATAAGGTATGCAAAATATCTTCTGATAATAAAAAGCTAAACATGATCTTTATTTCTTTAAAAAAATTTACAAAGATACTGTCTTAAACAAACAAACAAAAAAAGACAGTATCTTTTATACCCCAGGTTAGATTTAAACTAACTGTAGTGTAGGGCGACTTTGAACTTCTTTTTCTCCTGTTTTTACCTTTTGAGTGCTAGATTTGCAGGCATGTGCCTACATACCTGGTTCTATATACTATTAGGTTTCAAAAATGATAGATTTGTGTGTGTTTAAGCAAGAATTCTACTAATTGAGTTATTCTCTATAATGTATTAACTAGTACAATTCTGAGTTAGAATCATGGTCTACCTGAGATTTCATCTTACACCCATCAGAATGGTTAAGATCAAAAACTCAAGTGACAACACATGCTGGAGAGGTTGTGGAGAGAGGGAACCCTTTGAAACCCACAAATCTACAGAAGTTAAAAAAAAACTTGCTTTCCCCCCTACCGATGTTTTTAATAATAAATAAATTAAAAATGTACAAAAATGTGTTTCACTGTGACCTTTTCAAATGTTTATAAAACACTTAAGTAATGTGCCACTTCCTAGCCTCAGAGTAAATCCTTCCTCTTCCAAAAAGTCCCATTCACTTTATCCTTTTTTTTTCTTCTTCAGACCTGACATATGGGAGTAAATATATATTTTTCTATATGAGTTTGGCTAATTTTGCTTAGCATGAAGGCTTTCAGTGCCATCCACTTTCATGAAAACAGTTTGATGTTACTCTTCTTTATTATTATAATACTCTTTTATTTTACCATTGAGGGACACCTCACTGAGGGTGCATAAATAAGTTTTCCCCACATTTTTATCAGAATTTGATTTTTTTGTTATATGTTCTAACTGGGATACTGTGCTATGCCTCAATGGACTATTTACTAAAACTATGTTTAAAATTTTATCATAGATTTAATTGTCATTTGTATTACTACTTTTAAAAGTATTTGGTTCAATCCTTTGCCTATAACTGACTTGACTAATGACTTGGGGTATTGTATAATTTAAGTTCTTTATTTATTCTAGATGTTACCGTTCTAGCAATATAATCACTGGTAACACTTCCACCCCACAAACTGACTTACTACTCTCTTACTATATTTGTAGAGATGAAGAAGCTTTTTGATTTTAATGCAACCTCAATAATTAATTATTCTTAATGTAGTAATTTTCATTTCCTTTATTTTACTTAGAATGCAAACTAACATATTTTCTTGATACTTTCATATATTATTTTGCTCAATCCTTCCCAGTTCTCTTTCCCGTTCCTCTGCCTATCTGTGCTCATTTTTACCATTTGTAGAAAGACAGACTCTCTCTGGGGCCATCCGTGTTGTTGCTGAGTGCACCTAAGAACAAAATGGTCATGTTAGTGCATAGAGAGGCAATGCACAGGACTTTACAAAATAGGCTTCCTTTCACCAAGCCTGAATTAGCTACAGTTCCAGAACGCTGCTGAGTTCCAGAACACTGAGGAAAAGAGACCAACACTGAACCCCCAATATGGCACCGTCATCTGTGGTGACCAGCCAGCAACCTGGTTGCAAGTTGACTACATTGAGCCATTTCCATTGTGAAGACAGAAGTGTGTTATATCACTGGAATAGAGACTTATCTTGGTTTTGGTCTCGACTTTCCTACATGTAATGCTTCTGTCTATATGACCACCCACAGACTTTCAGAATGCTTTAATCACCAGCACAGAATTACATATAGCATCATTTCAAACCAAGGAATTCATTTATCAGCAAAAGGAATCCATCAGCAGACCTACACTCATGAAATTATCTAGTTTTAGGACATGTCCATTCACCCTGGGAATGATTGCTTGAGGAAACAGTGAGATGGCTTATTAATAACACTGTTACAGACCAAATAGGTGGCAGTAACCTCTGGGGGAGGGTATGGGACATAAAGAAGTGTTCTTCAAAAGGCTGTGTATGGATCCAATGTATGGTACTATTTTATACAGCTAGAACTCATGGTTCCAAAAACTAAAGTATGCTAAGTGTGGAAATAAGACTGAATGGTTTCACTTACTATCAGCCCTGGTTATCAAATAGGAAAATTTTTGCTTCCTGTATCCTTGACCTTATGTCTTGCTGGCCTTGATGTTTTAGTTCCAGAAAAGAAGGTTGTTTATCCAGGGAACACAACAATTCTATTGTACTGGAAGCTAAGACTCCCCTCTGGAACTCTAAGCTTTTGATGTCATTAAGTCGACAGGAATAACAAGTGTTACAAGAGGTGATTGATTCAAACTACTCGGGGCGCGGGGGGGGGGGGATTGGACTGCTTTGCCACAGTGCAATAAATATCAGGAGTGCAGAGGATATTTTAGGGCATCTCTTGATATTATTATACCCTGTGATTGATTAAAGGCAATAGTAAGCTACAACACACAACTCACGTAGAATGACAAAGGGCACAGAACCTTTCAGGAGGAAGGTATGGCTCACCCTTTTAGTAAAAGAACCGCAACTTAATGAAATGATTGCCAAGAGTGGAGGAAATGCAGAATAGAAAGTATAGAAAGGTATTTATAAATACCAGCTAAGGCCCACATGTCTACTTGTAGGAATCAGAATTGTAATTGATGGGAGCATTTCTCTTCTATTTTTTATTAACATTGTTCTGCATACATATACAAATATTAAGCTAAACTTTAGGTTTCCTTTATTTTATTGAGATGTAACAACGATTGAGATAATATCAGTGGTAAAATGTTCTCAATCTATCTTATATTTAAGTTATGAAATAATAGAAGATTAAATATTTCTCAAAGGAATTAGCTATGTGTTACAAAATAAACAAGGCATTTCTGATTGTATGTGAGATAGTTATGTTAGACAGAACTATGATATTCTTACTGTTTTTATTTGGAAATAAAGCCTAGGCACAAGTTGACATAAGGTGATGTGATGAGGGTCAAGATGACAAGGAATAGGCTTGCAATGCTTCATTGTTCTTGTTGACTTGACTGAATGTGCAGTCATGTAAGTCATAATTATCTGTGTACTCCTGTGGAAGATTTTCTTTATCAGATTATTTGAATCAGGAAGAACTACCATAAACTCGGCTGCACCCTCTGGTGGCAGCGAAGATAAGAACATATGGAAGAAGAAAACTTTATTTTACTTGGACAAACCATGCTTGACGGCTGTAGCTGAAAAATCAGGTATGAGTAATAAAAAAATAGTCCAGTTGATGTGAAATCTTCTGGAAAGTACTATCTCGAGTCCAGTGCACAGAAACTACATTCTGGAAGAGGCCGAGGCTGAATATCAAATTGGTAGCTGAACTTGCCCACAGGATACTGATTTTGAAGGTATGAAGGGTTCACAGAGAAGAGCTGAAGATAGGCACTGTGAGAAGGCAGGAGAGGCTCTGGGTGAAGGTGCAGCTTCAGTTGAATGGAGAACACAGGATTGAAGTGGTCGTGAGTAGAGGCTGAGTTATGCTGCATGAGAATTGCAGAGGAGACCCCAGAATACTGGAGTTGCAGAGTCTGTAGGACCTTCTGAGAGGAGAGTGGAGCAGTCATGAAATGGAGGTGGCGTGATCAACAAAAACAAACTGTGTTGTGTGGGTGGGACACTCAAAGGAGCAGAATTTCTTTTCTTTGTATTTTTTAATGTTTTTATTAATTACACTTTATTCACTTTATATCCTCCCCCCCCCCCGTAGCTCCGTCCTTCCTGCCCTACCAATCCCTCTCTTCTCCCACCCCCTTCCCCAAGCATATGACCACTGGAGCCCAGAATTTTGTGAATGAGTGCCAGCTGTCAGTCAGCAAGCTACAAGATTCAGGAGCTATACTGCTGAACTTTGGTTTTGCTTAATGTGGTTGTTTTGTGTTGTTCTTCTTTCTAAGAGTAAGAAATTAGTCAACTTGATTTTATTTTTTTATTTTAGAAGAACCTATCATCAAGAAATTTGAAAAGTTATATCATACCTTATGTATGATTTTAATGTGGGATCATGGGGACAAACAACAAAGGAAAGGTTACGGTTAAGTGTTATGTGTTTGTGTTTCAATTTGGTAGGGAGGATGCAATTTTTAGCTCCAGGTGTCACCTTAACACACAATGAAAGGGAGACCTTTAATTGAAGATTTGCCTTTATAGAATGGGCTTGTTGGCTTGTCTGTGGGGGTAATTTTGATTCCCTCAGTGATGGATTATGATTGGGATATATAGGCCAAATAAACTTTTTCCTCTATGAGTTGATTTTTGTTATGGTGTTTGTTATACCAATAGACAAGAAAACCAAATTAGGGTGACAGGAATTTGTTTCAGTCCAACTTAACACAAACTATAGCCATCAGAAAGGAGGAAACATCAATTGAGAAAATACCTCCATCAGGTCAGTTCGATAGTACAGCCTATAGAGTTATTAGTATTAGCAGTAATTTAATGGGGAGAGCCTAGTCCGTTGTGAGTGCTGCCATCCCTGGGCTGAAGGTGTTGAATTCTATAAGAAAGCAAGCTGAGCAACCCATGAGGATTAAACTAGGAAGCAGCACTCCTCCATTGCTACTACATCAACTCTTGCTTTCAGGTTCCTGTCCTGTTTGAATTTCTGTCCTGGCTTCCTTTAGTGATGGAATACGATGCGGAAGTGTAAGCCCAATAAACCCTTTGCTCCCCAAGTTACTTTTTAATTATGGTGTTTGGTCACAGAAATAATAGCCATAACTAAGACATAAGGATATCCCAATTTTGCAGTACTAGTTATTAGAGAGTCTGTTGAGGAATAAGAGAAAAGAATCTATAAATTAGAGAAATTCTTCTCACTGGTTTGTTTTTAGACTTACATAAAACTATTTTTCTTAGATAGTTTTGGTCCATATGATTAGGGAAGATAATGCGCACAGTGTTCTGAGTTCTACTATATACATTAAAAAGCAAGCAAACAAATGTAAAACAAAATTAACACACTGATAAACAACTACAAGGAAGTTACCCCACACCTGGCACTGGATTTTTATTAACCAAATTTAGCATAAAACACTACATAGAGTAACTCCAGTTAAACTCATATGTATGGGTGGTGGTGTGTGTGTGTGTGTGTGTGTGTGTGTTATAAAACAGTAGATTCCTATTTGAATTTTTCCAGTATTCTTACAGTTGGTTATCTCTCCTTGAAAACTACATCTCTGCCCCACTTTCTCACTCATCTGTGTATTTAATCCTCTCTCCCCTATTCACCTTAAAAGTTGAATTTTCTTGGAAAGCATAGAAAATCAAACAGAACCTTTTACAGGCCACTTTTCTCAATGAAACAAGTATGAGATATATCCTCATACAAACATAAACACTCAGATTCACTAATGACCCTTCCATGTATGTAAAAGCTATAAAATGAAGGCTCATCTATAAGTATGTAAAAATAAGCGATGCATATTTTTGGCACTATAGCTGGTAACTCTCTGTACCTGGTTTTGACTAAGATTGCCTGGAATACTGTGAGAGGCAGCTTTGTTCTTACAAATCCATCAAACCCCACAACAAATCGCACCATGTGGTTATTTTCTCAAACAGCCAAGCTCTTGAGAGCTTTTATCAACCCACTAGTATCATAGTAGATAAAGGACATCTCTTTACTTACTGAGGAAATTCGGATGTGTCAAAGTTGGGCACAGAACTTACCCTCAGTTACTATCATTATAATAATATACTTAGGCAGTCAAATTACAAAAGTATAAATAAAAGAAATTAGACTGTTCCAGTAATCTTTACGCAATATCTCTACTATTAAAAAGAATGTGATAATGAATGCATAGTACAAAAATGGTAGAACATAAATGCTTGATCTTTAAAAATAGAACATATCTGAGAAAGTAATTTAAAAATCTGACACTTGAGAAGAATTGGTAGTATTCCATAATGTCCAGATTGTTACAATTATATTTATACATTGAATTTTTTATGGCAATGGGTAGTGGATTCTTTTCTTTAAGAGCATGGCCCTCATCAAAAAACATGCATTCATTTTCTATATAGTGTGCTTTTTAAGAGATTATTATATTATTCAGCATACATTGGTATGTGCATGCTTCATTAAATTTTCTCACCTTCTGTGCCCTACTTCCATGTTTTTTTCAGAGACGGCATCACACCTTACATTCACTCAAATATAGACCACAAACTTGGCAGAAAACCTATTGGTGATTGAAACAGAAACACAGTTGCCCACGTGTTGTCTTACCCCTCTGTGCACATAATTATTCTCAAACTAGTTAGAGGCCTTATTTTCATTTTCAGGCAAATGAAGCTTCAACTTGTTAAAAGCTCCTGGAATTTTACCACCTGTAAGAAATAACCCATACAATTAAATTATAGGTATTAAAATGAAGTTTTTACCACTCAAATATCAAATGGCTAATCTACTCATCTAGATTTTATACTTTGAGATGAAATATGCTTTGAGATGAACAAGAAAATTATTTGTAACACATCACATTCTACTTTTGAAAGCCTTGGTAGCACACTAGCATTGGTTGTGCCTAGAATCAATTAAAATTATTTTTTTCCTGAAAAATTCTCCAAACCTTCAAAGAAGGGTTTATAAAGTACCATAAAAATTATGACCATTTTGGAGGTGGGCTTCATAAGCCAAAGTGTTTGGTTGCTCAACTTCCTTACCACTAAAACCTCCAGAAAGAATTTCAGCAATGACTCGGGTAGCGCTGATTTCAGCCAAGTTTGATGACCTGAATTGGATCCCTGGGGCCCACATTGTAAAAAACACTGCCTGCAAGTTGTCTTCTGGCTTCCACAGGTGCACCACAGTAGATTCACACCATCCTGCAAATAGGTAAATAAGTTAAAACAGCTAAGAAAGAACAGTCCCTCACTCATTGTTTTCCAACACAGGAAGAACCCTTACTTCAGCAATTTCATTGGTACAAAGATTGCTGAAGTTGTTGAAATTCTTTGTTTCCCCTCATTTTAAAATTAGGTATTGGGGGAATTTTATACATTGTATTTTGATTATTTCATCCTCCCCCATGTCCTCCCAGATCCACTTCCCTTTTTCTATACAACCAACTTTCTATTCATTTGTTTTTTTATCAATTAATTTTGAAAGAACTTTATGTGTATGGGTGTTCATCTTCATATATGTTTGTGTACCATGGCTGTGCCTGGTAGCCATGAAGGCCAGACAAGAACATCGGTCTTCTGAAATTCAATTGAGAAAATGCATTTACACTACATTTAGGCAAGTCTGTGGAATCACTTTCTTGATTAACGATTAATCAGTTACGGTCACTGTGGTCTGTGCTGCCCCTGGTCCTGGGTTGCATAAAAAAGCAGCTGAGCAAACTATAGAAAGCAAGCCAGTAAGTAGTGTTCTTTATGATGTCATCTTCATTTCCTGTCACTAGGTTCCTGTCTTAAGTTCCTGCCCAGACTTTCCTCAGTGACAAATTGTGATGTCTCCTGAAACTGGAGTTAGAGACAGTTATGAGCAATCATGTGTGTGCTGAAAATTAAGCCCTGGTCCTCTTTAAGAACAGCTAGGGCTCTAAAATGCTAAGCCATCTCTCGAGCTTCAGTTTAATTTTAGAACCATCAAGTAGAGTTTGTGCTATTCATATACCCTCTGATATATAGCTTTCCACTAGAGTGTACCATTTACAGTAGCCTTGAAACAAAGGAAACATAGCCTCAGAAACATGAAATAAGTCCAACGAAGTAAGTAAAAGACATACAAAATGAAACTTGAAAACAATTAAGAAAGTAATTGAAGAAAATACTAGAAGATGAAAAATGCTCCCATGAAAATGAACTGGAAGGATTAATAGAGTGAAAATGGCTACTGTACCAAAAGCAATCTTCAGATTCAACACAATCTGCATCAAAATTCCATCACATTTAACTTTTAAATTTAACTTTTAGATTTCATTTGGGAGCAAAAAAGACATAAGGTAGCCAAAACAATATTGAACAACAACAACAAAAATGCTAGAGACATCAACAGACCAGAATTAAGGTTATACTGCAGAACTACGTAATATACAAAACAGGACACTGACACTAAAACAGATACACTGAGGACACAGATATAATCCCACTGTCTTACATCAATTTAATTTTTGTCAAGGAGGCCAATAATACCCAAGTGAGTAAGGATAGCATCTTTAACAGATGTTGCTGGTCAAAATGTACATGACTGAAATTATATCCTATTTCTCAGTCTCCGCAAAAATCAACTCCAAATTGAGAAGAAAACTCAGAACAAGACCTGATAGACTGAATCAGAGAGAGGATAAATTAAGGAATAGCCCTGATTTTCTTTTTTTACAGAAAAGAACATTCTAAACAAGACCTCAGTAGTGTAGACAGACATTAACATCTGCAGTAGAGTAAAGGAACCTTATGGAACTATAGAGATTCTATCAAGAAGATGAAACCATCTCTCGCATGAAGAATCAATCTATAGAATGAGGGAAATTTTTATTAACAACACATCTGACAGATTATTAGTGTTTAGACTATAATAAACACTCAAGAGACCCTAAATATCAAGAAAATAAATAAAACTATTTTAAAACAGGACCTAGAACGAAACAGAACATTCTGAAAAGATAAAGTTTGAATGTCTGAGAAGTATTTTATTTTAAATATTCTGGTATATATAAAACAATGTGATTCCTGAAAGCATTAAAAATTTATCCTTAGTATTATTCTTTCTGCCCTTCCTGCCTCATCTTCGGTAATGTCCTCCATTCCCTTTCCCCAGTCAAAGCCCTGCATCCTACTGTCATCCTCTTTACCATCACCCACTGTTCCATTTTTATTTTCCTGCTTTCGGTTCTTACCTTGGGTTACATATTCACATCAGAATATTTGGAACTAGGTACGCAAATGAGAGATAATGCGATCTTTGTCTCCCTATGTATGGGTTACCTCACTCAATATAATAGTTTGAGTTACATCCATTTACCCGAAATTTTCATGATTTCATTTTTCTTTACAACTGAATAGTGTTCCATTATGTATATATACCTAAATACAATGCACAATATATACAATGCATGCATATACACACGATGCATATATCATATATATATACCACATTTTCACTATCCATAATTCAAATAATCATAACATATGTTACATGACTTAAAATTAATTCTAATATTAGATAAAACAAATCATTTAATGTTAAGGAAAACCCAAAATTTTGTTTGGCAAAAATAAACTTAAAAATAAGTACACCAAACACAAAACTTAAGATAGGACCAGCATAGTACAATAACTCTGAGGGTGCAATATTTGCACAAAGACCTTACCATTTGCCTACAGCTCTCAAACCGGACTTCAGACCTGTTGAGGGAGAATATGCTTGGTACTGGAAACCTAGCTATTTTTTTCTCAAATAATATATTCCGATTTTAGTTTCCTCTTCCTCTGCTCCTCCTACCTCCTTTCTACCTCCCCTCACATCCAGATATGCTCCCTTTCTGTCTCTCATTAGAAAGTGAGTAAGCTTTTAAGAGATAATAATAAAATAAAATAAGATATAACAAAATCCAAACAAAAGACTGGAGTTGGAAAAAACTTAACAAAAGCAAAACAGCCCAAGACAAACATAAGAACATACTTTAAAAGCCTGTACTCTGCCAATTTGGGAAATCTCAAAGAAATGGTAACTTTTCTTGATATAAACCACATACAAGAATTAGTTCAAGACCATATAAACAGCTTAAATAGGCCTATATCCCATATAGAAATAGAAGTAGTCATTAAAAATCTCTCCAACCTCCGCCCCCCCCCCCCGACAAAAAAAGGCAGGGCCAGATAAGAATTCTACCAGACTTCTAAAAGAGAGTTAATACCAATACTCCTTACATTATTCCACAAATAAAAACAGAGGGACATTGCATAATTTATTTTATGAAAGCATAGTTATCCTGAATGCCAAACTATATAAAGAAAGAGAATTTCTCAACAATTTCCCTTAAGAAAATATATGGAAAAATATTTGCAGTAAAATATTTGCAAACCAAATTTAAGAATACATTAAAAGGGCTGGAGAGATGGCTCAGAAGTTAAGAGCACTGGCTGCTCTTCCGGCAACCACATGGTGGCTCACAATCATCTGAAATGAAATCTGTGCCAATGAGTTCTAGGCTTTTCCCCACTTTTTCTTCTAAATGATTTAGTGTTTCTGGTTTTATGTTGAGGTCTTTGATCCACTTGGACTTTAGTCTTGTTCAGGGTAATAAATATGGATCTATTTTCATTTTTCTGCATGTAGACATCCAGTTGGACCAGCACCATTTGTTGAAGATGCTGTCTTTTTTCCATTGAATGGTTTTGGCTTCTTTGTCAAAAATCAAGTATTCATTGGTGTGTGAAGGGGGAGTTAGTATGACCTGGAGAGGACAGGAGGTCTTATATGAGACTGTTTCTCCAACCAAGGACCATGTATGGATATAACATAGAACCCCTGCTCAGATGTAGCTCATGGTAGCCCAGTATCCAAGTGGATACCCTAGTAAGGGGAACAGGGACTATTTCTGACATGAACTCAATGTCGGGCTCTCTGACTCCCCCCACCCCCGAGGGAGGAGCAACCTTGCCTTGCTAGGCCACAGAGGAGGACATTGCAGCCAGTCCTGAAGATACCTGATAAGCTAGGGTCCGATGGAAGAGGAGGAGGAGGACCTCCCCCATTGGTGGACTTGGAAAGGGGCAAGGAGGAGATAAGGAAAGGAAGGTGGGATTGGGAGGGAATGAGGGAGGGGGCTATGGCTGATACAAAGTAAATAATCTGTGATTAATATAAAAAATAAAATTATTAAAAATGAAAATAAAATAAAAAATAAGATAAAATGAAATCTGGTGCCGTCTTCTGCAGTGCAGGTGTACATGGAAACACACATTGTATACATAATAAATAAATAAATCTTAAAACAAAAGAATACATTAAAAAGATCATTCACCCTGAACAAGTAGGTTTCATGCCAGAGATACAGGAATGGTTCAACATATGTAAATCAATAAATGTAATCCACCATATAAACAAATTGAAAGACAGAACAACATGGTCACCTTATTAGATGCAGAAAAATGCTTTTCACAAAATCCAACATCCATTCATGGTAATAGTCCTCCAGAGATTAGGAATACATGAGGTATTCCTCAAAATAATGAAGCCAATTTACAACAAACCCATAGCCAACATGACCTTAAATGCAGAGAAACTCAAAGTAATTTCCATGAAAATTAGAAACAAGACAAGGTTATCCACTCTCTCACTTCCTAATTAATATAGTATGTCAAGTCTTAGAGCAATACAACAACTGAAGGAAATCAAGAGAATACAAATTGGAAAGGAAGAAGTTAAAGTACCTTTAAGAAAGACTTCATTTATTTCTACATTACAGTTTGTGATCATCTATATTGTCAGGCATGGTCCTACTAAGAGCCCTGCCAATCTTCTTACTCTGGCCTTGGTCCTAGGAGAGATACATGAATATCTTGGCATTTACTTCCTCTTCACTATGATTATAGCATGTCATCATAAAATGAAGTTAGATGACCTTGGCCACAGAATTCCAAAGGATGGAACTTCCCAGATATGACTTAAAGCTCCACCTAGGACTCAAGATAGAAGCAAAAATTTGAATTTAGCTGAGCTGAGCTTTAAGAACATGGTGTGCTGTTTTAAAACATCACACATAATTTAATGCAATTATGCATGACTGACACTTTCTTTTCAGGAAGGAATTAGAAGCAATCTGGCAACGAGAAAGAATAACTTCCCCTACCTCCAATAGACAGCTCTCCCCAGGGTAAAGTTGAGCTAATTAGCAGGGCATGGTGTAGACAATAAAGGAGAACTCAAATGTCAGCTGCTGCCATGGACTTTATTATCATAAGCACAATGATGCCCCTCAGTACAGAACTGCAGAAAATTGTTCTGGCTTTGATGCGAGGTGCTCCTTAATTGGATAGGATTTGTCACAGCCATATTTCAAACTGACAGTCAAAATGTCAATCAGTGACTTTCAGGTAATGAAATTGATCCATTGTATTTCTGTGCAGCTCCTGGAATAGCATAAAGCTCAGTAAACATATTGTACCCCCTTTCTGACATGGTTAAAATTAAATAATGATTTATTGACAATGCATTACAAGGAAGCCTACCAACTGAAAGTATATCCTTCCTGAACTTAACAGGCTTTCTATTACTTATATGTAGAAAAGACTGTACAGTCTAGCTTTTAGAATTTTGGTAATTGTTCAATTTTTCCTTTGCTGATATTATTGTATATATTTTATACGGTTATGGAAAACTCAATTTTGTTGAATTTTTCACATTTAAAAAGGTAAAATTTAGTATAAATAAAAGCCCTTAAAATCCAGCACATCTCTTAAAACACCGAGCAGAACGATAAGTTGAGCCTTGTTATAAGTGCAATATTGGCTGTGTGGATCTCATAGGTTACTAAGAAATAGGAAAGCCCTTTACAACTATGACAATTTGGAGTAAGTACTACATCTTCAAACTCCTACACCAACCAATATTTGGACATGGAATGACCAGTAGAGATAGCCATGGTTTTGGTTTATTTAGCTTTCATTAGTAAAGAACAAATACTAATAAGGAAGTCAGCCAAGAGCCCGCTAATTAGGGTATTGCCTCCACAGTCACGGAGGGAGCTCTCAGAAGCACACCATATCTGCGACTCCAATAAAATTACAAGTGCACCAGTTCTTTGCACAGAAGTTTTGCTTAGGAACATCTATTATATGGTATGAAGGTGTGTGTGCAAGAGCTGTGCAAATATATTTATATCAGCATAATGGAATTAGGGCTATAATGAGAAATTATTGTACTATCATGTGAAATATCATAAATATAAAGTTTATGTATATAGAATTTTGTGCAAATATATTTAAGCAATATATTAATAATGAATTATTATTTATAGTGGAAAGTTTCTGAGGAAAATTTTAATATCTTCCATGAGTAAAATGTCAAGTGCGTTGCAACACATTTATATTGCAAACAATTAGAAAAACCCCTGAAGTATTAAAGCAGATGCTGAGACTCATAGCCAAACTTTGAGCAGAGTGCAGGGAATCTTATGAAAGAAGGGGGCAGAGGATAAAGACCTGAAGGGGACAGGAGCTCCACAAAGAGAACAACAGAACCAAATAATATGTGCACAGGGGTCTTTTCTGAGACTGATACTCCAACCAAGGACCATGCATGGAGATAACCTAGAACCCCTGCTCAGATATAGCCCATGGCAGCTCAGCTTCTAAGTGGGTTTCCATAGTAAAGGGAACATGGACTGTCTCTGACATGAACTCAGTGACTGGCTCTTTGATCAACTCTTCGTGAGTGGGGAGCAGCCTTAACAGGCCACAGAGATAGTCAATGCAGCCAGTCCTGATGAGACCTGATAAGCTAGGGTCAGATGGAAGGGGAAGAAGATTGCTCCAGTGGACTGGGGGAAGGGCATGGGTAGAGAATAGGGAGGAAGTTTGGGGTTGGGAGGGGATGAGGGAGGAGGCTACAGTTGGGATGCAAAGTGAATCAACTGTAATTAATAAAAGAAGATAAATTTTTAAAAATAAAATATTTTTTAAAACCCTGAAGATAAACTGTACCATTATATGCAGTTTCTCAAGGATCTTTATGATATTTGTTTTATGCAGGAGAGAAAACACTCATTTGTAAAACATAAGTAATATTTAAATTATGCGTTACAGAAGTGGTCATATACACGTCAACTCATAGACTATAGTATAGAGGAGTTGATATCAGCTATTTCAAGGAATTCTTAGAAACTCTGCTACATTATCATGCTTTCTGCAAAAATAAAGGGAGAAAAATGAGAATTCTTAAACTTAGAGATGTTCTGAACTTTGTCAAGTGTGCATGAAGGATTTTATAGCATGTCTTAGAAATATATTTTCTGTGCTGTGTGCTATCTTCTTTAGATCTCAGTGATCTTAAGCAAATAAGAAACATTTCTACAGAGTATGCATATCCAGGTACCACTGCAAAACTTTATGTAGTTATATAATTAAAGAAGCGAGGACTAGAGAAGACAAGGTGGTCATACCCAATTTTAGTACAAAACAGTATTTGACAGATGAAGAAAATGAACACTGCGTGCATTAAGGGAATTACTCAAGATCACAGGTTTATTGGTGGTAAAGCAAATGTATATATTCTGTAGTTCATTCTCCCATAACATGAGTCTCATGCTAGAAATATGTACTCTTCGGGAGATTTACCAATCAACTACTTTTCTTCACTATGTAACTCTCTAAGAACATCTAGCCATTTCCAGATCTTTAGTTTACTTCTGGAAAAGAACCTTTCAGTGGACTAGGGGAAGGGGATAAGGGGGAAGAGAGAGGGAGAGGGCCACTGGGAGGAGTTGAGGGAGGGGACCAGTCGGGATATATAATGAATAAATTGTGAAAAATAATTAAAATTTAAAAAAGAATTTCAAGTGTCCAAGAGGGTTCCCTAGCAATAGGAACAGGGACTGTCTCTGACATGAACACAGTGGCTGGATCTTTGATCACTGCCACCTGAGGGGGAAGTAGCCCTACCAGGCCACAGAGGAAGACAATACAGCCAGTCCTATTGAGACTTGACAGGCTAGGGTCAGATGTAAGGGGAGGAGGACCACCCCTCTTATTGAACTGGGGGAGGAGCAAGGAGAAAAAGAGGGAAAGAGGGTGTGATAGGGAGGGGATGGGGGGTTACGACTGGGATAAAAAGTGAATAAACTGTAATTAATAAAAAGTTTTAAAAAACAATTTCAAATGCTAATATGTCGCTGCTTAACCTGTGGACCCCAGTGTTGATCTTATTCTTGAGTTACATTTGGTCATGTGACTTGCTTTGACCAATGAAAGTAATTGAAACTATGTCATACATTAACAGAAATATTGAGATAGAAAAATAAAAATTAAGCTCATTTTTCTGTGCAATGGGAATTAGGTCTCAAGTAGGTGCTATACTTTCAGTGTACATTTTAAAAATTAACAAATCATATCTACAGTAGTTAAACTGCAACAACTGACAGGGAACATGAGTAGGAAATGGTAAATCAGAGGCATTTTGGGAAAGCTAATATACACAATCTGTTTCTTAGCCACTCCAGAATTTCTTTTGTTTCAATAAATAAAATGCCATGTGTCTAGTCTTTTAAAAATAAAGCAATATTTAAAATATCCAAATATTCTACTATTGACTTTGAACTTAAAAGTTTTAAATCATTTTTCTGTATAGTTCAAATAGTCCAAATGCTGGCCATGAAGACCACACATAACTTGCTCTCTTACTACTCAGATCTGTGCTGGTCTGGCATTTCCCACTCTTTTGTCTTTTGCATTTATACAATATGTCTCTTGTGTACCCTCCCTAGCTTGTTGATAATCATATCTATGGTTACTTCTCAAGAGACAGTTTCAATGATTTATTAATTTTAGTCTCAACTGGTCAGTTTCTATAACACTAGATTTTTTTTT
>CM053752.1:86887870-86900340 GCA_028658305.1 Pachyuromys duprasi
CTTCTTCATGTTCTCTGTCTCTTTTAATTCCCAGCCCCTTGTGCAGGCGGTTACTATTGGTAGTCGCGGGCAACTACATGATCTAATTGTTCTTTGTGGAGCTCTTGTTCTTGCCAAGTCTTACTAACTCACCCTATTTTCATATTATTCCCTGCACTCTGCCGAAGGCTTAGTTGTGAGTCTTAATATCTGCTTTGATACATTGCTATGTAGAGTCTTTCAGAGGCCCTCATTGGTAGGCTCCTGTCCTGCTGCTTGTTTTCTCCTACATTCAATGTCCATCCCATTTATCCATCTAAGCGAGCATTGATCGTCCCACCCTGGGTCCTCCTTCTTGTTTATCTTCCCTAGGTGTATAGATTTCACCATGTCCATCCTATCCTATCGGTCTATATAAGTTAGTATATACCATATGTTTCTTTCTGCTTTTGGGATACTTCACTCAGGATGGTCATTTCCAGGTCCCACCATTTGCCTGCAAATTTAATGATTTCCTCATTTTTAATTGCTGTGTAGTATTCCATTGTGTAAAAGTACCATAATTTCTGAATCCATTCCTCAACTGAGGGATATTTTGGTTGTTTCCAGGTTCTGGCTATAACAAATAAAGCAGCTATGAACATAGTTGAGCAAATATCCTTGTTGTGTACTTGAGCATCTTTTGGATATATTCCTAAGAGTGGTATAGCTGAATGTTGAGGAAGTGTTATTCCTAGTTATCTGAGGAAGCACCAGATTGATTTCCAGAGTGGGTGCACAAGTTTACATTCCCACCAGCAGTGGAGGATGGTTCCCCTTTCTCCACATCCTCTCCAGCATGTGTTGTCACTTGAATTTTTGATCTTAGACATTCTGATGGGTGTAAGGTGAAATCTCAGGGTTGTTTTGATTTGCATTTCCCTGATGAGTAAGGACGTTGAACATTTCTTTAAGCGTTTCTCTGCCATTCAATATTCCTCTATTGAGAATTTTCTGTTTAGCTCTGTACCCCGTTTTTTATTGGATAACTTGAATTGTTGCTGTTTAACTTCTTGAGTTCTTTATATATACTGGATATTAGTCCTCTGTCTGATATAGGGTTGGTGAAGATCTTTTCCCAATCTGTAGGCAGTTGTTTTGTTCTGACAACAGTGTCCCTTGCATTACAGAAGCTTTTCAGTTTCATGAGGTCCCATTTATTGATTGTTGCTCTTAGAGCCTGTGCTGTTGGTGTTCTGTTCAGGAAGTTGTCTCCTGTGCCAATAAGTACAAGGGTCTTCCCCACTTTTTTCTTCTAAGCGAAGCGGTTTAGTGTGTCTGGTTTTATATTGAGGTTTTTGATCGACTTGGACTTTAGTTTTGTGCAGGGTGATAAGTATGGATCTATTTGCATTATTCTACAAGTAGAAGTTCTGTTAGACCAGCACCATTTGTTGAAGATGCTGTCTTTTTTCCATTGCATGGTTTTGGCATCTTTGTCATAAATTAGGTGTCCATAAGTGTGTGGATTTATTTCTGGGTCTTCTATTCGATTCCATTGATCAACTAGTCTGTTTCTATGCCAGTAACATGCAGTTTTTAGTATTGTTGCTCTATAATACAGCTTGAGATCAGGGATGGAGATACCTCTAGAAGATCTTTCACTGTAGAGGATTGTTTTAGCAATTCTGGGTTTCTTCTTGTTCCGTATGAAATTGAGAATTTTTCTTTCAAGGTCTGTAAAGAATTGTGTTGGTAATTTGATGGGAATTGCATTGAATCTGTAGATTGCTTTTGGGAAGATGGCCATTTTTACTATATTAATCCTGCCAAGCCATGAGCATGGGAGATCATCCCATCTTCTGATATCTTCTTCTAATTATTTCTTTAGAGACTGAAATTTTTTTTCATACATGTCTTTGACTTTCTTGGTTAGGTTCACACCAAGATACTATGACCTTTGTGGCTACTGTGAAGGGTGTTGGTTCACTATTTCTTTCTCAGATTTTTTGTCTTTTTTTATACAGGAGGGCTACTGATTTTTTTTTTTAGTTAATTTTCAGCCACTTTGCTGGTGTTAATCAGCTGTAGGAGTTCCCTGGTAGAATTTTTGGGGTCACTCAGGCATACTATTTTTTAAGGTATACTATTATATCAGCTGCAAATAGTGATGGCTTTGACTTCTTCCTTTCAATTTGTATCCCCGTGATCTCCTTTAATTGTCTTATTGCTCTAGCAAGGACATCAAGAACTATGTTGAAGAGATATGGAGACAATGGACAGCCTTGCCTTGTCCATGATTTCAGTGGGAATGATTTAAGTTTCTCTCAATTGAGTTTGATATTGGCTATAGGCTTGCTGTATATTGCCTTTACTATGTTCAAGTATGTGCCTTGTATCCCTGATCTCTCCAAGACTTTAATGAATGGATGTTGGATTTTGTCAAATGTTTTTTCAGCATCTAAGGAGATAATCATGTGGTTTTTCTCCTTCAGTTCGTTTATATGGTGCATCACATTGATGGATTTCTGTATATTGAACCACCCCTGCATTCCTGGGATGAAGCCTACTTTGTTGTAGTGGATGATATCTTTGATGTGTTCATGTGTTCGGTTGCAAGTATTTTGTTGAGTATTTTTGCATTGATGTTCGCAAGGGGGATTGGCCTGAAATTCTCTTTCTTTGTTGGGTCTTTTTGAGGTTTAGGTACCAAGGTGACCGTGGCTTCATAGAATGAGTTTGATAGTGTTCCTTCTGTTTCAATTTTGTGGAATAGTTTGAAGAGTATTGGTGTTAGCACTTCTTTGAAGGTCTCATACAATTCTGTGCTGAAACCATCTGGCCCTGGGCTTTTTTTGCATGGGAGACTTTTGATGACAGCTTCTATTTCCTTAGGGGGTAGAGGACTATTTAATTGATTTACCTGGTCTTAAATGGCAAGTGGTATCGGTCACGAAAATTGTCCATTTCATTTAGATTTTCAAATTTTGTGGTATATAGGCTTTTGAAGTAAGACCTAATGATTGATTGTTCGGGTTTCTTCAGTGTCTGTGGTTATGTCCCCCTTTTTGTTTCTGATTTTGTACATTTGGATAGTGTCTCTCTGTCTTTTAGTTAGTTTGGCTAAGGGTTTGTCTATCTTGTTGATTTTCTCAAAGAACCAGCTCCTGGTTTCATTGATTCCTTGAATTGTTTTATTTGTTTCTAATTTATTGATTACAGCCCTTGAGTTTGATTATTTTCAGCCATCTGCTTCTCTTTTGTGTGTCTGCTTCTTCTTTTTTTTTCCTCTAGGGCTTTAGGTGATCCGTTAAGTTGCTTGAATGAGATGTGTCAAATTTCTTCTTGAAAGCACTTAGTGCTATAAACTTTCCTCTTAGCACTGCTTTCATTGTGTCCCATAAGTTTGGGTATGTTGTGCCTTCCTTTTCATGGAATTCTAGGAAAACATTAATTTCTTTCCTTATTTATTCTCTGACCCAGCTGTCATTTAGTAGCAAATTGTTCAGTTTCCATATGTGTGTAGGCCTTTTGCTATTTCTGTCATTGAGATCCAGCTTTAGTCCATGGTGATCAGATAATATACAAGGAATTATTTCACTCTTCTTGTATCTGTTGAGTCTTGCTTTGTCACCAACTATATGGTCTATTTTGTAGAAGGTTCCATGTGGTGCTGAGAAGAAGGTAAATTCTTTTTTGTATGGGTGAAAAGGTTCTGTATATGTCTGGGAGGTCCATTTAATTTATGACCTCTGACAGAGTTACTGTTTCTTTGCTTAATTTCTGTTTTGTTGACCTGTCCTTTGTTGAGAGTGCGGTGTTGAAGCCTCCCACTATTAATGTGTGCCAATCTATGTGTGGTTTAAATTTTATTAATGTTTCTTTTACAAATGTGGTTTAGCTTTGTGAGTTGAAGCTGATTGAATCCCACACCATGGGGTACTCTCACCTGGGAAACACAATCACTTGTGTTTTAGGACTGAGAGTTCTGACTGCTGGTCACTGTGCCGATCCTGCTGTGCTGCTGGTCAGAAAGAATCATTGTTTGGCAATTTTTAATAACATGTTGAAACTTTTATGAGTAGTGTCTTGTGAGCAGAAATTTATTCTCTCATATTTGGATGAACTGTTGCCAGAGAGAAAGACTACCAAAGAGCGACACTGGAAATGATGTTCAGCTCTGCAGACACCTGGCGAAAGTCTGTCAAGATGGGGAGGTGTTCTCAGTGACTTGCATGTCAGGCCATAATGAACAGGAACTCACATATCTCCGTGTCTACACTAGCATTTAAGACTGTCAATGTGTAATGTTTCCCTCAAGAATTATAAACTAACAGAAAGTTCCAGTACTACAACAAGTAGCCTTCTTTCAAAAGGTTGGTCAGGGTGGTCCAAATGATTCCCCAAACTATCCTGTCTGTTGCGTAGCCCTTGGTTGTCTCTCAGAGGTTGAGCACACACCTCTGTTGCTGAAGACATTACATACATACTCAGATGATTTAAACTAGGTCTAACACAAAAGCGTTTTGCCTTCAGTCTACCCTCCATAGTAACCAGAAAACACTATGCAAGCTGCCAAAAGGGGGAAGAAAGTCCAGATCCCGACCACAGCTTATGAACCATGAAAAATACTAGCATAAGATATCTGTAAAGGTTTAAGAAGTGGCACTCACCAATGGCCACCAACAGCTATGTAATTGGACTTACAACCCACTCAGCAGGAGAAAAATATATCTGGTCCTGAAAGCCTAGTCAGTTTCACAGGAATAGTGAGGTCGTGGGCATTAGAAATGAATCTGCTGCCACCGCTTTGCTAGACCAGCATAATTTCTTACTCCATTATAAATCTTATTCTTATAACCACAGATAAGTGGAGCTACCACCCTTTATAAAAAAATATCATCTTCTTAAGGCAAATGGAGATCATCACAGTAAACCAAACTGAACAAAATGCAGAAATCAATAGATCATTGTGAAGCCCAGCACAGAGATATGTCTGTCTCACAGCTATAGCATCTATGGCTCAGGAATATCTCAAGCAGGGAGAAGGAAGTGACAGTTTGCCAAAACCAGGAGGTCTCTTATAAAACAGTCTTTCCTGGAAATGACTGCATAAACAAGATTGAACAGATAGAAATATCAATGGGCATATTAACGTGGAAGGGAAGAAATTTCTTGAGGTTCCAGGCCTAGGTGATTAAAAACAGGTATCTAGTGACTGCAGGGAGAAGGAAAATTATCCTTTCCAAGAGATGAGTACCATCACTGGTTGTCCAATGCAGAGCAGTCATCTTTGACATGCACAAACAACGAAAACAGACTCAGCATGTCATATTTACATATTTGTGCATATACACACATGTAATAATAATCATGATTAAAGAAAAAGAGACTACCAACTTGAGATTGGGCCAAGGCATAGGAAAGGTAGAGTGAAGGTGCCTGAGAGGGGCTGGAGAGAAGAAAAGGAGCAAAGAAAGTAACGTAAACCTTTTTCAATTAGAAACTTACTTTTAACCTAGAACCTCTGCACAGCCGTAGCCCATGGCAGTTCACTGTCCAAGTGGGTTCCCTAGTAATAGGAACAGGGACTGTGTCTGAAATGAACTCAGTGGCCTGCTCTTTGATCACCTCCCCTCTGAGGGAGGGTAGCAGCCTTGTCAGGCCACAGAGGAGGACAATGCAGCTAGTCCAGATGAGACCAGATAGGCTAGGGTCAGATGGAAGGGGAGAAGGACTGTTCCTATCAGTTCTGGACTGGGGGAGGGGCAAGTGAGGAGAAGAGGGAGGAAAGGTGGGATTGGGAGGGGATGAGGGAGGGAGCTACAGCTGGGATTCAAAATGAATAAATTGTAATTAATTTTTTAAAAACTTACTTTTTAAAATGGGAAAATAAGATTGCCAGTATTTTGGCTTTTGTTTATCCTAGTAGGTATGTGGCAATATCTCATTATTTAATTTACATTTCTAAAGAGCATCCAATATTGAACATCTTTTTGTATTCTTATTTTCTGTTTGTGTTTTTTTTTCTATGTGTGTGCTGCACATGCATGTGTGTGGGTGCAAGGTACATGTGTGCAAGTGAGTGTGTGGCCAGTATTGAACATAGAATATCGTTCCGTGTTGCTGTCTACCTTATTATTTGAAAGAGATTTGAGCCTAGAGCTCATTGTATTCAGCTAAGACAGCAGCCCAGCAAGTCCCAGAGATTCACCAGGGATGGATTATAGACACAGGCTACCCATGGCGGTTTGAAAAGGAATGGCCCCCTAGGCTCATATATTTGGATGCTTAGGGGGTGGCATTAGGAGCTGTGGCCATGTTGAAGCAGATATGACCTTGCTGTGGTAGGTGTGGCTTTGTTGGAGAAAGTGTGTCCCTGGGGGTGGGCTTTGCAGTTTCAAAAGTTCAGGCCAGGCCTGATGACTCTCTTTTCCTGTAGCCTGTAGAGCTGGATGTAGAACTCTAAAGCTTCTTCTTCCGCATGTTGACCTGCGTGCTGCCATGCTTCCTAAACAGGCTAAAAAGATCTCTGAACTGTAAGCCGGTCCTAATTAAATTTCCTTTATGAAAATTGCTTCGCTCATGGTCTCTCTTTACATCAGTGAAACATTGACTGAGAAGCTAGTCTACTTGGCTTCTTGAATTATTGCTGGTTATCAAACTCATGCTAACACAGCAAGTGCTTTATCAACTGTGCCATCTCTCTAGACTTATAATTTTTACAGAAAATATGGTCATAAATTTAACTGTCTTGTTTGTTTTCTTATTGTTGAGGTTTTATAATTCTTTGTTTTGTGTCTTCTTCCTTTGTCAGATGCATCAGTTGGAACTGTTAATTTGTTGTTGTTGTTGTTCCTGAAAAGTGAACTACTGCAAGGTTTGTGTCTCACATGCAACATAAAATTTGAAGACATGGAGGTGTTAGAAATGAATGAAAGAAGGATTTTTATCACCATTATATCATCAAAGTAATAAATCTTAAACTATTTTCTTGAAAGAATAGATCAGTTTACTCAAGATGTTTCTTGTTTGTGATTACCCTTTAAAGCTTTGATCCTATCATCCAAAGCATTCTGGACACATCTCAATTGTACAATAACAGTGAAAGTAAAATACAGAATTACACAGGTTTCAGAGTGGCCATGCTTTTTCTTCTTGTGAAGTCATTCCACCAAATTTCAAGGAAATTTACAAATTCATCATTAAATTCCAACACATATGAAATAGAAAAAGAAATCTATGTCCTCCTCTTTCTTTTAGATGGAAACTTTATGCAGTTCAATCTATATTTGTAAATTCCACAGAGTGCAGAATATTTTTCCTAAAAATTCTGCTCAAACTAGAGGTTTTACGTAACTCCTCACCCCCTTTCATTCATTTTCTTCCTTTTGTCACTCAAGATGACAATACAGTAAATAGTTGGCTCTTTTTTCTCATTCTGAGGATTAAGAGTATTCCATATAAAGACAAGAAATATATTTGGAAATCTTCTGCTATTTTAAGACACCGTAAAACCATAGCCTCTTCCAAGAAACACATTCTCCTTTTTTTGCCGACTAGTTATTTTCTCACCAGGAAACATCCATCAATTTATGGTAAATTACCTGCTGTAGTTTCTTATCAAGTCAGTCCTCTTTGCCATGTTTTTAAGGAGCGGCTAACTAATGGTTTCTGTGGGTAATCTGCTTGTAAGTATAATGGTCATGCTGCTTTCAGCTACCTTTATCTTTGGGTCTGTGATGCTGGAGATCTAAAACATCTTTTTATTTTCATGGCATAAAACCCCTGAATTTTTCATGGCACAGCATTCTGCAATACTGTGTTATCATGTCTTGTGATTTATAAATATCTTATTATAATCAATAAAGGCTGAAAACAGAGCTGTCAATCTCTTTTCCTTTAATAATTCTTGATGTCTGACTTTTAAATCCTCCATACCCTCAAGACTTAAAAATCTAATTAGCTATCGTTTGAATGCTGTTGACCTCAGGATCATCATTTTTCCGTCATCTCATTCAAGGATGTCAGATACAATGTGAAAGGATTTTCATAACGTTGTGTGGCATATTGACAAATTGTCAGGAAAATAAACAGAAGCTGTATGGGGTAGTGGTAGTTCAGAACCCTTGGGACAGCACTTCAATAAATGAGTCAAGCATACATTTGAATTTTATGACTTCACCCAGAAGAAAGCACATGGTGAGCATAGATAACTAAATAAATATGAATGACTAACCAACTAGAATTCTTACCTTGTATGGTTCCTACGATTATAGTTCTGAAAGATTTTGTCTGAAGCAGTGAGAGTGCTAGTGCGAAAGAACGTAGTAACTGGCCTTCTCCTCTCATTTCAGGAACTTTTAAAAAGATTGCTCTTCATGGTAATATACCTTGAGAGGTAAATTCATAAATTTCCTACTTAGCGTATCTTGTCTTCATCCACAAATCATTACTAGGAATGGTACAGCGTGTCACTAACCAGAGTTCTATCCAATGGATGGCCAAAAATAAGGTCTTGGTTGAACATAATTTAAAGAATAAGCCAGTGATGTTTTTTCATCTACCCGGGCTTATCTCTGTGCTCTATGTGACCTCTGGAAGGCAAGCACCTAGACTCCCAAGTTGGGAGTATAAAATCTGAAGTGTTATAATGTAGGGTCAGTCTCTCAGCTACTGGGTCAAACTGGACATCGAAAGACAGGAAGACAGACTTAGAGAGCAGAAGGGAATTGAAGAGAGGAGGCACTTCATCCTTCTACTCTATCTGCTCTTTATTATTGACCCAGGTTGTGGTGGTGTTTCCCAATGATAAGATTTCCTATCATTTCTAAAGTGACAGGAATAAGAGAACATTATTTTTCCGCAGTGTATTTTCTTTTGTTTCAGGTAGTTTGAAGAGATTTCCGTATTTGCAACAAAAGACACTTTAAAAGGATTTTCTTTCTTCGTCTTCTTCTTCAATAGTTTTATATGAATATCAGAACAGGAAAAAATGCTTTCAATTTACCTTTTCAGACTTGTGAGATTTCAGGAAACCACTATTTGGATGACTGTAAGCAATTTTATGATACAAAAAGTAAACTAGGACAACAGTTGGAAATGTGGATATTTATAAATTTTTAAAAATTTATGCCAGGTGTTTAGCCTCAGGAAGAGTTTTTGCAGAGTTAGAGAGGCACCTCCTTCCCTTGTGAGGGAAAGGTCAAGGGCCCTGTGCCCTGGCCTGTTCCAGCTTTATTGAACAGCTAGAAGATTGTGACTGCTACCTTTTCCAGAAGTTTCAAGTCATTAAATTTTAAATGTTACTCAGATTAATGTGTGATTTAATTGTTGTAGTATCATGTTCTAAGAAATAAACTTTCAGATTTCATAGGCTTGACGCAGCCTGAAATAAAATGACTTCATTTTAATAACGTATTCAACAGAAAATAAATATGTAAACATGAAGCATATGTGTGCTAGTGAGGGCGGGGGAACTCTGTGAGAGAAAAGTTCCAGACTCCATGTCTTTCTGTGTCTCATTTGTTGATTACATTTTTTGCATGCTGAGAAGGAAATCAGGCACTAAACACCAATTATGTAACATCCCCCACCCCACTCCCCAGTTCCCTGGAATCCTGCTGAATGCACACCCACTTATGTATAATTCCACACATTCAAAATGCAGTCACATTCCAAATGGGAACAAGCTTAAATAGAGACTAGCAGTTAACTAGTATTTATTTAAATTCCCTTCTGTTCCCAATTACTGTCTCTAATGAAGAGAAGAACAGTGCAATACAAGTTTAAATACTTAAATATGCCCCAATAAATAGCTCACAGAGTCATATTTTATTTCATAGTTTATAGCTTCTTAAAAAGAGAATTGATATTCTCAATATCATGCATAAACATACTTCTTCATAGCTTCCTTCTAGAATCTGGGATGGAGATATGGTTCAATGGCAGTGGTAGCCTATATGCATGAGACATAGGCTCAATTCTCCACATTGTGTAAGTTAAAAAAAGAATCAAATTTTTGGTTTTGCTGTAATTAATAAAAAGTATATTGTGAAGTGACTATAAATATTTTCTACTTCAGGAAAATATGTATTTTCCTAACCTCAATAAAAGCTTGTTACACAAAAATGAGTGATTCTGATTTTGGTTTGGAAAAAATTGAGGCTTTTGTTGTAGGTGCTTAGTGCAAGGCAACTCTAATTAATATTTGAAACAGTAGTGGAATCCAGGCTTCTATGCCATTCTGGAAGATGTAGCTCTTGGTCTCCATCATGTATCATTCAAACCTCATGAAAAATATGTCCAATTACTACTCCAAATTTCTATAAACTTAAGAAAAGAAATGGAAAAGACACAGGCTTTGATATGGTTGGAATGCAGTATGTGCAGGAAAGTTAATGCAGTTGGCCTAGGTTGCCTGGAGAAAAGAACACTAAAAGATAACTTTATGCGTTCCTTTGAACAAAGCATTACTTTGGAATGGGTGTAAATATGTCTTTCTGGATATGGTAAATTAAAATGGACACTTGGGTTCAGTATTGGTAGTGAGTACAGTAACTTCACAAAAAGACAAAAGGGCAGATGAAACTTCTCATGACAGTGAATCATTTAAAGTTTTATTATCCCTTTTACCTGATTATTTTATAAAACAGTGTTTTCAAACTTGTAATAATATAGCTCTGATCATGTATCAATTTGCTTAATTCCTGAAATGTGCTAAACTCATTTATGAAGATATCTGTTTGAGGCATAAATTCCCTTTGAAGTTCACCTTGCATCATTTGAATTGAATTGAATATTCTAACTGGAAGAAAACTTGGGATATTGAAGTGTATCACACAATCTTTAATTACTCATGATACCTTAGGGGAAATTCAAATGCTCCTCCTGTGGAATGGGAGCTCTGAGCCCAGCTTCCTTCTGCCTATTTCCTCTCTTTAACTTCAGTGACTCTTCTGTATTTCATTATTGATAGCATGTCTTTGCATGTGAAGACACTAGAGAGTGCTCAATATTTCCTAATGCTTCTATTTCTTTTCATGCTTTAAGAACAGCAAAAAGATAAAGAAATACCAAAGCAAATCTCTTGCATCTTTTGAGGGTTTTAGAACTCCATTATTAATGATTATTTTAACATATACACAATATTTTATAAACACTTAAATTGAACACTCAAAGAATAAATTTATATCAGTGTTTAATACAAAAATTTACAATAATGTGCTAACATGGCAAATATTTTAAGTGTTATAGAATATCATAACAGAAAAGCATTGATGTAGTCATTCAAAATAATTGAGCAAGCACTACAAATATTCATTCATTTAAAACATTCAGTAAAAACATTTCACAGTGCCTACCCTATGGCCAGCATAGGGACTTGGGAATTCTTTCCATCATGGAACTGTAGTTTTAATGAGGGTTAGAATGAGAGGCTAAAAACGAAATGTGTGAGTAGACCAGCATGCATTGATGAGTTTTGTAACAATAAAATGAATGAAGTTAGTGGACGGTGGGGAGAGTAAGACATGAAGAAGGATGTTACACATGTTGCTAACCCAAGAGGCGTCCTTGATTTCTTGAAGAAACAAAACAGTAAATCCTTATATAGCATTAAAAAGCCTTTTCAGGAAGAGGAAGTTACAAAGGAATGGAGATTTTATTCTTAGTTTTCTGATGAGAAAAAGTAATTAATGAAGCAGAAGAAAGAGGTGTTAGTTATGATTCTCTATAGAAACAGAACTAATAGAAGAATTACATATTACAAAGGAGATATGCCAGATTAACTTACGAAATACAAGCTTGGTGGTCCACTAATGGCTGTCTGAGCTCTGGAGAAGCTGTGAACATGGTAGCATCTCAGTCCTTGAGCCTGGATTCCTCAAATGTCCCTGTATGCTGCTGAAAGAATTGAGGACTCACAGAGAGCTGATGGATTCAGTCTCCATTCGAAGAAGGTGATTTCTTCACTGACTGCAGCAAAGAATGGCAGCAGCCATGGTAACAACAGAGTTGGTGAAAAGATGTTCCCCTTGTGTCTGACCACCACCAGAAGGATATGCTTAGCTGAGAGTGGGTCTTCCCCACTAAGTTAATCATTCTAGAAATACCAAAGGAGACCAAGTCAGAGGTGTACCTCTCATTGATTTCAGATCCAATCAGAAGATAATCACATTTAACTAACACAGAGAGGGAAATGAATACACTGTAGAAGAAGTGTTTTTAGAGGAAAAAAAGATTAGTTTATTCATTATGACAACATCTGGGAGAAAACATATATCCTAACTCTGACTTATCTTACATGTAATTTTTATGACCACAGAAAGGTAGATAGATAAAGTAATGGAGAAAATTCTGTTATTTTTAACATTTTTATTTTATATTAATCACAGGTTATATACTTTGTATCCTAGCCATAGCCCCCTCCTGCATTTCCTCCCTATCCCCCCAACTCCCCCCATCTCCTCCCTGCCCCTTTCTTAGTTGACTAATAGGGGAGGACCTCCTCC
>CM053752.1:86909251-86925235 GCA_028658305.1 Pachyuromys duprasi
ACTGTTAAACCTTTAATTCAAACTAGTAACATTTTAGCTCTCCTACCCAGAAACCTATTTTTCCAAATACATTAAAACAGCAGCTCTACAAAACTTAATGAAAAGTAAATCAACTTTGCAATTGTTAACTTTGGTGTCTGAATACAAAATGTTTATCAGTGTCATATATGCAGTGACTAGTCCAGGATGTGCAGCATTTTCAAAATCCCTGTGTGTCCCTTATATACAAGTTTCTTTTCCCATAAATTAACAGGCAGTCCTTTAATAATGAAAAGTTTAACAGTTCCTGCATTTTCATCATCTTTCTAAATAAGCATTTGAGAACTAATGCCCAGTTCTCTGAAGGAGGGTAATGGTAGGCCATTTAAGCCAATTCTGACGTCTTTAAGTTTTTTACCTACTTGGTCCCAAACCACTATATTCAAAGTCGCACTTTCAGGAAACCAGGGACAATTAACATCTACTTAATAATCAAGTCCTAAAGAGTTCAATTTTCAAACCCGACTCCTCGTGTTTTGATTAATTGTTTGAGCGTTTCAATAAACACTCCCCTGCTATTGCTCTGTCCCATATTGGGCTGTCTGGCCCTTACCTTGCACTCTTGCTGATGGGCGGTCACTGATGTGGTTTTCTTTTGGCCCAATGGACGTCCTAAATCACAGAGTTCCTCAGCAGGTCCCTCAATATCAGGTTCAATCCCGGGTTTCGGCACCACCTGTAGTCGCCCCCGACTACCAATAGTAACCGCCTGCACAAGGGGCTGGGAATTAAAAGAGACAGAGAACATGAAGAAGTGATGCCAAGACAGTATTCTGATCAAGGCGTCATTTTTATTACAGAGTAAACCACTTACATAGGTTTCCAAGTAAACATATCCAAGCAAAACAGGAGGTTTAACCAAGCAAAACAGGAGGTTTAACTGAGCAAAACAGGAGGTGTAACTGAGCAAAACAGGAGGTGTAACTGAGCAAAACAGGAGGTTAGCTGAGCAAAACAGGAGGTGTCTGCTGAAAACAACAAGAATAGCGAGCCAGCATGACTAGACGCACGTGACCATCTCAGGTCCAATGGAATGGCTACCTCAAGATCAGAGCACAGGGGTCTTTTACAAGGCTGTTTCTCCAACCAAGGACCATATATGGATATAACCTAGAACCCCTGCTCAGATGTAGCCCATGGTAGCTCAGTATCCAACTAGGTACCCTAGTAAGGGGAACAGGGTCTATTTCTGTCATGAACTCAATGGCTGGCTCTTTGACCCTCTTCCCAGACCCGGGAGGAACATCCTCTCTAGATCCCAGAAGAGGACATTGCAGCCTGCCCTGAAGAGACATGATAAGCTAGGGTCTGAAGGAAAGGGAGGAGGTCCTCCCCCATCAGTGAACTTGGAGGGGGCCAGGGAAGACATGAGGGAGGGATGGGGAGAGTGGAAGGGAATGAGGGAGGGGGCTATGGCTGGGATACAAAGTACATAACCTGTGATTAATATAAAAATAAATAAATTACATTAAAAAAGAAAATACATAGATAAATCTTAAATGCATATTTAAGTGCAAAAGCCAGCCTGAAAAGACCACATACCATGTGGCTTGTGGAGGAGGGTAAGAAGTTCTTGTGCACACAAATATATACCAGGGAAAGCAGGAAAGTTAAACACACATACTTATATCTTCAAAGGAGATATTTACCTGTTTTTCACCTGGAATGCTGGGATGGATGTAGTTTACAACGTGGTGCTCTCTTGCTAAAGTTTGAACCTGTCCATATAAGTTGTGCTGACTCAGATCTCCTTCATGTCTCTTGTGGATCATTTCTCTGCTGGTCTTAGCATTTGCAGGGATGCCCACAACAGCCAACTATACCTTGTTCTATGGTGTAAAAGGAATAAAATGATGGAGAAAGTGAAGACACAGGGGCAGCGGTTTCTGTAACTGGGGTTGGGCCTTGTGGACATGAACAAGCAGAGCACAGGTTGTTTTGCAGTCAGTGAAAATATTGAGTATGGATATTTTCCATCTGGCTAAGTCTATAGAGAAGCTGAACACTTAGTACTACTTAAAATAATAATATACGGACATTTGTTTTCAATCGTAAAGAATAAAACACATGAAACCAAGATTTGATACTGGGAAAACTTACCAACTACCCTACTCTTTCCCTACCTCCCTGCCTCTATCTACACTCAGTCCTTTAACCTCCAGTTTCTTTTCCTTCTTTCATGATATGTATTTTCTACTGTCACTCTAATTACATTTTTGCTAGGTCATGAAATAGTAGGCCTCCATATAAAATTCCATATGCCCTTCTTTTGGGTTTGTCTCTCCCTTTCTCCACAGATTCACTCTCTCCCTGCCTAAGCCTCTTAATCCACAGTTTCCCAACTCTCTACTTCAGCTGTATTTATATTTTGTAATAACTCCTCCCTTAACATTTCCCTTAAGTCTCCTCTCAAGTTTCTTGACTTTCAACTAATCCTTCAAGTTAAAGAGACAAAATAAAGGCATGAAGCTAAAATCTGAATGAGAAAGAACACACAGTGTCTTTCTGAGCTAAGGACAAGTCATATTTGTAATTTCTGAGTGACCTTGTCTCTATACTCAAATTTGGGTACAGCACATCCTTGTCTGAATGTCATCTCCATTCTATGATCAGTTAAGCTGAATTTGGAAAATCATGGTTTACATGTTACTAGGACTATTTTCTACTAGCTAAATTATGTCAATCCTTTCTGGATTTCTTTTTTTTTTTTGAGAATTCCATAAATTTAGGATGTGCACAAGTATGCTTATTTGCTTCTTGCCATTATGAAATTACTTTTCAATATATTTCTAATTGAACTAGAATTACATCAGTTTCCCCCTTCCCCTTCCGCCTTCATTCTCCTTTCAGGTTCCCTCCCTCAATCTCCTTCTATGTCCCCCAATCCTCAAGTTAATAGCCTACTTTTCTTTGCTTATTATTGTTACACGAATATATGCTTATCTACATGCATGTATAAATGTATAAATAGCACCTGCTAAATACATTTGTGTTGTTCATATGTAAATGGTTTGAGGACTAACCTTTCTGCATTGGGAACCAGTAAAGGGTTTATCTCTGAGAGAAGTTACTTCTCCTTCTCCCAGAAGTTGTTAGCTACCTGCAGTTCTTCTTCTAGGAAGAGGACACCAGAATACATGACGTACTTGTTTGTACATCTATTCTCTTTTATTTTTCTAAACAACTTACAAAACCTGCCCATATATTTCAAACTATATAAGGCTGCTTATTATACTTTGTTTTCAAACATAATTATAGTCATTAAACATTTTATGTGCAAAATATATAAAATGTGATTCAATGTACTTAAACACTGGGAGAAAATATTTTTATATTATCACTTACAATAAAATACCTAATTATAATACTTTTAGGTTTGGCAATTTTGATATTTAATGACATCATTAAAGTCCCAGGAATAGAAAATCAATTTTACCTATCTTTTCACTCTATAATCCTCTCTATGGTCTTTAATTAACAGGCCACTCCTCATTGTCTCAAAATGGATGCATTAGGTGTTATGGCCCCATACAACAACATCTTGTGAAAAAAGAAAAGATTGCATCTACCCACTTGTAAGACCAAAACAGATCTTGGCAGATGCTCCACTCCTCTATTTGTAATACTTTCCAGTCTAAAACATTACTACATATGCTGTTATTCCACATGCCTGGGATTAAGTCCAGGAAATATAGTTTCAGTTTAGATTACTGTTTACCAAATATTTGATATAATCTGTCAGAGAGTAAATATTTTAGCTTTGGTGGGCATCATGGGGTTTCTTTTAAATTCTTATTTTTGTTTAATTATGTTTCAACCATTCCTAGCTTAAGGGCTGTGAAAAAATAGTAATCTGACAGCAGGTTTGTATTGGGTAGTAAGTAGTAGCTTCACAATCCTTGTTCTAGCCAGTAACTTTTTACAAACACTTGATCAATTATATGATATGTGATATTTTATTAGAGAACCAATTTAATTCAACAAATATTTATATAGCATGTTGATGTGTCAGGTACAAAACATAACCGTGAATTCATACAATTGGGAACAGATAATGTTTGCTCTGACTTACACAAAGTGTTGAACTAAGAAAGGTTATATAATCAGAGTCACCAAATATAGTTTCTACACTAGAGATCTCCATTACTGTACATACTACAGCATCCAAAAATGCCATCTTTGAAAAGCCCATTATTCAGAAGAATATATGTTATAGGAAGTTTCCTTTGAGTTGACTAGGTTCCTTATCTTCCCATAAAAGATTGTGTCGAAACTTTGTTCTCTTTCTGTCATCCTTGTGAAGTCGTTTTCTATTATGTCAAGGTCCTCATTTATCTTTTAACCTCCTAAATATACCACAAGTGATTTTGTTCATCAAGCATGTTGAAAATATTTTCTATCCATACCTGTAAAATCATTTTTAAAATATTTTAAATTATACCTTTAGCATTTGTGTGGGAACATGCATGCTGTTGCATGGGTGTGGCTACAGGACAACTTTGTGAGGTTGCTTTTCTCCTTCCACCTTTAACTGGCCTCCTAGGATCAAACTAGAATCAGGAGGCTTGGATGTACAGTATGATATCTTGCTGCCCTTGAAACAAAGTTTTTGTGTGGGAACTGGAAGCTATGATTGAATTGGAACAAGTTGGGCTACTGAAGAATGAAGTCTGAAGAATAAGCATTGATCTGAAGCACTGTCTTCACAAAGAAGAGAGTAAAAAAGTAAACAAGATTGACATGAATAGAATAACCATTTCCAGAGGTTCTCAGTTCTCTTCAAATTCCAGCAAGGAGGGGGAAGAAAAGGAATGTCACAGAATATGAAGGCCAAGTCCACGGAGAAACACAGTTAGGAGAAAAGAGCCCAGACCAATGAGAAACACTCTATTATGCTCTGAGGTCGTCCTACAGTTTCTGATACTGTATTTAGTTCTTTTATTATTGCTTTTATTTATTTTACATCCCAAGGGTGCCCCACACTCCTCTCCTGCAAGTCTGCCCTTTTCCCTTCCCCTTTCCTTTCTTCCTTTCCCTCCAGGAAAGGAAAGACCCCCTCACCTCATCAACCTCCCCCAACACATCAAGTCATATTAGGACTGAGCATATCTTCATCCCCTGAGTCCAAGCAAGGTAGCCCTGCCAGGAGAAGGTGTTCCAAAAACTGGCAATAGAGTCCATGTTAGAACTCACCGTCCCCCCCCACCCCCACTCACCAGGAAACCGCTATGAAGACCAAACAGCCCATCCTCTACTTGTATGCAGTGGGCCTAGTTCCACATTATGCAGGTTCTTAGTTGATGTCTCACTCTCTGAAAGCCCCCATGAGACTGGATTAGTTGTCTCTGTTGGTCTTCTTATGAGGTTCCTGTCCCCTCCAGATCCTCCATCTTTCCCCCAACACTTCTACCCCCACAGCTTCCATTGCTTGACTGTAAAACCCAGTATCTGTTTGACCTGCTGTTGGCCTGAGGCTCCCAGACTACAGTCAAGTTAGTCTCCTGTCTGCAAACATAGCAGAACATCATTAGTAGTGACAGGGTCTGGCTCTGCTGTGGGGAAGGTCTTAGGTTGAGCCAATTATTGGTTGAACTTTCCCTCAATCTCTTTTCCTTCATTATACCTGCACTTCTTGTAGGCAAGGTAATATTTGGATCAGAGGTTTTGTCGGTATGTTGTTGTTCCCTGACTTCCACTAGTCCTCCGTGGCTAGGATGTGGTGACTTCAGTCTCCATGTTAGCCCCTGTTAGGAGTCTCAGCTAGAATCACACCCATATTCTCCAGTAGTCTACCTCCAGCTTGACAAAGAGATGCCCCCCTCAGTTCCCTTCTGTTCCTTTCCCTGCCACCTCCCCCACCCCATCTGATCCCCACTCCTTTTCCCTCCCCAGATTATCTTCTGTCCTCTCTTCATTCACTTCTGCTGTCTATTCCATTTTCCCTTCTGAGTGACATTCTAATACCCTCTCTTGGGCCCGCCTTGGACTTTATTCATAATAACCAGAAACTGCAAACTACCCAGATGTCCCTTAACTGAAGGGATATTTACACAGTGGAATACTACTCAGCTGTTAAAAACAAAGAAATCTTATCTATTTTTAAATTTTTTTGTATTAATTACACTTTATTCACTTTGTATCCCCCTTGTAGTTCCCTCCCTCCTCCGCTCCCAACCCCTCCCTTCATCCCTCTTCTGCATGCATGCCCCTTTCCAAGTCCACTGATAGGGGAGGTCTTCTTTTCCTTCCTTCTGATCCTAGTCTACTAGATCTCATCAGGAGTGGCTGTATTGTCTTCCTCTGTGGCCTGTAAGGCTGCTCCCCCCTCAGGGTGAGGTGATCAAAGAGCAGGCCAATCAGTTCATATCAGAGACAGTCCCTGTTCCCATTACTATGGAACCCACTTGGACACTGAACTGCCATGGGCTACACCTGTGCAGGGGTTCTAGGTTATTTCTATGCATGCCTCTTGGTTGGAGTATCAGTCTCAGGGATAAAATGAACAAGGTGAATGTCCATACAAATGGAAAGAGATCATAACAATATTCAGTCTTTCAAATGAGAAGTCCTACCTTTTAAAACAACATGTTAAGTGAAATAAGCCAGCTACAGAGGAATGCTGTATGAGTTCACTGATATGTGGTGTCTAAAGGAATCAAACTCAGAAGCAGAAAGATGGTTGCCAGAGATCACCAGAGGTTATAGGATTGGAAGACAAGATATGTTAATGTTTGGTAGATGGTATGAGTAAGTTCTCTAGACCCAGTGAACAAATGGTGACTTAGAATTTGTTTTAAAGGATAGACCTGGAATGTTCCCAGCACACAAAATAAAAAATAAACAAGCAAATACATGAATAAACAAACAAACAAACAAACAAAAAAAGAAATCATTAAATTTTCAGGCAAACAGATGGAACTAGAAAAGATCTTCCTGAGTGAAATAACCCAGAAATAGAAAGATGCACGTAACATACTCACTTATAAGTGGATATTAGAATTATAGCACAGATTAATCATACTACAATCCACAGACCCAAAGAAGCTAAAGTAAAGTTAAAGCTCAGATGGAATCTTAGCGTTATCTTGATTTGCATTTTTCTGATTGCTAAGGACATTGAGCATTTCTTTAGGTGCTTCTCAGTCATCTGAGATCCCTCTGTTGTGAATTCTCTGTTTAGCTCTGTACCCCATTTTTTAATTGGATTACTTGATTTGAAGTTTAATTTCTTAAGTTCTTTGTATATTTTAGATATTAACCCTCTGTCTGATACATGGTTGGTGAAGATCTTTTACCAATCTGTAGGCAGCCATTTTGTTGTATTGACATTATCCTTTGACTTACAGAAGCTTCTCTGTTTCATGAGATCTCATTTATTAATTGTTGATCTCAGAGCCTGTGCCATTGGTGTTCTGTTCAGGAAGCTATCTCCTGTGCCAATGAATTCCAGACTTTTCCCCATTTTGTCTTCTAATAGGTTTAGAGTCTCTGGTTTTAGGTCAAGGTCTTTGATCCGCTTGGACTTGAGTTTTGTTCAGGGTGATAAATACGAATTTACTTGCATTTTTCTACATGAAGATATCCAGTTAGAACAGCACCATTTATTGAAGATGCTTTCTTTTTTCCCATTGTATGGTTTTGGCTTCTTTGGTGAAAAACCAAGTACCCCTAGGAGCATAGATATTTTAGGATTGCTATAACACTGGTATGTTTCTGGCCTTCAAACGTCTTTTTTATTTCAGTGAACTTTGGGGTTCAAGAATTCACTAATATCTTGAAAGACCACCCTGTTTCACTCTATTTCACCCATTTGCTATCTTACCAACACAAATTCCACAGGTGCTTTTTTTTTCTTTGCTTTTATGTTTTTGTTTGTTTTTGTTTTTTCTTGTGGCATCAAACCTAGTGCCTCACACTTTAGTCAAATGTTCTACCACTGAACTACAGCCCTAGCCTTGTTTCATATTTTATTACAGCACATTTCTGTGCAGTTACTTAGCCCCATCACTGTTTTTAAGTGTAACTTCCTTATTCCTGCATTAACTTTTGGTACTTGGAGCATACTTGATTTTTACAGAATTTCACTATCCTCTCTTCCCTATTCCATTCTTTCTACCTTAGCAATCCTCTTCAGACACCAGAAATATATACCCAAGATGTGACATAGCCCTAATTGACACTGACCTTAAGACTGTGGTTCAAGGACTCCCTTCTTTTCTTTTTTGTTCATTGCAACAGAGAACATCTCACATCCCAATTACACAAGTTCCAGAATTGCCAGCAGCCCTATTTTTCTTCTATCCCTAATTTGCAATTCTCTAGTACTCTTCAGATCTCAGTTTTCTTGTAAAGCTTTTTCAGATGCAGCCAACAACTAGTTCATGCCAGTAACATACTGTTCTGAAACCTTTTTGCCTAAAGCTACAGTGTTTTATAGTACAGCAAGCACATTCCAAATCATCTCATACAAAAATGATACTAAATATTTTGCTTCTGTATAACATTTTTCCAGTTGACAATAAGAGTCTTTCTTCATTTAGCACCCAGGAAAACCTTTATCGCATACATATGCTAGGCAATGTACAGCAATAGACCAGGAGGCTTAACATAGACTTTCTGAAGAGGTAATTTTTGTTACTACAATAAATAGATTTTTTAGTATAGTAGATGGATTGAATATAAATTATCCTATGGCTGAAGTTATCATGACACTTTGAACTCCCCTCCAAGTGTCCTCATTCTTGAATTCATTATGACAGCCAAGTCTCTGTTTGGCTCATGGGTGGTTTTATGGCAGAAGCCAAAACAGGGCAATTGGATGAATCATGTCATGTATTCCAAAATGTCCACTTAGATGTGACTTTTATATGTTAAATTTGTCCATATTCCATTAAAGAAATGCCAGGGAAGTATCTGGATCAGAAAGAGACACTGTGATTCCAGGACAGTGTATAGAGAGGCTACACTAGATATTTACCAGTGAAGGAGTATCTGCATGACTATGACCCAATGGATTATGCCATAATAGTTTTTAAAAAACAGTCTTTAATTCTTCACTTATACATCAAGTATTAGCTTCTTATGTTTTCAAGTAGGAAACATTACTAGAATACTATGTGATAAAGCATACAATGCTATCTCTGATATTTTATATCATCTTTTATGCCTACACGTTTGTAGAATATAAAATAATTTCCATTTTCCTGAGTTCCCTGAGTCAAACATTTTAAATAAATTGAAAAATATCTCTTGCTATATAGGTCATATACAGTTATATAAAGTTCCACAACATTTTCATAATAATTCCATTTATTCTCATCTTCTATCTATAGTAGTGCCATTTATTTTATTGTAAATGCTTAAAATATATTTGCCATCATTCAGAAGGATCCTGCTTAGGTTCAGCTGTGCGTGGAACAAAGGCAGTTTCCTCCTCGGTGGCAGAGTGGCTATTCTTCCTCTGTCCTTGAAGAGCACATTTGTAAAGACAGGCATTTATAAAGATTTCAAAAACAAGATTTGATGCCAAGAACCACAGTTAAGCAAACACCACCCAAACTAGAATTTCGTACTTAAGAGGCAAGTAGACATTCAATAAAACACATTTCCTGTTGAGATAAGTAGAGCTAAGTGATATCATTCCACACATGAAGGAAGTTGAGTTGAGGAAGAGTATAAAGTAATTTCCCAATGTCAAAGAAGTCAGAAGCAGATTTTGGAAAGGGGCCTTAATAGGTTACAGTGAAAAGGAGAATTACAGAAATTATAAACCACTCATTCATATTGCAGCTTTTCTATTGCAGAGATAAATAGGCTCTGTCACAGGAGTCTATTTCAATAGGAAACACAAATATAAATAGCTGAGCATTGGAATAAAAAATGGTCACAATACCCGTATCACTTCCAGGCACACATAAAGCATAGAAACTAGAGAATTTATATCACCATGAACACCACAGTAAACTTGCCTATTTCAACAGAGCTGGTCACAATAATTCATTTATTCACCAAGAAATCATTCTGAGTTCAGAGTCCATGTGTCTTATTTTTGCATATAACATAATTTGTGTTGTTATTCAAAGGCCATTTAATGTATCTTAATATTTGAGGTAAAGTTGAAATGAAGAGCCTAGCTTAGCAATGAGCTATTTTTGGGAGTCTGTGAAGACTGAGAATTGGCTCATCATCTATTAACGGTATAATATTACTAATAGCTTCATTTTATTTTTATCTGATCCTTCAAAGAATACACTGTAAATGTGATCGCCAACAGAGTAATAGATGACATTGTGTTTGGATTTCCCCAAGACATTTTTCCTCCTTTTCCTGGAAAATTTATGGAGCGTCAATTTTCATATCTATGACTTGCCTATGTGCTGCCAATAACCACAGTGCCCTGGCCCTCAGCTGGAACATAAATTAAACACACAAACATCTTTGCTTCACCTCAGCCTTGAGAGAGCACCACATTCAATTTCTTATTAAAAAAAAAAACCGCCAAAAAGGTGCTTTTGTTTCTAGTTCAATGCATCATGATTCAAACAACTTTCAAACAACTGCTTTGAGGAATATTTCAAAATATGACCTTATCCTTGTCTCTCACGGACACAAAAATGAGATGTTCTGAAAAATATCACCAAAAGTTTATGTAAATAAGACCTTTTGATCTCTGTGAAATTCAAACCCTATATTTTATATTTAATATTAGCATACAACCCACAGTTTATATAGGAAAAGAAGGAGAGACTAGAATTAGGAAGATGTAAGATTTATAAAGATAAGTATTGAAAATTGTCATATCCATGACAGATTGGTTTTCAGCATGGTCTCTTTGAAATGCTTTCTATGAAATCAGTGATACCATTGTTCTAAAACACCAGAGCAGCAGATACTAAGACTCATAACCAAACTTTCGGCAGAGTGCAGGGATTCATATGTAAGAAGGGGGAGTTAATATAACCTGGAGAGGATAGAAGCTCACAAGGGCAATATATCTGGGTACAGAGGTCTTACATGAGACTGTTTCTCCAAACAAGGACCGTGTATGGATATAACCTAGAACCTCTGCTCAGATGCAGCCCATGGTATCTCAGTATCCAAGTGGGTACCCTAGTGAGGGGGATAGGGACTATTTCTGACTTGAACTCAATGGTAAGTTCTTTGACCTCCCCACCCTGCAAGGGAGGAGCAGCCCTGCTAGGCCACACAGGAGGACTTTGCAGCCAGTCCTGAAGATACCTGATAAAACAGGGTCAGATGAATTGGGAGGAGGTCCTCCCCTATCAGTGGACTTGGAAAGGGGCAGGGAGTAGATGAAGGAGAGCAGGTGGTATTGGGAGGAAATGAGGAAGGGGGATACAGCTGGGATACAGAGTTAATAAAATGTAACTAATAATACAATTTTTAATTTATTTTTATATTAATCACAGGTTATGTACTTTGTATCCCAGCCATAGCACCCTCCTTCATTCCCTCGCACTTTCCCCATCCCTCCCTCATCTCCTCCCTGCCCCCCTCCAAGTCCACTGATAGGAGAGGACCTCCTCCCCTTCCATCTGACCCTAGCTTATCATGTCTCTTCAGGGATGGCTGCAATGTCCTCTTCTGGGATCTAGCTAGGCTGCTCCACCCTCCGGGGGCAGGGGGGGAAGGAGGAGGGTCGAAGAGCCAGCCATTGAGTTTATGACCGAAATAGTCCCTGTTCCCCTTACTAGAGTACCCAGTTGGACACTGAGCTACCATGGGCCACATCCGAGCAGGGGTTATAGTTTGTAGCCATACATGGTCCTTGGTTGGAGAAACAGTCTCATAGAAGACCCCTGTGCCCTGATCTTTGGTCTTTGTGGAGCTCTTGTCCTCATCAAGGTTTACTAACTCCCCCTTCTTTTATATGATTCCCTGTACTCTGCCGAAGGCTTGGTTGTGAATCTTAATATCTGCTTTGATACATTGCTAGTTAGAGTCTTTCAGAGGCCCTCATTGGTAGGCTCCTGTCCTGTTGCTTGTTTTCTCCTACATTCAATGTCCATCCCATTTGTCCATCTAAGCGAGGATTGATCATCCCACCCTGGTTCCTCCTTCTTGCTTATCTTCCTTAGGTGTATAGATTTCAGCATGTCCATCCTATCCCATAGGTCTATATAAGTGAGTATATACCAAATGTTTCTTTCTGCTTTTGGGATACCTCACTCAGGATGAAAAAATAAAACATCAGAGCAAAAATTCACCCATTTCTTAACCTTCTTTTAAATTACAGTTCATTTTTTTGCAAGGCAGTGCAATTTAATCACTTGTATTTCCCCTAACATAAAATATGTAAAATAGTTTGCAAATTAAACACCAAAAGAAGAATACAGCTGGCTAATTGGGCTGAGCAGACAGTAGCCAATGTTCTCTATGTTGTTTCACTATGCTTCATGCTTTCTGTTAACTTCCACTTTCCACTCCAGCCACTCCCCTGACACATACTGGTTCCTTGCCTCATTGCAAGAAACTCCCCTTTTAAGATATTGTTTTGGTTTTTTATCTAAATTTCCCATTTAGAAGAAAAAATGCATTACTTATGGGTTTGGGTTTATTTCATGTAAGACAACCTCACACTAAGGCTTTAGCTAAGGCATAGAGAGTCTGGTGTCTTCCTCTAATGCAGCCAGTCAACTGCATTCTGCTAAGGATGCTAAATTACGTTCTCCTGAAATATCTCATAATCACTGCTTCTGCTCTTCTCTTCAGGAAATTATGACAATTATAACAGTAATAATATTATTACAATGCTTACTTATGCCAGAAACTCTTTAGGTGGAATATTTCCTCTGATAATTGCAGTGATGTTCGCAGCAGTATGATGTGTACTCATTTACATTTCATGTCTTTAAAGATGAGATGCTTCACCATGGTAGTGCTGTTACTGATTTAGCATTGGTCATGCCAAAGATGGTCTAAGATGGTGTTTAGCGCCCACTGTAAAGGCAATGTTGTTCCTCAAGTGTCCCTCCTCCCCACCTGGAAGCACTCAATGTAGCTCCAGGAATTCCCTTTTCTTTTACAGTCATATTTTTTTCTTTAAGAAATGTTCAGCCAAATACCTTTCTTTTATTTTTCTGAAACATTAGCATGTTATGGATCTAAGTAGTCCAGAGTGTTTTTAGTGCACTGAACAATTTGACCAAGGAGACTATGTCTCCAGGGACTATTTAGGGCTTATTAACTAAGGAATCACATTCTCTTCTTTTTTCACACAAGGCCTTCATGCAGTAGAGATATCCTGGTGCCATTGTGCGAGGTGGGGAATCCATTTGAAAGACAAATCTAAATTACCTTTTGAGAGTAATATGCACATTTATGGAAACCTCTAAACTAGTCAACAAAGGTGTAATTGTATTTAATTAACAAATAGCAAAGATTCCACAAAAGCTGGATGTCCTGTTAGAATTATCTTCTAGCTGGATATGCAAAATTACTTTTATTATTTTACATTCAAAGCTCTGTAGAAAAGCCTCAAATTACTCATTGATTTTTCCATTCTTAGATTCCTTTCTCCTATCAACTTCCAAATTCATTTTTGGCATATCAGCCCCAATTCTGCTAAGTCGCATGGGTAAGACGGAATTGATCTCCCCACACAGGAAAAATATAGGTCAAGGTAGCTGTTTGGAAGCTTAATAATAGGAGGCCTTCAGTTCTGTGGTTCTGTAATTTTATTTCATTTATCTCTTCACAACAATAAGATGATTGCAGGCTCCTGAGTGTTTCATTCTTATTCCAGAGTACCCAGTGTTTGGTAGAGCTCTGATTTGTGTCATAATTTTAAGAATGAAGAACGTTTCACCACACACAATTATATATACATATATATATGTATAAAGGGCTAAAAGGTTGCTACAGGTCCATGCCTGAGTTATTCATAGGTAAGATAAATCCACTAATTATCCATTTACTATTTGCTTGAGTAATCAAGGCACCTTTCATTAAATGAAATGTGAGCTACCCCTTCTCTTTTCTTTCTCCTCTAAAATTTCTCTCACTCTTGTAAAATTCCCATTCAGTAACACAAAGAACACTGCAAGCAAAAAGTGTTTTCTATCAAAATGTAAAAGATAAAATTACATTTATACTTTTATTTTCATCTATTCTTACATTATAACTATTTTAAAATTCTGAGTTGAATTTCAATTTTTGTTGCATATTTTTCACATAAAACCAATTGCAATTTTATACAGTGAGATTTGTTAAGGTTTTGTGTTTTGTGGTGTGTGTGAATGTGTGTGTACGCAGGCACATATGCACGCATGTGTGAGCATGTGCAAGTTCATATGGATGTAGGTGTGTTGGCAAGGATGGTATCAACAGTCTTTCTCAGTCACTCTGTACCTTATTTTGTGAGAGAAGGTCTCTCAATGAACTTAGAGTTCATCAACCACTATTCTACTAAGCTGGTTGGGCAAAAGCTTTCCCAACCTTTTCCATAGGTGCATCAAATCTGAATTCTGGTCTCATGCTGGCAAAGCAAACACTTCACTCTTCTCCAACTGAGCTACCTCACCAGCCAGCCCTAACATTTTCCTTTAGAAATCATATTTCAAGCTACTTAAAAATACTTGTAATCTCTCTACAGAATAATATAGAATAGTTTCTATTGTTAATATTGTGTGTGTGTGTTTCAGAAACCTGTTTAAAGAGCATTGCCCTGGAATCAGTTTGCTTGCATTCAAATCCCAGTTTAGCACATATTACATGTGTACTTCAACAATTTAATAAAATATTTGTGACAATTTCCATAACTCACTTACAGCCCAGATTTGTGGTTTTCTTCTACTATTTTTATTACACATTTTCACAGTCAAAAAAGTTTCAAATAATTTGGGATTATTTTAAAACATATACAGTCTAGAGTGTTGACTTATATTTTTGATTGTTATCAAGTTGTCCCAAAGCCGATAAATCAAATAATATTTTTCTGATGCGTTGGAATACAAATTTAATATCAACTATATTCCTGAGATTGATTTGTTTCCTCTTGCATTTTTTGTTACTGGCATTTGCATGTATTTCCCAAAAATTTACCTTCATGGTATACTATATCATTCTTTTTTTATGATATCATTATGTATTTATTGTAATACACAGAGTTCTACCAAAAAATAATAAATGAGGCCATCTATAGATTTGTGTGTCTCAGTTAGAAATTATCACCAGAAATACACACTGAAGCATATTTTCTATTCCTTAATTACCAGAGGACTATGCCCAATACACAGCACCAACCCCACATCAGAAGTTAAGGAAAAACTATCAGCTGATATCTACCACAAAGTTGTGTCTAAGTCCCAAGGACGCCAAAGTAAGTGAACACCTGATCTTTATGGGGATTGGTTGTTATCACTCAGGTCTCAAGACAAATACCATCACCCCATGTGATGTTATCTTCATAGAAGTTACTCTCCGAAGTTATCCCACATATTATTCATATGAATATCTTCCCCCAGCAATTCTAAGTTCCATGAGGTCAGGAACATGGTCAAACACTTTTTCTCAGTACCTAGAGAATAAAAATTTAACAGCTATTCAACATATGAGTAAATAATTTCATATGTATATTTTATTTTTTTTACTATTGTAAACTTAACATGTTTAGTTTTCATTTCTACTTTTTTAAATTCATTTATTTTTATATCAATCACAGGTTAGGTACTTTGAATCCCAGACGTAGCCCCCTCCCTCATTCCCTCCCACCTTCCCACTCCCTCCCTCATCTCCCTCCTCCCCACCCCCTCCAAGTCCACCAACAGGGGAGGACCTCCTCCCCTTCCATCCAACCCCAGCTCATCCTGTCTCCTCAGGGCTGGCTGCAATGTCCTCCCCTGGGATCTAGCCAGTCTGTCACTCCCTGGCTTGTATGGGGGAGGGTCAAAAAGTCAGCCATCAAGATCATGACTGAAACAGTCC
>CM053752.1:86925735-86943136 GCA_028658305.1 Pachyuromys duprasi
TTCATCTTTTGATGGCATCCTTAATTTCTTGGATGTTCTGTGCTTGGAATTTTTCAAATTTTTTTAATTTTCCTTGAGTGAGGAATTCATTTCAGCCAGTGTATCCTCAGCTCCCGAGATTCTCTCTTCCATCTCTTGTATTCTATTGTTGATGCTTACCTTTGTGGTTCCTGATCTTTTCTCTAAGTTCTCCAGTTCCAGGTTCTTCTCCATTTGTGTCTTCTTTATAGATTCTAATTCCGTTTTCATGCTTTGTACCGTTTCCTTCAACTGATTAACTGTGTCTCCTATTTTGGTTGTTTCCTCTCTGTTTATCTTTGATTGTTCCTCTATGCAGGCAGTTAATTTCTTCTCCATTTCTTTGAGGGCCTTGTTCATTTCCTCTTTTTTCTCTCATCTTGTTCCTTCAATATCTGCATAATCAAAGCTTTAACATAATTTTCCTGCGTCTCCGCTAAATTAAAATCTCCACTGCTTTTAGGTGTCTCTGGTGGGGCCATGGTGTCCTGATTTTTGTTGTGTGAGTTCTTTCGCCGGTTTCTGGGCATTTGTTTATATATAATCAGGGAGCTGTTTGTGCTTTAAGGCTGTACTTCAATCTGAAACTCTCAATCTCTTGTGTCAGGAGTATTCTTCAAGAAGATCAGGGATTTCTGGTGGTTTGTTAGTGTGTGTTGTGGTCTCGGTTGAACTCTATTTTGGGCTCTGTGTGCCTGGCTTAGTGCTCTGTGCTAGAAGCTGTGAGCACAGCAGGCTGGTCACCTCTCTGGTCTGGAGGCTTTACTCCTCATACTGTGCTAGAGTCTGAGTGTCCTGGTTTGAGATGTCAGCTGGGGGCTCTATGCTCTGCCCTGAGCTTGCTGCTAAGGGCTCTTCCCTGGAATGGAGATTTGGCACCCCCTTCTGGGCCAGGGGCTGTGCACCATGGTCTGAGATGATATTGGGGCACACACAGTGGGTTTGGGTTGGTGTGCATCTATAGTATGCAGGTCTGTCTGTAATGGTGCCCAAGGCCTTCTCTGTCTGGCCAGTGGACACACACATGGACTGAGGTTTTTGCTGGCGGATGTGTGCAGTGTTCACCCTCAGTGTGCAGTCTGGTCAAGATGGTCCTGGACCTTCTCAGTCTGTGGTGGGTTTCAGTGATAGGTATGCGCCTGCCATACACCCGTGGGTTGAAGCAGAACTCGGGTCCTTCCCCATCTTGCCCGCGGACTCACACAGGGACTGAGGTTTTTGCTGGAGGGAGCGTGTGGTGTGCGCCCGCATTGTGCAGACTGGTCAAAATGGTCCCCTGACCCTCTCAGTCTGGGGTGGAACCGGCGATTGGTGTGTGCCTGCCGTACACCTGTGGGTTGAAGCAGAACCCGGGTGCAGTGTGCGCTCACAGTGTGCAGGTCAGTGAAAATGGTACCCGGTTCCTCCTTAGACTGCCCACGAGACTGTGTGATCCAGTCTATTATGGCGGGTGCGGGTGCCTAGCGCGGCTGCTCGTTCAGGTCAGAGCTATGCGCTGCTGGTCACCTGGAGATTTTTCCGGGTAATAACTGGGTGTCCCTAGGGTTTTCCCACTTGATTTTCTCAGCTTAGGAGTTCTGCTCACCTGGCAATCACAAATGCTGGAGTTTTAGGTCCCAGAGTTCAGTCTTTTGGTAGCTGCATTGTTTCTGCTGTCCTACTCCTCAGACACAGTGTCCTCTCATGGCAGCCATCTTGGATCTCCCTACTATATCATTCTTAATCCAAAACCCTTTACTCATGATTTTGATTTTAAATCTTTTATAATTTTATTGTCCCCTTTGAAAATGTTTCCTTCTAATTCATTCAGTTGGCATTTTCTTAGCATGTGCTTGATTTCTCTATTCTTTTCTTTTTTACTTTTCATATTTCTGAAACTTTTCTCTTAAGCTACGTTTACTACATGCTGTCTATAGTTGGAGTATGGTTTTAACTCAGTATACTGTATCTCTATTTAAGAATATATCCCTTCACCCTATCTGTAAATGCTGGGATGTTTGCTCGTATTTTTTTTTAATATAGAATATATTGATGTTGTTGTTTTTAAGCTTTCACCTTTTTAATAAACAATTTCTGTTTTGTGTCCTGTATGCTTGTTTGTACATGTTCAATAGTGTGTGGACAGTGGAGATCACTTCTGATGGCTGTATTAATAACTTCATATTCAACATGCTCAACTTCTTATTATTTTATCCACTGACTTTGATAAAATGATTGACATGATTCACTGTGAATGATATGGCTTGAGAGCACTGTGTGGGATTTTCCTCCACCTCTTGAAGTACAAGGTACCCAGCAAGTGTACTTCCGGGCTCTGGAACTGAACAGCTTTAGAAGGTTGAGAAATGTCTCTGCCTTGACTAAAGCAACTACATCCTCCATTCTGAAAATACCGTCTTCAGTAAGAGAATGAGCAGAGACTGGTCTAAACTTCAAAACATTAGGCTGGTAGAGTGATATGCCATCTCTCAGCACTTGGGAAGCTCTGGCAGAAGAATCACATACCTGAGCCCACCTTGGGCTACACAGCAGAACCATGTGTTGAGAAGAAAAGAGGAGGGAAAAGGAGAGGTGGGGAGGGGAGGAGAAGAGAGAAGAGAGAAGAGAGAAGAGAAGAGAAGAGAAGAGAAGAGAAGAGAAGAGAAGAGAAGAGAAGAGAAGAGAAGAGAAGAGAAGAGAAGAGAAGAGAAGAGACTTACTGCTCTTGTGATCATCCAGCTAAGAAATTCTCAGGTTTCATTGGGAAAAAGAAATCCTATGTCAAGGCAGAAAGCTGGAGTCTAATCACATGTTGACCAGCCTCCAGAGATTGGCGCGTAACAGGCTCCACTGTATAGCAGATCAAAGCAGTGCTGTGGCTGCCTTCCTTTAAGCAGCCTTCTCCTCCATGACTGTGAAGGTAGAAACTCTCCAGGGGTCCTTAGTCCTTCATCCCTGGTGGCCAGCTGTCACTGCTGAGCAGCTTTTTAGTAACCTGCCTCACTCCCACTCTGTTTGGATCTACACTTAAAATGTACCAGGAGCTTTCAAGCACTGTAGCAGGTGAATCAAGTCATCACTTCTTACCCAGAAATTACACTCTTTTCTTACATTAAAGATATATTGAGAATTTTCATTAAGATAGAGTTAAATTTAATTTACCATCTAGATACCTTGTGCATATACATATATATATATATATATATATATATACATACATATATATATGAATGTATGTATAATTTAAAGACTACAATGACACTGGCAAAAGTCCTTTAGGAACCATCGTTCTGATTTTAAAAGCTGCCTGGTGGGGCAGATTGCTTTTTTGCAAGTAAGAAAAAGTGTTTCTGTCTGTGGCCCATTAGGAAGAATGCTGCCTGCCACCTCTGCTATCCTGCTAGATAACTGGGCAAAACAGCCTGTAAGAAAAACACTTAAGAAGCACTGAGCACTTGTCTGAACAAAGCTCCAAAGCTTGTCAACAGACCATCAACTGAACTTCAGTCATCATCTGGTACTCTCTCCAACTGTGTAGGACTTAAATAAACATGTCAACAAAGATGCCAAAGTTCTTTTAGGTCATTTTCCAAGTCGGGATATGGTGTGCTAACCTGTGATTTAGTTTATATTTAAAGGTGAAGCTTTATTACTCCGTAGCATGTTGGAGAGAGGCTGAGGCAGTCTTTGGATATACTTCCTCATTTCCTCTTCAGGTAAGTTACATGCTCACCTTAGGACTGCATGAATGCAAAGAGCAAAGTGATGAAATAATAGCCTTTGAGTGCATTAAGGTTTCCCTTGTTTTTAATCTATAATTTTGTATTTTTATTAAAGGGAGTGGCTTATGAGTGATTATTTAAGCTTTCCCTCTACCTGAAAGACACATGGCTACGTTTATGAGGAAAGGATTTGGAGCTACAAGGAGAGAATTTAGTGGGTGAGAAGAAGTCTAACAGGACAAGGTGTACTGTGAGAACAAATGTAAATTAAAAGTTCCCTGGTAAGCAGCAGACTAAGCAGATGTCGAAGGAATAGCGGAGTCAATAGTGGTGACAAGGACTGTCAAACAATTTCAACAGATATGTATAGCTAGTCACTATCAGGTGTCATTCTGAACCAATTTTCAGCAGTTACAGTGTCTTGACACTGAATGTACTTGATTGCAGAGCATTCTTGGCAAGAAGAGTTTGCTTTAAGAGATTATACATCAGAAAACAAAACAGCAAGTAAAATATTGTATTGTGGATTTTTGTTCCTTCATTTTTTTTTCTCTGTGGGTCTCATATAAATGAAAAAGAGACAGCAAAGAAAGGCACTGAATCATAAATCCTATCCAATTCCCCTTGATCTTATCAGGCAAAACCCACTGTTAAAGCATAAAGCCCTACTATTTTGATAGACATTCTACTATCATTTTAGGGTTTTATTAGCAAGTGACCCATAAAGAATCGTGAATCTAAAAGAAAATCAGCAAAAGATTTTCCTTTTATCTCCCATCTGCTTTGAAAGTGCCATAGAGTCTTATTTCTTTCTCAATACCTGTATCTCCATGGGTGGGCTATAAGAGAGGAAGGTTGTGGGATTAAAAAATGTAACACCTGTCCTCATGCCTGTTATTAAGCCCTCAGAAAAATGAAACACCTTTAAATATGCTATGGACTTGGACACAAGCTTAAACACAGTTTGTTAGAAGATATTTAAAGTGTGATTCACTTGTTATTAATCTTTTAACCTCCTTTACATCAAGTTGTGGCCAACAGGGAGCAGCCTGACACCTCTGCAATGGTGATTGTGTCAGATTAGTTTCTGGTGCTCATTCGGAAATGCCCTTAATCCTCTCAATGGCCAGATTATCACTGGAAAATCAGGGGAAAACATGTTTGTTGTGATCCCCCAAAGAAACATGTTTTCAAATACTAGGTATATGGGTGATTCAAATGAGGTCAAGCCTTGGAGACCCTGTGAATAGGCACTCTTCCCTTAATGGCTCTGCTTTAACTTATACCTAGCCTTTTACCCTGGAGAAAACCAAGAACCAACACAAGGACTCATGGGTGAAAAGGAGAAAAATACCCAGTAAAGATTGAATAATGACAGTGAATCACTCTCAGCTCCTTTTGCTCACAAGTGTCCATAACTGAATTTCCCTGAAAGATCCTCCTGAGGATGGTGCAGACGTGCTAATCTCTTCCTACCAAAAATGCGTTGGAGTGCTTCTTATTATATAAGAATATGCTAGCAATAATCAGAAGAACAGCTGGAGAGTCCTTGAGACAAACAGAACATCAACACCCAGTGTTCTCTCCCTCTACCAATTCACTTTCTTTTCTAACATCTTGCAACATGCTTGAGACCATAAAATTGACCTCAGCACTGACAGGCTGATTCTCCTCAGCTCAGCGGTAACGGAGGCCAACGAGTCATCTATTCCATCTATGAGGACAAGGTAAGCTATGTTAGTGACATCCCTGTTTATAACCACTGCCACCACCACTAGAGTAGTTAGGCAATGAAAGGAGTACTGTAGAAGAAATATCTCATTGTTGCATGGATGTATCACCTGTCAACAATTAATCTGATGGCTTATAGTATAGCTTAGATAGGGAATAGGAGGTGGGACATCTGGTAGGCAGAGAAGATTCTGTGAGAGAGCCAGAGCAAGAGATTCATCTGGAAAGATGTGAAGAGGGCAGATTCATGGTATCTGAAGCTTAGGCAATCAGCCACACGGTGGAATGTAGATTAGAATAAATGGGTTATTTTGTGTTATGAGTTAGTCAGAGAAGAGCCTAGCTATATAGGTATTTTTAAGTATATTTTGAGTCTCACCCACAGTGAGCTTGGGGATGGGAGAGAGAAAAACAATAACAACAAAAAAACATTTTCAGTATCCCAGAGAGGACAAATGGTTAAGCTAAGTACTTCCAGACATAGTAGCTCTACCAAAGGAGCTGCAGGTAAAGTTTCCTGTATAACCTACTGAAAAAGCCAATAGCCTTTTTCTGTTAGTCTAAAGAGACTAATAATGTACTGTACTTCTGAAGAAACCTATCAGTGCTTTTTCTGGGTCCTTCCTATCAGTCTGGTCAGCAGAGAACTTTTTGAGACTGTTGGTAAGTTTGTCTCCCTATTAATAACGTATCTGGAACACCTTCTATTGGTGTTTTCTGTGAAGATGTTGAAGGGACATCTCTCCTGTATTAAGATATGAACCATGGACAGTAGACAGAGTCTTGTGTGTTTTAAAGATAGTACATACTTACTTGGAGCTTGGTCCATTTTCAACCTGGTACATTAAGAAAATGAGATATGGTTACTATGATAGTTGGCTTTAATTGTTGACACAGCTGACAATCAGGTGAAATTAAGAACTGTTTATATCAGGTTGGTTTGTGGGAATGTCTGTAGTGGTTTTAATTGATATGGGAAGACTAAGCTTGAACGTCGGGGCACTTTCTGGCAGGAGCCCAGGTAAAAGGACCTGAAAAAATAAAAGTTTTATTTATTTATTTTTTAGTTTTGTTCCCCTGGCCTTTACTCTCCCTGGTACGTTTATCTGCTCAGTTGCTGCTGATGATCCTCTTGCTGATATTAGAATCAAATTTCTCAGGCTTCCATCTTGACTAAAAGTCAAGCATTCTCAGCACATCTTAGTATACACAGGGTTGAGGTTCCCTAGGATTCCCAGCCTCTGTCCATTTTTATACATCAAATGTTGTTGCTCATCTTCAGCTCATATTGGCAATCATGTTGGTGAGACTTTATGGCTGTCACTTCTGACATTATTAAGAGACACAATGTCAAAGCAAAACTCCCCAATTCTCTGGCTTTTATAATTTCCCTTCTCTGCTTATGTTCCCTGAGGCTTTGGTGTGAGATTTGTCTTGTAGACATCTCTTAAGGTACATATATGTATATATACATATACATGTACATTATATATAATTTAGTATATACGTATATTCAGCATATATAATTTGAAACAATGATTAATAAAAAGAGCACATGAATTTGAGAGAAAACCATGGGGGTTATACTGGTGGATTTGAAAGTGATTTAATAAAAAATACAAAAGAAGAATAAAAAAGAAAAGAAAACCCAGACAGTCTTCAGCTATAATCTTAGGGACCAGGTTGGGTCTTGTCTTAGTTACTTTTCTATTCCTACTATAGAGTAATCTCTATCGCATGATCAGAGAAACTTATAAAAGAAAAAGCTTATAGGGGCCTTATCGTTTCAGAGGGTGAGACCATGACCACCATGTGGGAAACATGACAGCAAACAGGTAGGCATGATATCAAGCAGTTGCTAAAAGCTTAGATCTTGAAATACAATTATGAAGCAGCAAGAGCTAACAGACAATAGTGTGGGCATTTGAAACCACAAAGCCCACCCCACAAGCCACACTAACTAATCCTTCCCAAATAGTTCCATCAACTGGTAACAAAGTATTCAAGTGTGTGAACCCATGGGACCATTCTCTTTCAAACCACCCCAGGACTGCTGAGGCATCAGCTTCATGGATTGAGCAAGTACCAGGTTCTTGACCTTTGTGGCATAAAGCAGTTATTGTAGTATGGAGTTACACTATTCCTATTGTATAGTGTAAGCCAGTTTAATAAGCTGTCTCATCATATATTTCCATTCTAGCAGAATGTTGACTAACACAGCTACCAGCTATTATTTGAATAAAAAAGAATGACATTTTATTAGTTGTCTTTGGATAATACTAAAGGGTATGAATAAAAGAGATTTATATACTTAAGCCACAGACTACTTAGGAACAACATCAACAGTAATAAAGAGGACCATGTATATTATCATGGCACCTGTTCATTTTTTACTGTTTATCTGTTGTTATTTACCCATAGTCAATAAAAATTCACTGTTACTGAAATCAGCAGTAATACTGTTCAACAATAAAGGGATAAGGACACCTTAAATTTCTTCTGAATAGATTTTCTAACTGTGGCATTAATTATCAGCTGATAGCAAGGAATCCATCTGATGTGCTAATTCTGGGACTTCAATGATAAAGGAGTCATAGTGTCATCATAGACTCCTGAGCCTTGGTTGAAGACATTTTAACAAAAAGTTTTCATACTTGTTCATACAAAAATATTCCTGGGTGTCATGAAAGTATTCAAAGGGAAGTATTATATGAACAGAAAATTTAAAGGATATTTCTCCCAGAAAACATATTTTTACTGAAATGTGAAGCATAGCTAGGTATTCGGGAAAAGAGTCATGGAAATAAATTTACTGAAATATAGTGTATTGAGTGAAAGAAAAAGCATTTGGAAAAATGCAAAGGAAGGAACGACAAAATTTCTAAGGAGCTAAGAATATTGCAGTAGGTCAGAATAGAATGTAAGGAAATGAGAAGAGACCAGAATTAGCAGATCTCCAACTTTAGAATGTGACAGAACTTAAATCTGGCTACATGTAGTATCACTTAGGAGGCGACAAATAAAAAACCACCACAGATGTAAGCTTTGGCTTGACACTTCGAAGATATTCTTCTGGTCTCTGAAACATCCTCATGAGTTAAGGTTAATTAGTTGATATAGTAGCAATACCTACATTCCTAAGAACTAGAAATGACCTATGAAAACTCTCTCTCTCTCTCTCTCTCTCTCTCTCTCTCTCTCTCTCTCTATATATATATATATATATATATAAAATGCATATACATATATATAAGAATACAACGTGTGTGTGTGTGTGATTTACAGGTTGAGCATCCTTAGTTGGAAAACTAAGCATGTTCTAAAATCCATTTTTTGAAACAATTTTTATGGTTTGAGAATATCATATATATATATATATATTGCATTTTGATTAAATTCACTCCCCAAACCCTCCTCTGTCTCTTTCCACTATTCCCTCTGAATTTTAGGATTTTTTTTTTTCTTAAGCAAAGTGTATGTTTCTATTCGGGGCTGCATGAACATTCATGATAGAGAGCCATCTACTGGCATATGTACAGTTTCTTGGGATCTACACCTCCAAATATAAACGTTTTGATATAATGTCACAAGTGGAAATTTCTACACTTGACCACATGTGATGGACCACAGTCCAAATGCAGACATACACAGACACAGACACACACACACACAAACTTTATACATTTACATTGATGCTGAGTGACAAGGTATGTGTGAAACATCAATAATTTAATATCTTCATGAGGTTCATTGCCCATACATAAATATTCTAAAGGTCAAAGTACTTCTTGTCTTAAGCAATTTAGGAGTGGGTTCTCCCTGGTTTGTAGTCCTGTTCTACTCTGCTGTGCTGCCTGTGATTTCTGCCCTGTCTCTGACTGCCCTTGGTCAGCAGGGGAAACAGAAACAGCTTGCCTCCTGGGAACTCCTTCTTGTTGCCATTGTACTCATAAGAACTGTAGCTATATCTTAGACCTATTGTGGAAATTCATGATGTCCACAGAGCCACTTCAAAATAACCACATAGTGATGTAGATGCTCCCTTTATCTCACTGAAGCTCTTTCCAAAGCGGCTTAATTCTGAACATTTTCTAAAGTCTTCAAACACATGAATGATACTTTGCTTGCCTGCATAATATCCCCCAGTCTCTGACAAGCCTCGCTTGGAAACAGGTCTTCTCAAATGTATGGAGAAAAGCCAATTTGTTTTTACATAGCAGCTGAAGCAAGGCCAAGAAATGATAAGCAATATTTTTTAACCTCTGTGTGAAAGTAAATTCTGGCATGACTTCACCCACACTGCTGAAAACGAAGACAAGAAATGACAAGGGGCTCCCGAAGAATTGATTGCACACTGTTTATATGTGGACCAAAAAAAAGGGGGGGAAACCTGCTTTATAAAAGCTTTCTCTAAGTATTCCATGATGTCAGCTCAGTGCAGTGTTTTGAAGCCATTGGTAGGAGAAAATGTGATGGTCTTGAGTAACTGGAAAGCCCCTGTCTCTAAAGGCATTGAGCTTGTTATGTAAGAGAGTTTCCTGCTAGTCTGGACTCAATCAAGGGGTGATCACCAGCTTCAAATAACACCTATCAATTACTAGCTACCCAATAGCAAGAAGAATGGAATTTCGACTTAGCAGAATAGAAGACTGGCCCAAGGCTATTTGGCATTTCAAGAAAGGAGAACAATGGACCAAACAGCTAAACTTTTTTTCCCCCTGGCTTTCACACACTTAGGGTGTACAGAAAGTCAGAATGTTATAGAAGTAGAAATCACACTCACTAGACAAATGGCAAATGGATCTTGGTCTCTGACTTGGATTCTAAATCCTGGGAGATTCATTAAACTTGGTGGATCCTTATTTTTCTCAACAATAAAGTTAATAATTGAACTAGATAGTTTCTAAACTCTGGTTCTGAACTTAGGAAGTTAAGGTCTCATACTTCTTGTTAGTGTTAGTAACTAGCAAACTGCTTGTATGAACAGAATAACTAGTGAAAATGTTTATTTATAAAAAACAATATAATTATACGTACATACAGATTAAAACAATTATAAAACTTGACAATAATACGCATTGAATGACCACAATGTAAATCTATGTGACTGAAGGAGCCATGTTGTAAATGTTACATGAAGGGAGATAGTACCTGGACATGAATTCCTGCTAGTAACATGACCAATATTTTCTACAACATTTATATAGCTAGCAATTTCAGGCATCTTGCTGGGGGTAAATTTTAACTTAGTCTTTAATGGTAAAAATGCTCAAAAGCCAAGTAACTGAGTAATGAGACAAGATTATTGGTTACACTAAATGCTATTATATTTTTCCAAAAGGTCTTTACTTGACTATAGAATAGAGATGAGTAGAATAACATCATTGTGCTGAAAACAATTAATTTGCTGCTACTGCTGATAGTCATTTGCCAATGAAAAAAGATTGGCAGCAAAAATAAAAGGTATTCATGAGGGATAAAGAGCTCCTCTGATGAAGATAGCACAGAAGACCCCACTTTTCCACGTTTTCTATGTACAGCGCTGTAGACATGAGCCTAGCAATTGAAAGGAGACACTTTAAGTCATATGGTGAGTGCTTGATATATACACCAATTGGTTTGATGGGTTTTTTACTGTTTTATTGCTTAATTTTTGGTGTTGGGAATAAAACTAGAGCCTTCTGCGAGAAGCTGAGGGGTAGTGGTGTGCCCATGAGCTACACCCAGATAGTATGCCTCTTTGTCATACTAGCTTCTTTGGTTCTATATTTAAAAGCACACAGTACTCAAATCACCCCATAAGGGTATTCCATTAATCACAGAGAAGGCCAGACCTCAATATTAAATTTAGCACATCCACAAAATGAGCCATTTCAAAGCCGATATTCTTCTCATAGGGATCAGTAACTTCATGATACTCAAAAGGGCAATGTGTGTCAAATCTAATCATAGGATGGTAAGTAATCAGTGCTTATGACTGTATATAGAGGTATTCTTCAGTTTTTCTCTAGGACTTCACAGCCTCATGTCATTCTTCCTTTTCATTTGTTTCTTATTCTTCTCTTTGCAGGTTATATTTTGCTTTTTCTGATTGTTTTAAAATCCATGCTTAATTTCACCTGTGGTCATTGGCTTCACAACATTAAAAACATCTTGGCTGTAAGGGCTGACAAATGCTGCTGATCCCAATGTTTTTTTATTAATTTTAATTTTTATTAATTATAATTTATTCACTTTATATCCCCCCTGTAGCTCCCTCCTCCCTCCCCAATCTCACCCTTCTTTTCTCCCTCCACTCATGCCCCTCCCCCAGTTCACTGATAGGGAAGGTCCTCTTCCCCTTCCTTCTGATCCAAGTCTATCAGGTCTCATCAGGAGTGGCTGCATTGTCTTCCTCTGTGTCCTGGTAAGGCTGCTCCCTTCTCAGGGGGAGGTGATCAAAGAGCAGGCCAATCAGTTCATGTCAGAGATAGTCCTTGTTCCCATTACTATGGAACCCACTTGTGATTCCAGTTTTTTAACCCTGCAACTTTGATAGCCCCTATGAAATATAGGTATCTGAAACTCATGACCAGTTGAAATTTTCTGCTTTCTTTTCCTATCCTACTCTGTAGTCTTTTCTATTGTATGTGTGATCATTGTATCTTTCATTGTTTCAAACCAATTTCTTGTGATTATTTTGGCAAAGAATTAATTTCCATTTTACTGTTATTTTTATGTATGACTGTACATATATGCCTGTATGTGTATACATCAGGAGTGTCATTTCTCAGAAGTCATTCACCTTCTGTTTGAGACAGAGTCTCAAGTAGGACCAGAACTCATCTGTTAGGCTAGGCTAGAAACTCATCCCCCTGGATCTACCCGTCTCTGCTTCCCATATCTAGGACTATGAGTATGAAGAACCATGACAAGCGTATTGTATGAGGTCATGGGCTGAAGTCAGGTTCTCATGCTTACAATACATATTCCTCGCTGATGGGAATATCTCTTTTCTACAATAATCTTACATTGCTTAGCTTTATGGTCACTGTGGCAAAATATCTAATAGGAACTACTTAAAGGTGAGAGGTGGATTTTACATAAGAAATTAGTGCTTTCAGAATGTTCACTTCCTGCTTATTTGAGAATATGCACATGGTCAAAAAAAGCAGTGATAGGTGTAAGTGATAGAAGAGAGTTGTTGGCTCTATAGCTGACTAGGAAGCAAGACAAACAGGAGCCTGGGAACAGATAGATATAACCTTTAGAGACCTGCCACAATGACATACTTCTTCTAGGCCTCATGAGCTAAACCCTATAACCTCTAAAATTAATCCTACAAGCTGGAAAATAAGCTCTCAAAGACAATCCAGTGATGAACATCAAAACGGTTTTCATTGTCCCTTCTCTGTCCCAACCTATCCTGCTGCCCACTCAACCACAGTCTTCAAGCACTTTACACTTGATGTTCCTTATTTATAAAATCTCCTCGCTCTATGTATCAACATTACTTTTATGTCTTTATCAAGTATTACCCACCTAATGGAGTATTTTCAGACCCTCTGTTTAAAATTACCCCTCCACCAACATCCACTCACCAGTTTGAGTTCTCCTTTCTCACTCTGTGTCCTTAGTCCTTTATTTCTGTATTCCATGAAAAACAGGTCTATGTAACAGCTACTTAATACACATTTAATGCCAATAACACTATTTAGCACATAGAAGATGTATGACTATTTGATTAAAAAATAGAAATATTATATCTTAGCTTACAAAACACAAGTCATGATCTGTGTCTACTCTGTTTACTGTTCTGTTTCTTATGCCAGGTGCATAACTAATGGAGTCTTGCTTATCTTTAAATCCCGGATATTTGCTTTTTGCCTTTCACTGTTTTTGTTTTATTTATGTGGTGTAATAGAGCTGTTGGATGATGATCCACACTGGAATACATGTTTACTTTATTGAGAATTTGCCAATTTAAGCATTTTAATTGACCTATCACACATGGCTGAATGAATCAAGTAAGTTCCCATAGCTAAAACCCATTTGTCTACATGGGACCAATGCCACATTGGAGATATCTCCCCTGCCAAGAAATTTTTATGCATATTATCTTCAAATTGATATTTTGATTTCTATTGGGCAGTTCCTCTTTTTGTCCTATTTTTTGCCTGTTTACACATTCCTTAGTGTAAGAAGCATCTTCTAATTCATGCCCATAAGAAACTAAAAGGTCACATGCATGCATTACTTGTCTGAGTATGTTGAGAGCATTTTCTGTCATTTCAGTACACGTGGGTTCTGGCTGCACAATATGCTTTCATTTCATTTATAGCTAAACTGAAGAGGAGTGACAATGTGGAAATGAATAGAGTTTACCCCTGTTCAGCTTGAGAAATTGCATCTGACAGAAAATGAAAGAAAATATATGGGAGTACTGAAAAAAAGGAAGAAAAAGAAAAACTTATCAAAAGAATAAAAGGGATTCTTTTCTCCATTCCTCCAAGAAGGAAATACTATGTTCTTCACCAATTAAAATATTGGCATCATTTAAGAATTCTCATTACAGTTTACTTGCTGTAATTTTTGCTCATTATGTTACAGAGTTTCAAATCACTGAAGACAACATTTTGTCATCACTACTAACATAAACCATACTTTAGAATCCATACCCCTACATTATAGACAAAATTATCAGTAGTCAACACAGTTAAAATTAAGCTCTTGATTTAGAAATGAGTCTCTGGCCAGTACTGTTCTCTAAGCTCTCTGAGTAGTGACGCATATGAGATAAGTGAACTTAAGGTGTGTACGCCTCAGGATGGTATGCTTGGTGTTAGTCATTCTGGCAGCTCACCAACATCTCTTTCTTGTCTTTGCTTTACCAGGCCTTGGCTTTCCTTCTGGAACCACCACTTCTGCACTGACAACCACATCTGCAGGCTGAGCTTATCCATCTTCTCACTTACACGCAGGGGTAGGAGTTAGATCTGACTCTCTGTCCATTTCATCCTTTCTGGTTACAGTTACTGACCCCTGGGGAATCATTTCACAGCCTTGTAAGCATTAAGGTTTAGAATCAGATATTCTTAGAATTCCTCCATTCTTTTCCCAATCAGAGATGATCTCCTAAATTAGAAAGTTATTCTGGAGAGTGTATACTCAGCAAGTTCAATTCATGTACCAAGAGGAGGTTAATTCATAGTTTGTTGTTGTTTTTTAACCTAAAACTTTTTGTCTGGGGTTAGTATGGCCACAATAAAACTTTGCTCCTGAATTTTAAAAATTAATCTTGTTCTTTGACAATTCCATACATGAATATAATGCATTATATCATGTATCCCAATTACTCTCCATACTCTTTTTTTAATCTCCCTCCTAAATGTAAAAACCTCTCAAACCAACCTCTTTCTCAGATTCATCACATTATGTGTGTGTTTATGTAGGAGTTAAACATGAATGTATTAGACAGGGTTCTCTAGAGTAACAAACTTATAGAATGATTCTTCTTTCTCAGAGAAACAAAATTTGAAGAATGAATATATTTATAATAATAATTTACAGGATATGGTCCAACTAATCCAACAATGGCTGCCTATAGATGGAAGTTCCCAGAACCAAATAGTTGTTTAGTATACAAGGTTGGATGTCTCAGTTGGTCTTCAGTACAAGACAGAATCACAAATAAATAGGCTCTAATGCCAATGAAGGTATGTTCTAGCAAGGTAAGAACATCTTTGTGCAGGTTTATCCTCATCTTTATACAGGTTTCCAGCAGAAGGCATGACTCAGATTATAGGTGGGTCTTCCTCAAAAAGATCTGGATTAAAATGTGTCTTCCCACCTCAAAGATCTGGATTAGAAATGGATCTTTCCACTTTAAATTAGGCAAAAAAAAATCATTCACAGATGTGCCCCTCCATTTTTTAGTTTTAGCTAGCTCCAGATATAATTAAGTTGCCAACAATTCATGTTTGTGCACAGGTCAGAGGATTATGTGTGTGTATATATGTGTGTGTGTGTATGTATGTATATATATACACACACTCACACACACACACATATATATACCTTTCAATATCACTTTCTGCCATTTTGGCTTGAGGAAGTGCCACTCACTAACTTGAAAGCTTACATATTTGGCCAGGCTGGCTGACAAGACCCTTCTGTTTGTGCTTGCCAGTTCTGGGTTTAGAGACACTCAAGTCATCCCTGGCTTTTTACTTGGATGCTTAGGAATTCAAACTCATATAATCACGCCTACAGAGTAATCTCTCTTATCCACTGAGCTATCTAGCTTTGAGATATAATCCTTCACAGAAGCCATGTCTGTTTAACTCTCACAAGTATCTCTCAATAAGAAAACATTCTTTCTAGTAATATGAGAATAAGAGTTTAAAGGATGTAATGCTTGGGCAATTAAGTTTCTGTTAGAAAGGTCAGGCAGTGGTCCCAGCACTCTGGAAGCAGAGGCAGATAGATCTCTTTGAGTTAGAGGCCAGCATAGTCTACAGAGTGAGTTATAGAATACCTAAGATTACACAACGAAACCCTGTCTCTTTAACAAAAACAATCAAACATAAAACAACGACAACAAGATTCTGTTAGAAAGACAGACACATAATAAAGCATAGAACCAAGAACATAAAAGGTCGAGATGCATGAGAACATAGCTCACACCACACCTCTGTCTTAAATTACACCTGTTTAATTCAAACACTCATTTCAGACACTTAATTTATATTGACATTCACAACAGATGTTCTAGTAAATACATTTACATATTTTCAAAATGCAAAGTGAACTACTTTTTAGCAAATTTTAGATGCAAAAGTTAGAGCTGAGTACTAGGAAGCAATATGATTGCATTTACTTTTATTTTTAGTAATTTAATCTTTAAAAATGTGACTTACAAATATATTTTATTCAACAATTTACCAGGGACAAGAGAAAGAAATGGGAGGCCTGGCAAAAACGGGCTGCATGAATGAGGCTGCAGGTCAGCTAACAGTAAAACTCATTTATGCTTGTGTTTTATGCTTCTTATTTTCTTAGTGTTAGCTGAAGGGTGACCATATTTTTAAACAAATGGGGACAAAGTTTCTTGAAATGGCTCTTTTGGGTCTGGTATGGTGGTTACACAGAGGATGCATTTGCTGATATAAAGTCAGTTCTCTCACTTCCTTTCAACTCCTGGAGGTGTCTCATGGATGCCCTTACAGTGTTGAAGTTCTTGATAGTGTTGATGATTTAGTGGCAGCTCTGAACAAGGGGAAAATATCCCATCATGTACCTATTCACAGGCGCTTGTAAAAAGGCATGTATGTGTTATGTGCTTTTCACTACTACAGTCTAGAAAAAAAAACGAACAGTCATGATATAAACTGGCCAATTACTACTATGTGTCCATTCATTCTTGGCACCATCCTATCATATCTAGAAGGAAGGGAATGGGCACACTACATATCTCTATCTTTACTTGTTCATCTCTAAATATAGAAATTTATATGGCAAAGCCACAAGACCTGAAATTATGATGGCCTGGGGTATGTGCTTAAGGTGCGGCTTTAAGTCTCACTCCTACTATTTTCTAAGCAGTGGTTACTCAGTACAATGCATTTAACAAACATCTTTATAAGAAATAATTAATGAGACTATAAATTTTAAAAGCATCACACTATGCCTATTACATCAAAAGCAGTGATTAATCATTATGGGTTAAAGTTATTATGGCAGTTTTATGATGCGAATCACATCGTCTTCCACATCTTTACATTTTGAGCCCTGAGATCACAGAAGCTAGAGCTTCCTGTATTTACTGAAAATGCTAATCATGAAGAAATTACTTATAAAAGAACAGGAGATGCAAAACAAGGAACCACAGAGCTGAATCACCTGCTGTAGTCAGTTGAGATGATAAATATGTCAGAGAAACTTTTCCACCGCCATTTGCCTCCCCAAGAGGG
>CM053752.1:86943636-86962822 GCA_028658305.1 Pachyuromys duprasi
AGGAGAAAACAAGCAACAGAACAGGAGCATGCCAAGGAGGACCTCTGGGGGGGAGGGGTGTCAATGTAGTGATGTATCAGAGCAGATGTTAAGACTTGAGATCAAGCCTCTGACAGAGGGAGAGAAGTAATGATAGATCTGGGGGAGGTTGTTGAGACTTGGGGAGAACAAGAGCTCCACAAAGACCAAACTGAGCAGGGCACAGGGGTCTTGTATGAGACAGTTTCTACAATCAAGGACCATGTGTGGATGTGGCCTGGAACCCCCCGCACAGATGGGGCCCATGATAGCTCGGTGTAGGACTGAAGACCCTATTCATGGAAATAGGGACTGTTTCAGTCATGATCTTGATGGCTGACTCTTTGACCTTCCCCCATATAAGCCAGGGAGTGACAGACTGGCTAGATCCCAGGAGAGGATATTGCAGCCAGCCCTGAGGGGACAGGATAAGCTGGGGTTGGATGGAAGGGAAGGAGGTCCTCCCCTGTTGGTGGACTTGGAGGGGGCGGGGAGGAGGGAGATGAGGGAGGGATTGGGAGGGTAGGAGGGACTGAGGGAGGGGGCTATGCCTGGGATTCAAAGTACCTAACCTGTGATTGAGATAAAAATAAATAAATTATAATTTAAAAAAAAGGTTTTGGGTTTGTTTTTTGTTTTTTGTTTTTTTTGTTTTTTTTGTTTTTTGTTTTTTTTTGGTTAAGCGGAACTCTGCAAAGACTCGGGGGCATAAAAGAATCCATGCAGGTCCTTCAGGAAACAAAGGGAAGTCCTGTTGGCTATAGTAAAGGATGCAGACAGGCAGGAGTAAGAGGTGGGATTGGAGAAATAAGAATCCAGTTGTTGATATTAAAATTTTAGGAAATAAACAGTACAGCAGCAAGCCAAATAGCGAGGTGTGAGGAGTGATATGATAGCATTCGTACACACACGCACTCTCTCACCACTTATTTAAGACGTCACTTATTGTTATTGTGTGGGGGTGTGCATGATACGTGAGAGTGGGGATAGGTAGACACGCCACTGCACACAGATGGACAGATGGAGTTCTCTTCTCCACCTATGAAATTAAGTCCTTGGAATGAGCCACATTTTACAGTGAACCTGCCGAGAAGCTTCAGCAACTGTGGAGAGGCTGTGAGTTCCAGGTCCACAACACAATTACAATTTATTCTAGGCTCAGTCTCAGTCCCCTGAATTCCTTTCCCACCTCTGTATTCTCGAGCTAGCACCTCTGTGTCTGATAGGTGAAGCCTTTTGGAATGTATTACCGACTACCAGCTTCCACCAACTCAAAGGTGAAGACTCAACTCAAAGGTGTTGTTAAATAGTATGCGGCCTACAGCACAGGTTCCCCAACTTAGCTGTAACCAGCCTACCCAGATGTTTCCACCAAAGGTTTTTTTTGTTTGTTTGTTTTTAAGGCCGTGGTTTCTGATTTCCTTTTTCTCTTACTGTAAAAGTGTCATAAAAATGTTTACCATGCTGGAAAACACAACTTGTTTTCCTGAGCTGTGGTTATTCATATTTGGCCCCAGAATAAACTATTTCATTGCTGTTGAGCTGAGAGATGTTTTTGTGTCACTATATACTTTATGTGCCTTTTCCCACAAAGCCATCTTCCTGGCCTTAGATTCACTTCTTTGAACAGTTTATTAAGGTATACTTCACAAACAATAATTTTTATCCTTAAAAGAAGGGCAAATTCAAAAATGTGTAAACAACACAACAATTAATGTTAGAGTGTTTTAACCACCCCCAGATAAGTCCTCTGCCAATTACATGTTCCTCATCCCAAACTCATGATGGCCCTTTAATATAAAGAGATCACATGATTTAAAGCCTTTTGATGGGCTTTTTCTTTGGTGTGATATTCATCCAAATTGTGGGTAGTATCCATAGTTTGTATTTTCCTATGTTCAAATATTTAATTTTATGTTCCCAGGACATCCACTCTTCCATTGATGGGTGTCTGAGGATTTTCCACTTTTCAATACTTATGAATGATGCTGCTATGAGCATTCATACAGAAGTATGCTTACAGATAAATACTTGTATTACTTTTGGAAATATAACTAGGAAAAGAGCTGTGGAGTTGCATGCTGATCTGTATTTAACATTTTAGGAATGACCAGATTGTCTTCCAGAGTGGCTGTGCCACTTTCCTCTTCTGCCAGCAGTGTTTGGGTCTTCCAGTTTCTTTATATCCTCACTAAAGCTTGCATTACAACCACACTAATGAGTATAAAGTAATTATCTCATTGTGGTTTTCAGGACTTTGTTAATGAATATTATTGAGCATCATTTCCTGTGCACATTGGCCATGTGTGTCTCTTTTCGGACTTGCTAACTTTGGATTACTGCTTTTTAAAAAAAAATCACTGAATTGTAATAATACACACTGTGTGTTCTGGATACAAGGGTCTTTACTGTCCCTTTGGATTTCTTGATGCTGTTTTTTTGCCGCACAATTTTAAAACTTTTAATTTCATTTTTCCTACATTTTTGTTGTTTGTGTTATTTTATTTGTTTAACATGGGAGCATAAGGATTTACTGCTATGCCTTCTTTTCAGAACTTTCTAGTTTTAGCTCTCAAAAAGTTATGTGAGCCATTTTCAGTGCATTATTGTATAAGATATACAGCTACAGTCTAAATTTATTTTTGTACATGGCTACCCAGTTGACCAATATCATTTGCTAAAAGAACTATTCTTTTCCCCGTTTATTTGTATGATTCTTGTCACACAAACAACATTTTGAAAATATGCTGTGGACTATGAAAAGATGGATTGGCATGTAAAACATTCACCTTGCAAATGGGAAGATGAGATTTCAGACCCTGGAGCCCACCTACCATCCCAGCCTTACTTAAGCAATGATAGGGGATCTCTGGAACAATCTGGCTAGCCATGCCATTCAAATTGGTGAGTACTAGGTTCAGAAAGAGACCCCATCTCAATGTATAATGTGGGAAGTGATCACGAAAAACATAAAACCTCAACCTTGGCTTCAACATGCATGTGCACATATGAACATGAAGATAAACATGCATGCATACTATATGCACACACACATACTCACAAACAGATACACACAAATAGAAAGAGAAAGGGGAAGGGAGAGAGAGGAGAAAGAGAGAGAAGAGAGAGGTTAATTTATAGCAAGTGAAACATACAGTTCTACTGTGCCAACTACTAAGCTAAAACTTAAATTAATTTTAATAGGGTCTGTACCTACAACAACTATGCTAAAATTTAAATTAATTTTAATAAGGTGCCCTCATTTTTATTTTGTACTCTCTGAAGGCCATGTGTCTGGCTTGCTATGGAAAGAACACAGGTATTAAAATAAAAACCTTGGTGTGTGGGTTTATTTCTGGGTCTTCTATTCGGTTCCATTGATCTACTATTCTGTTTCTATGCCAATATCACTCAGTTCTTATTACTATTGCTCTGTAGTACAGTTTGAGGTCAGGGATGGAGATACCTCCAGATGATCTGTTGTTGTACAGGATCATTTTGGACATTCTGGTTTTTTTTTTCTCCATATGAAGTTGAGAATTTTTTGTTCAAGGTCTCTGAAGAATTGTGTTGGTATTTTGATGGGAGTTGCACTGAATCTGTGGGTTGCTTTTGGCAGAAAGGCCATTTTCACTATGTTAATCCTACCAATCCATGAGCATGGGAGGTTTTTCCATCTTCTGATATCTTCTTCAATTTCTTTCTTCAGAGATTTGAAGTTTATTGCAAACAGGTCTTTCACTTGCTTGGTTAGAGTCACCCCGAGGTACTTTAAATTATTAGTGGCTATTGTGAAGGGTATGGTTTCACTAATTTCCTTCTCGGCCCTTTTGCCTTTGGTGTATAGGAGGGCTTCTGATTTTTTTGAGTTGATTTTGTATCCAGCCACTTTGCTGAAGGTGTTTATCAGTTGAAGGAGTTCTCTGGTTGAATTTTTGGGGTCACTCATGTATATTATCATATCGTCTGCAAACAGTGATACTTTGACATCTTCCTTTCCAATTTGTATCCCTTTGATCTCCTTTAGTTGTCTTATTGCTCTAGCTAGGACTTCAAGTACTATGTTGAAGAGATATGGAGACAATGGGCAGCCTTGCCTTGTCCATGATTTCAGTGGGATTGATTTAAGTTTCTCTCCATTGAGTTTGATGTTGGCTAAAGGCTTACTGTATATTGTCTTCACTATGGTTAGGTATGTGCCTGGTAATCCCGATCTCTCCAAGACGTCAAACTTGAATGGATGTTGGATTTTGTCAAATGCTTTTTCGGCTTCTAGGGAGATGATCATGTGGTTTTTCTCCTTCAGTTTGTTTATGTGGTGGATCACATTGATGGATTTGCATATATTGAACCACCCTTGCATGGTTGGGATGAAGCCTACTTGGTCATGGTGGATGATATCTTTTATGTGTTCTTGGGTTTGGTTTGCAAGTATTTTATTGAGTATTTTTGCCTCAATGGTCATAAGAGAGATAGGTCTGAAGTTCTCTTTTTTGGTTAGGTCTTTGTGTGGTTTAGGTATCAAGGTGACTGTGGCTTCATAAAATGAGTTCTGTATTTTTTCTTCTATATCTATTTTGTGGAATAGTTTATAGAGAATTGGTGTTAGGACTTCTTTGAAGGTCTGGTAGAATTCTGCACTAAAACCATCTGGCCCAGGGCTTTTTTTCATAGGGAGGCTGTTGATGACTGTGTCTATTTCCTTGGGAGATATAGGTCTATTCAGTCTTTCCTGATCTTGACTTAATTTAGGTAGATGGAATCTATCAAGAAAATTGTCCATTTCATTTAGATTTTCAAATTTTGTGGCATACAGGCTTTGGTAGTAAGACCTAATGATTGTTTGGATTTTCTCAGTTTCTGTAGTTATGTCCCCCTTTTCATTTCTGATCTTGCTGATTTGGATAGTTTCTGCCTTTTTGTTAGTTTAGCTAGGGGTTTGTCTATCTTGTTGATTTTCTCAAAGAACCAGCTCTTGGTTTCATTGATTCTTTGAATAGTTTTATTTGTTTCTAATTGATTGATTTCAGCCCTAGTTTGATTATTTCCAAGAAGCCAAAACCATTCAATGGAAAAAAGACAGCATCTTCAACAAATGGTACTGGTCCAACTGGACTTCTATATGCAGAAAAATGAAAATAGATCCATATTTATCACCCTGCACAAAACTAAAGTCCAAGTAGATCAAAGACTTCAACATAAAAGCAGACACACTAAACCTGTTAGAAGAAAAAGTAGGGAAGACCCTAGAACTCATTGGGTCAGGAAACTACTTCCTGAACAGAACACCAACAGCATAGGCTCTAAGAGCAACAATCAATAAATGGGACCTCATGAAACTGAAAAACTTCTGTAAAGCAAAATACACTGTCATCAAAACAAAACGACAGCCTACAGACTGGGAAAGGATCTTTACCAATCCTACTTCTGACAGAGGGCTAATATCCAGTATATATAAAGAACTCAAGAAGTTAGAAAGCAACAAATCAAGTAATCCAATTTAAAAATGGGTTATGGAGTTAAGAAGAGAACTCTCTGTAGAAGATTGTAGGATGGCAGAAAAACACTTAAAGAAATAGTCAATGTCCTTAGCCATCAGGGAAATACAAATCAAAACGACCCTGAGATTTCACCTTACACCTGTCAGAATGGCTAAGATCAAAAACTCTAGTGACAACACATGCTGGAGAGGTTGTGAAGAAAGAGAAACCCTCCTCCATTGCTGGTGGGAATGCAAACTGGTACAACCACTCTGGAAATCAATCTGGTGCTTTCTTAGACAATTAGGAATAGTGATTCCTCAAGACCCAGCTATACCACTCTTAGGCATATATCCAAAAGATGCTCAAGTACACAACAAGGACATTTGCTCAACTATGTTCCTGGCTGCTTTATTTGTAATAGCCAGAACTTGGAAACAACCCAGATGTCCCTCAGTCGAGGAATGGATATAGAAATTGTGGTACTTTTACAAAATGGAATACTACTCAGCAATTAGAAAGAGGAAATCATGAAATTTGCAGGCAAATGGTGGGACCTGGAAACCATCATCCTGAGTGAGGTATCCCCAAAGCAGAAAGAAACATATGGTATATACTCACTTATATAGACCTATAGGATACTATGGACATGCTGAAATATATATTCCTAGGGAAGATAAGCAAGAAGGAGGAACCAGGGTGGGATGATCAATCCTCATTTAGATGGACAAATGGGATGGACATGGAATATAGGAGAAAGCAAGCAACAGTACAGGAGCCTACCACAGAGGGCCTCTGAAACACTCTAACTCACAATGTATCAAAGCAGATATTAAGACTCACAACCAACCCTTCGGCAGAGGGCAGGGAATCATATGAAAGGGGGAGTTAATAAGACTTGGCGAGGACAAGAGCTCCACAAGGACCGAATATATCAGGGCACAGGGGCCTTCTATGAGACTATTTCTCCAACCAAGGGCCATGTATGGCTACAAACTATAACCCCTGCTCGGATGTGGCCCATGGTAGTTCAGTACGCAACTGGGTACCCTAGTAAGGGGAACAGGGACTATTTCTATCATGAACTCAATGGCTGGCTTGTTGACCCTCCTCCCCTCCCCACCCCCTAGGGAGGAGCAGCCTAACTAGATCCCAGAAGATGACATTGCAGCCATGCCTGGAGAGACATGATAAGCTAGGGTCAGATGGAAGGGGGGGAGGTCCTTCCTTATCAGTGGAGGGGGGCAGGGAGGAGATGAAGGAGGGATGGGGGGATGAGGAGGGAATGCATGAGGGGGCTACAGCTGGGATACAAAGTGCATAACCTGTGATTAATATAAAAATAAATAAATTTCTTAAAAAATAAAATAAAAACCTTGGACCTACCCACAAAACTTATGAATAAAGGGAGCATATTAATCAGGTTTATTGCAATAAGAGGTATCTGTGGTAGCCTGATTTTTTATGCAAGTATGTACTTCAGCTCCTTGTTCTGCATATTTCACACCTTGGCACTGATATTTCCTTAGAGCTATGGAGGAACTCATGGTCAACATCATCACAGGAGTGGAAGTATGTGTAGGAGGAAGAGAGCTCATTTTGAGACAGCAAACTAGAGAGCAATCCAGGGATCAGTCTCATTCTCACAAATCTCTCTCTGACCATTAACCCTGTGTCCCAAAGGAACAGCTTAACCCCTTAAAAACCCTCATTGTCTTAAAGAGTTCTCCCAAGGTTCCATGTCTTAAATGTCCACATCATCTCCTGACATCACCATACTGAGGACCAATCCTCTAACTCAAGCATTAACCTATACCCGCAACTACATCCAAACCATAGAATTAGGGAGGTGATTCTTCATACTTTTATAGAGCTTGAATTTCAGGCTGGAGAGAATGTTCAGTGGTGCAGTACACTTGCTGCCCTTGCAGACACTCCAGGTCCAGTTCCCAACATCCACATCTATCAGTTCATATATCCATCTATACCTCCAAGTCCAGAGGATGTCACATATTCTTCTTGCCTCCAGGGACATTCAAACACAGATGGCACACACGTACATTAACACACTAATGCACATAAATACAAATACAATTTATAAAGATTTAATCTTGTGCCATACGTGGCAAATATTTTCATTTTTCTGTTAATCATCTGATTTTGTTTCCTTGTTATTCTCTACATAGAATCTTTAAAATTTTTGCTTAAATTTGATTTTTTTTTCTTTTAAGCCAAGAACTGTAGCACAGGCCTATAATCTCACCTACTCAGGAGGCAAATACAGAAGATTGCAATGTGAAAGTCAGCTGGGCTTTAGAGCCTTTCTGTATCATTTGCCAGAGTACACATTTTAAATACTGCTTTGAAATAAAACTTTATCACTTGCTACATTTTCTGGAATTCTATTACTTTTCCCCTGATATTTTTCCATTTGTATATATACACACAACCTTTTGTTTAAATGTGTACTGGTATTACTAATTTTTGCCTTTTACAATTTTCCTAGAATTTACCTTGTATATATTTTTATATAAATTCTAAGTAGAAATCTTTCAAGTTAAGTACATCAACATGTTATATTAATTGACATTGCATTGAAATTGTTGACTAATTTAGGAAAAAATATGATACTTTCACACCAAATCTTTCTAATAAAAGAGATAATTCTAAACGATGTTTTTAATATCTTTTGTTATACTCTGTAACTTTCTATTTATATCTTGTATATATTTTGCTAAGTTTATCGCTAAGAAATGATAGGCTGTATATTCAAAAATGATGGCAAAAGATCTCTTTATAATGTCTTTTGTAATGTGTTCATCAAGCTGTCTGCATTGAAAATTGGTCTGTGTCTACTTTCTGATATTGAGTAAGCTACTCAGCTTTCAATAGAATTTAGCAAAATGGCACTAGACTGATTATGGATGTAAATTGTATCTGACATATCCTTTTACTTTTGTCATTTGGAATCTCATTTACAGGTCATTTTCTGCCAGAACTTAATCACTGTATTTTAAGAAATCTTTTTAACTGAGATGTAGTCATAAGGAGGCTAGCAACTGCCCACCAGTTGATTCAGCCATCTTGAAAAATCATCCTGGCTGGGTCTTTTAGGTATCTGCACACTGGTAACACTAGCCTGCAATCCCAGATGCAGGGGGATCACTGCAAATTTGAAGTTCTCCTGCTGCACTCAGAAAGTATCACAAAAAAAGAGGGATGCATACTGAGAGCTTGTCTTTAACAAAAAGAATCATTCATCTGAGCCTAAAACAGGCAGTTTACACGACAAACTGCATTGCTTCAGATGGTTAAGTGTGGGAGTGAGTCATTAGTAGCAACAGATAATAAGAACATTAAATATTTGCCTATTCATTGTTAACACAATGAAATATTTCCCCTCTATTTTATTTACGTTTTTGTTTGCATATAAGAAGCATTTTAAATTATTTTATTTATATAATAATAATTTCATTCATGAAATTTTAAGTGGTTTTGTTGTATTGCCATATTTTCAATTGATTTAATGTTTAGATTTCTCTCACATAAAATGCTACCATCTGAAAATATTTTTGATCTTTAGGTATTTATGCCAATTATTTTATTTGCATATCTAATTATATCCGCTAATACGTCTAAAATGTGAGTAATATTTAGTGGCATTATTATGCTCGTACTTTATGCTAATGTTTATGAAATTCACATAAAACCCTGTTCAATCATTTGTAATAATTATATTTATCATTTGCCTAAAAATAATAAAATTTGTTTTATTATGGAATCAGAAGGCATTCTTCTAATAGATATTTTTATTTAAATTTATTGTCAATGTATGATTTTTAATTTGATTTTGTGTTTCAACTGATTATTTTTTCTTTTCTTGTGTAACTGAGAACATGATTAGTTTAGTCTTAGTGTGAATAATTTCTTATATCAGTATGAATCATGGATCCAACAAAATTTTCAGAATTGCTTAGTTTTAGATCAAGCTTTGAAATCATTTTGTATGGTTCATTAGGCCTGAGATACTGACTTTGGTTTGTTCTTTTTGAATAACTAAATATGTGATCAGTCTTAAGGACTTGTGCTTTAATGACCTTAAATTTTGCTTGCTTGAAAATTTGTTTCTCCTTAGCTGGATAAAGGCAAGAGCAATTAGTAAAACAGGTGATTATATAGTCTCTATTTTTTGGAAATTATAAAATACTGAATGTACTTATAAAACAGGCAAAGGAATGATTTGAGAAGAAATGTTAAGATTTGGAAAATAATTTTACTAACAGCATGTACTTGATAAATTAAAAAAAATGGGTTTGTAATTCAGGAAAAGCATCAGAGCTGGATAAGAGCTCCTCGCAGACATGGAATGACTTGATTTGTTAGGCAATTAGCATCTCAAAAACAGCTAGCAAAGTTGTTCTTTTACTACCACTAAAGGCAAGTGGAAGAGAGATCACTTAAGTAAGAGAGAAACAAAAGACACAAAACAAAACAAAGACAAGTGTGAGAAAAAGTTCTGGAAAGTTTGTATTCTGGATGAGAAGCAGAGGAAGTGATTTCTAAGGCAATGGACAGGAGCTACTTGCTGGCTGCTTAGCTCAATATAACCCACAATAGGGTATTGCCAACATCAGAGTTGGTCTTCCCACTTCAACTCACAATCAAGAAATCCTCCACAGACATACTCTACCTGACCTACATAATTCATCCATTGAGAATCAACTCTGATTCTAAATTGTGCAAGTTGGCATTTAAAACTAACCAGCTCAGCTCCTGCCCATTGCCTTGAAAAACACTTCCTCTGCTTTGCATCCAGAACATGAACTTTCTCTAAATTCTTTCTCAGCCCATTTATTGTTTGTAGGCAAGAGGGCTACCGATTCTTTTTTAGATAATTTTGTATTCAGCCACTTTGCTGAAGGTGTTTATAAGCTGTAGGAGTTCCCTGGAAAAAAATTTGGAGTCAATTATGTATACTATCATATCATCTATGAATAGTAATATTTTTACTTTTTCCTTTCCTTTTACTTCCTTTCCTTTCTAATTGTATCCCTTTGATCTCCATTAATTGTTTTACTGTTCTAGCTAGGACTTTAAGTACTATATTGAATATTTAGCAAGAGAGTGGGCAGCCTTGTCTTGTACCTGATTTTAGTAGAACTGCTTTGAGTTTCTCTCCATTTAATTTGATGTTGGTTATTAGCATACAGTATTTTGCCTTTACTGTATTTACATATGTACCTTGTATCCCTAATCTCTCCAAGGAATGGCTGATGGATATTGTCAAAGGCATTTTCAGCATCTAATGAGATGATCATGTGTTTTATTTTCTTTTTCAGTTTGTTTATTTGGTAGATTACATTGATTTTTTTCATCTTGAACCATCTCTGCATCTCTATGACAAGCCTACTTCATCATAGTCAATGATCTTTTTTGATGTGTTCTTGGATTCTGTTTGTGAGCATTTTATTCAGTATTTTTGCATCAGTGTACATAAAGGAAACTGAGATATCATGTAATGGAAAATCTTCTGGAAAGTAAAGGACATCATCTATAGGACAAAATGGTAGCCCACAAAACTGGAAAAGCTATTTGCTGACTCCTTATCAGACAGAGGGCTGATACCAAAATTTATAAAGAACACAAGAATCTAGACATCAACAAACAAAATAACCCAATTAAAAGAATTGGTACAGAACTAAACAAAACATTCTCAATATAGGAATATCAAATGGCCGAAAAGCTTTTATAGAAATATTCAGTGTTCTTATCAAGGAAATGAAAACCCAAACAACTCTGAGATTCCATCGTACACAAGTTAAGATGGCTAAGATCAAAACTCAAGTACAATTCATGCAGGAGAGGATGTAGAGGAAGGGGAATACTCCTCTATTGCTGGTGGGAGTACAAATTTGTATGACTTTGGGAATCAATTTGGCTGTTTATCAGAAAATTAGGAATAGATCTACTTCAAGACCTAGCTATACCACTCATTGGCATATACCACAAAAGAGCTCTACCATATAATAAGGACAGTTGTTCCAATGTGTTCATAGCAGCTTTATTTGTAATAACCAGGAACTGGAACAAACCTACAGGTCCTTTAACTGAAGAATGGATGAAGAAAATGTGGTATATTTACACAATGATGTATTATTCGCCAATTAAAAACAATGGCATCTATAGCAACGTATCAAAGCAGATATTAAGACTCACAACCAAGCCTTTGGCAGAGGGTGGGAAGTAATAATAAAAATAGGGGAAGTTAGTAAGACTTGGGGAGAACAAGAGCTCCACAAAGATCAAACTGAACAGGGCACAGGGGTCTTACACAAGACAGTTTCTCCAGCCAAGGACCATGTATGGATATGGCCTAGAACCCCCGCTCAGATGTGGCCCATGGTAGCTCAGTGTGAAGACCCTAGTAAGGGGAATAGTGACTGTTTCAGTCATGAACTGGATGGCTGGCTCTTTGACCCTCCCCCATACATGCTAGGGAGTAACAGCCTGGCTAGATCCCAGGGGAGGACATTGCAGCCAGCCCTGAGGAGACAAGATGAACTGGGGTCAGATGGAAGGGGAGGAGGTCCTCCCCTGTTGGTGGACTTGGAGGGGGTGGGGAGGAGATGAGGGAGGGATGGGGAGAGTGGGAGGGAATGAGGGAGGGGGCTATGCCTGGGATGCAAAGTACCTAACCTGTGATTGTTATAAAAATAAATTAATTACATTAAAAAAAACAATGGCATCATAAAATTTGCATGCAACTGGATGGAACTGAAAAATATCATCTTGAGTGAGGTAACCCAGATCTAGAATTACAAACATGGTAGGTACTCACTTGTAAGTGGATATTAGATCTATATTACAGGATAACTATACTACAATCCACAGACCCAAAGAAGCTAAGTAACAAGGGGGGGGGGGACCAAGAGTGGAGTCTTGAATCTCATTGAGAAGAGGAAATAGATTAGACATTGGGGGCAAATGGGGGGAGGATACTGTGTGGGAAAGGGGCTGGATATGGGAACAAGAGAAATCAAGTATGAGAAGGAGAGAGGGAGAGAATACTGGGAGAGACACCTGAAATGGGGTGGGGAAAATCTCTTGCATGAGCTAGAAACATAAAATAATGGAAATTCCCAGGAGTCCATGAGGGTGATCTGAGCTAAGATTCCTAGCAATGGGGGATATGGAGCCTGAATTGGCCATCTCCTGTAACTAGGGATTGGGATACCACAAAACCTTAGACCCACAATTTGTCTTCCGTACAAATGTGTAGTGGTAAAAGATGGTTCAGAATTTGAGGGAAGAGCCAACAAATGACTGGTCCATTTTGAGACCTATGCCATGAGAAAGAGCCCAGTCCCAACACTCTCAATGCTATTCTGCTGTACTTGCAGGCAGGAGTCTAGTGTAACTGTCATCTGACAGGCTTAACCCAGCAACAGATGGAAACTGACCCAGAGACCCACACCAAAGATTAAGTGGAGCTTGCAGGATCCTGCAAAAGAGGGGAAGGAAGGATTGGAGGAGCCAGAAGGTTCAAGAACACCACACACACACACACACACACACACACACACACACACTATCCTACAGAATAAACCTAACCTGGACCCATAGAATCTCATAGAGCCTAAAGCATCAACCAGAGAGCATGCATGGGATGGACCTAGGACCTCTGCACATATGTAACAGTTGTGCAGCTGGGTCTTCATGTGAGACTCCTAAAGCAGGGGTAGGGGCTTTCTCTGACTACATTACCTACCTTTGAATCATTTTCCCTTAGCTGGGCTGCGTTGTCTGGACTCAATAGAAGAAGATATGCCTAGCATTACTGCAACTTGATATGCCAATGCTGGTTGATATCCATCAGGGGCCTCCCCTTTTCTGAGGAGAAGGGGAAGTGGAGTGGAAGGGAGCTAGTGAGAGTGAGAGACTGGGAAGAAAGGATGCAAAGTAATAACTTAATAGAAAAGAAAAAGAGAAAAAAAATCCTGTCCTGACTGACTGTAACACAGAATTGAAAGGCAAATAAACCTCTTTCTTCTCTGAGTGGCCTTTGTTCAGGATATTTTATCATAGCAACAGAAAAGCAATCTGACCAGTCATCCAAGGCAAATGCTTTTTGTGTAAAGGATTAGTCTACTAATAATGAATTCTAGACTTTTTAATGAGCGATAATATGTCACTGTTGGCCTTCAGCCATGGTCTGCTCTCATTAGAACAGCTCCCATAGAGTGCTGTGGGCCAACAACATAGGTTGTGATAAGGGTGAGGATGAGAAGCTATTTTAGCTATATGTGTGAAGAGTCTTGACAAGTACCTACAAAAACTTCAATTCCACAGGCATAATGCTTAGAAAAGCAACCATACACTGTAGTTCTTAATAGAAAACTTGAATTATTTTAAGTGGAAGAAATACATTTTTTGAACAAAAACTTTAAATAGTATTTGGTACCTGATCCTTGCTGTGTAATGAGAATTTGACCCATTACTAAGTTTTAATCAATTCTAAGTGTTTCCACAATTGTTAAAATTTTATATCCCCAAGAAATACTAAACAGAAGTATATTACATGCTTATTTTGACTATCTAAAATTAATACTGTTTACTTTCATTAGCATAAATTATTTACGAATAATGGATGATTAGGGCCTGGAGAGATGTGTGGTGACTCAGAGCATTTGTTGGTTTTGCAGAGGACTTGGGTTCAGTTCCAAGCACGCATAGGGCAGCTCATAACCTTGTGTAATTCCAGTTCCACACATTCAGATGCCCTCTTCTGGCCTCTGTGTGCACATCACTCACACAGGGCACAGGCATACAGGCAGGCAAATCATCCAGCAATACATACAACATAAAAATAAATAAATCCTTTTTAGGATAGATAATTAGTTCATATAGTATATCTGTAACATAAAATAGGTCAGTTTTGTTTTGTTTTGTTTTGTTTTGTAAGCTGCTAAAACTACAACTAGACTGGAGAGTTTGCTCAGTAGGCAAGTTTTGTCAGACAAGCATGAGGACCTAAGTCCCAAACCCCAGATTCCACTAAAAAGCTGAATGCGGTCATGGATATTTCTAATCTCAGTAGTGATGGTAGGCAGAGACAAGAAGATTTGCTGAAGCTTGCTGGCCACTAGCCCAGCTCTAGTACATGTAGCAGTTATTATATGCTTGTGGATATTTTATTAATGTGTGGCTTGCCTACCATACTCAGCAACAAAATAATATAACCCAAATTGTTTTCCATTATAATTTTATCTCCATCTTCAGCACTATGCCTACCTTATAGTATATGCCAAATAATTATTTATGTGGCAGTTGAAATGAATTATCTAAAAAATTCAATATTCCTATATCTAATAAGAGTACTCTGTATCTACAGATTTATAGCCTGTAAAAATTACAACTAAAATACTAAAAGCACCTTACACAGTCAAAGCTCATAGTAGTTACAGAGTGAATACTTAATTTTCAGCTGTTTTTTATTTCAAAAAGATTTATAGTGAAGTCTACTTACTTAAATGGCAGTGAGTGAATGATAGCTGCTCCTAACAACAGCTTCAATTCCACAGGCATAATGCTTAGAAAAGCAACCATACACTGTAGTTCTTAATAGAAAACTTGAATTATTTTAAGTGGAAGAAATACATTTTTTGAACAAAAACTTTAAATAGTATTTGGTACCTGATCCTTGCTGTGTAATGAGAATTTTACCCATTACTAAGTTTTAATCAATTCTAATAGCACAACTTAAAAGCATTTGGTTAAAGTATAAGAATGCTTGAAAATCCAATCACACATAAATAGAATAAAGGTTTTTTTTTTTCATGGATAAATAGGATCCCTTGGAAATCATGAGGTTACTCAGGTTTTACTCCTGAGATGGTCTGCAATGGAGAACATTAATCAGGTAGAGCGAAAATTGAATGCAATTAATAGCCTAAGAACTACAAATAGCTTCCTGACTGAAATGAAACACTGGCTGATTCCACATTTCATAGTAAGCACACTATGAATTCAGGCAGTTTGGGCAGGTATCCAGGATACTTCGATCACTTTCCCAGATAGTCTAGTGATTCCTGCCAAACAGAGATGGATAATAAATGATGAGAACAATATTGACCTTTCTCTTGCTTACTTCATTTCCTTAAAAATGACATCTCTAAGGAGGACACAAATTCTTTTCACTTGTCAGTTCTGTAAACAATAACTTCTTAATATTTTCTATTTACGAAGACAAGCTTAAAGTCTATAGGACCTTAGCATGCAGTCAACTTAAAAGAGAAATGAATTGAATTCAACTTATTGCATAGTCCTTACACCAAGAAAACCAAAGAGCTCTCTGAAGACTGACAGTCTCTTACAAAAAGAAAGACATCAATAATGTTTAATGAATAGAGTGTTAAGTGAATCAATAATTGTGTGTTTCTTTCTGTTTCATCATGCCTTCTTCTTATCAAAAGAGCAAACAAGACTGTTCTTCCAATATGACAAGTTGAATTCTTATGAATATTGTGGGATTAAACAGACAAACACCAATGCACTCATACAGAGATGATTCTATTGCTTTTGAAAAGAAATATTAACTTAGACAATATTTTTAAAGTTTTTCCTACAAAAGGTATAAAGTTATATTATAAATAAAGACATGGTTAAAAATAAAACAGGTCTAATTTTGCCAATAAAACATGAAAGAAAGAAGCAAATGGGAAAAAATGAGAAAAAGTCAGATAGTCGGCGAGAACACACTAGAATTAGCAGAGTGCTGGATGAGTCTAAATCAATATTTATTGATTCAACAAATGACTCTGGGTTGAGAAGAGAATTAATGTCTGCATGGAGAGAGAACAATTTTTCTATGTTTCTAAATACCCAATACACATTTATTGTATGAGCAACAATGGACAGATTGTCTAAATACTGAAGTACAAACAGACATGAAGCATGACAAAGAAACCATGCAAACAACTGTATTAACAGTCGATGCTGACCCTGTTAAACAGGATGCTATACAAGATTCTAAGTGAGAAAGAACTGGCTCAGAGCACTGTGGGGCAAGTGTTACATTGTGATCTTTTAACTGCTATTATCACTACGGATACTCTAGAACTCAACTTTTAAATAACATTGATGTATACACTAACAAATTAGCATTTGCTTTTTAAGGAGCTGTCACAAAAGCTTATAGAGTGGATTTAATTTTAAAAGCTTAACCTAGGAAGGTTTAATGTCCACTTCATTTCCATTTTCGGATAAAGAACTCCCATTCATTCCCATTTTTAAAACCATTCCCTTCTCTGTGTTCATTCAGTTAAATTACAGGCATTTCTATCCATGCTCAATCCTTTCCCATCAATTTTCTATTAAAAATGTACAATTCTATTCTAGGAAAATTTACATCCTATATTGCATTGTTTGGTTCTTTCACTTGATGTAGAAGTGAACATTCTAGAATTCTCAGCAAAAGATGAATTTCCTACTAAACTTATTAATTGTCCCCAAGGAACTGGAAACAATATGGTTTATCTGACCTTTAGGGTCATTTCCCTGTTCATATAAAACATTTGAGCAAATTGGTTCTGCCAGGACTATAACCACAGACTTCTACAGAATGACAGGGCTTATATTTATGAGAATTCATATTGTTCAAGAGAGTTCTACATAATTTGTGCATTATATTCCATAAGCAATATTTTGTATACCTATACTGTTTGGTTTTGTTTTGTTCTGAAGAGGAGAGAAAATAGGACATTTTAAACTCATAAGCATATTTCACCTTGGGACACTATGCTAGAAAACAATGTTATGTCTTGTTACTATGCAAACCATAGGTTCTCAGGGTTACCTTTAATAGCCTTGTTAGACTCTGCAATAGAGATGAGGCCTTCTCCAGTATGCTGTATGCTCAAATCTTATACTAAAGGCAGGTGAACAAAACTCCATTGCTTAACAACAGGAATTCTAACGTTTCTGTCTTCCTCCTGCACACTTTAACAACCCAATATTCCTTGAAGACAGTAGAACTTTTGTAAGGCTAACGCTGTCACTTTAAGATTGACTAGCTGGATAACTAGAACAAGAAAGGCTTGTGTCAGTTGTCTGCTGTCTCATGCCTGCAGTGAAAACTACCTTATATAAGTGTTCATAGCATTTATGTCTTTTTTTTTATGGTGCCCTGTGCTACTTGTTTTTAAATTGCAACTGACTGCTAACAATCCCACGACTGACGTGAATGTGCTTTACACACAATCAATCCTAGCATTTGTGAGATTAACACCATAAAACATTGTTAACTGCTCATTGCCACAGACACCACATAACATTCACATTGTCCCTCGGCTTGCAGTTCCTAGTCCTCTACATCCTGCAGGTGGCATGGTTCTCACCCTAAGAGATAAAATGACCACAGTTATGTTTTGTTTTCCTGTATTTCCTCTGTAGATTTAAGCAGCTGAAGCTCTTAAACCAGAGCCTTCTAAATGGTAAGCTCCTCCTTGTCACCCTTTGACAGGTCTAAAGCCTCAGAAGCTGCCAATCAGTCTTCTTCACATACTTCATCCTCCCTTTCAGTTCAAAGAAGAGGCATGAGTTCACAAGTGGTACATGGTCTTCTACTCTGGGTAGCTTGACCTTCTCCTGCATTAGAAATGTTAACCATCCTATGCTGTTGTCTTAATGGCTCCGTGCCAAATGTGTTCTCTTAGCATTGAAGCTACAACTGCTGCTGAAAGAAGACAATGTTTAAATTAATTTTATCTATGTGATTTCCTCAAAAAGTGAAAATATACAACAGAAATGCCAAGTTGTTTTGTTGACTCAATTGCTGACCTACCGTTGAGAGTTAACCTTAAGCATCAACAAATGTCACCTATCACCTGTGTCTTGTGAAGGAAAGAATATGAATTTTAAAGCCAATATTTTTTAGAAACATTGCGATTAGACACTAAAATAGATTCTGTGGACTGAAATACTTAGAAAACAATATGCACAAAGGTACATATAAATATGCAAATAGACAAGCATCTTGACTGTGAGCTTGAGTAGGTTTTATATGTGTGTTTATGTGAATCTATACATGTACATGTATAAAGGTATGTCTATAATGAAATAATATGTTTCTCTTTAGAATATAGATTTTATTTGTTATATATTTCTGGAATGTAATTAAGTATAATACGGTTTTCATTCAGATATAGAAATAGAATATTTGTCACTAAAATATTATGGCTTCAAGATATATTTAGTTCAGCGAAGTCCCACGTCTAACTAAGAAGCTACCAGCAATTGATGTCTGCTAGAAAAGGAAAGATCAGTTTTCTCCCATCCCTGACTTCAAGCTGTACTACGGAGCAATAGTAATAAAAACTGCATGGTATTGGCATAGAAACAGAATAGTGGATCAATGGAACCGAATAGAAGACCCAGAAATAAACCCACACACCTATGGAAACTTGATTTTTGACAAAGAAGCCAAAACCATTCAATGGAAAAAAGACAGCATCTTCAATGAATGGTGCTGGTCCAACTGGATATCTGTATGCAGAAAAATGAAAATAGATCCATATTTATCACCTTGCACAAAGCTAAAGTCCAAGTGGATCAAAGACCTCAACATAAAACCAGACACACTAAACCGTTTAGAAGAAAAAGTGGGAAACACCCTAAACTCATTGGCACAG
>CM053752.1:86963322-86987310 GCA_028658305.1 Pachyuromys duprasi
GTCTCATCAGGACTGGCTGCATTGTCCTCCTCTGTGACCTGGCAAGCCTGCTCCCCACTCAGGGGGAGGTGATCAAAGAGCCAGCCACTGAATTCATGTCAGAGACAGTTTCTATTCCCCTTACTAGGAAACCCATCCAGATACTGAGTTGCCATGGGCTACATCTGCCCAGGGATTCTAAGTTATATCCATGAATCGTCCTTGGTTGGAGTATCAGTCTCAGAAAATACCCTTGTGCCCAGATATTTTGGTTCTATTACTCTCCTAGTGGAACTCCTGTCCTCTCCAGGTCTTACTCTCTCCCTCTCCTTTCATAAGATTCCCTGTACTCTGCCCAAAGTTGGGCTATGAGTCTTAGAATCTGCTTTGATACACTGCTGGGTAGTCTTTCAGAGGCCTTCTGTGGTAGGTTCCTGTCCTGTTTCCTGTTTTCTTCTGGCCCTTTATCAGACAGTTAAGAATAGTGCTTCTTCAAGATGCAGCTATACCACTCCTAGGCATATATTCAAAATAAACTCAAGTACGCAACAAGGGCATTTGCTCAACTATGTTCATAGCAGCTTTATTCGTCATAGCCAGAACCTGGAAACAACCCAGATGTCCCTCAGTGGAAGATTGGATACAGAAATTGTGGTACATTTACACAATGGAATACTACTCAGCAATTAAAAACAAGGAAATTATGAAATTTGCAGGCAAATAGTAGGAACTAGAAAAAATCATCCTGAGTGAGGTATTCCAGAAGCAGAAAGACACATATGGTATATACTCACTTATCAGTTGATATTAGACATATAATATAGGATAAACATACTAAAATCTGTACACTTAAAGAAGCTAAGTAAGAAGGAGGACCTGGGGTAAGACGATCAATCCTCACTCAAAAAGACAAATGGGACGGACATTGAAAGGAGAATACTGAGTAGTATTTCATTGTGTAAATGTACCACAATTTCTGTATCCATTCCTCGGTTGAGAAACATCTAGGTTGTTTCAAGATTCTGGCTATTACAAATAAAGCTGCTATGAACATAGTTGAGCAAGTGAGATTGATGAATCAATCAAGGTCCTTACAAGGGGAGGACCCAGACTCCCTGCAGCCCATGGACAGCTCAGTCTCCAAGTGGGTTCCCTAGGAAGGGGAGCAGGAGTTGTCTCTGGCATGAACTCCTTTGCCTACTCTTTGATCACCTCACCCTGATGAGGTGGCCTTACTAGGACACAGAGAAAGAGGATCCAGGCAGTCCTGATGAGTGAGACCTGATAGGCTAGGGTCAGATAGTAAGGAGGAGGACGTCTTCTATCAGGGAACTAGGGGAAGGACATAGGGGTTGAAGAGAGAGAGTGGATGGGACCAGGAGGAGATAAGGGAGGGGGCTACACCCAGGATGCAAAATGAATAAATTGCAATAAAAATTAACTTAGTATCCATTTTTGCAGCGATAATTTTATACTTGCCTTGCTTTTACTTAATCTATACATATTTACATTAAATTTGGGGGGAATGGATTTCTAATTAGTTTTAATTATAAAAGCAACTTTGATAGGAATAATCCTTGACTTATCCTTCCCCTTAACCAAAGGGCTTCTCTAGAGTTGATTATGAGTTTTCTCTATCTAAACAGCAAATTCCTATTTGCTAAAGCCATAAAGTTACAAGAATAATGACTTTCCCATTGACTTTGTTGAAATAAATTTAAGGTCAGAGGGCTTACCCCTGACCCTTAACCATACTAGTCTCAGAGCCAAAGTAGGGTTTTGTTCTCATAATTCCCTTGCTAGATATATTCAGCTAGTCGACATTTCCTCAAGTGTAAAGTATGGCCAAAAGTTTATTGAAATGAGTTATTTTCAGTGAACATACAGTATAGAGTTACTCAAATATTTGTACTATAAATATTTATTTTAATATTCCCTGGTCAACGAATAAGAATTCCAGAATAATGTAAAGGAAAGCAAACTATAAATATGTCCTGATGTAGCTTCAAACCTAAGTTTTCCTACTTGCCCACTGCAGTACTTTTGATTAGATGATTTCACCTGAGTTTTCTCCTCTAGAAAGTTTAATTCCAAATTTTTTTGGTATTTTCCAATTTATATGTACAACAATCATCTTACCTACTATTTTCTTTCAAGTCTCTGAAACACTTATGCATCTCAAGAGTGGCTGACACTCTTTTAAGTATGCTCATGCCCAGTAGTAGATGGCCAACACAAAATGAACTCAGTGGCATCTTTTGAGGTTCCTTTTCTCACTATGTTAAGAAGCTACAATTTATTTTTAACCTCATAGGTATTTTCTTGTACACATTATGACTTCTAGTTTGGGGTTTTATGCGATTCCTATGGGTGTGAATGTGTGTCTATCTGCAACTTTGAGCATTTCTTGTGATTATTCTTTGGCTCGTTTTCTTGTTTGGTTATATCCCAGTTTGCACTTTTTATTTATCTTATTTTGTTATGATTCCTTAGATGACTTTTTTTCTTTTATGAGAGAAAGAAAGGCTGTGGATCCAGGTGGGAAGGGTAGTAGGGTAGAATTGGGAGAGTGGGAGCAGAAGAAACTAGTCCGAATATGTTATATGAAAAAAAAATCAGTAAACAAAAATAAAAAGAGTGGTGGGGTATCATCACTCTAATTCAGATCTTAGACTTCTTAGGAGACCTCGAGGGCCTGATGATCATAATGTAACATATTTCTACACTATATGAAGAAATCATCATGTTATTATTCATCATATTTTGACTTTTAGATTATCATTCCTTTTTTTTTAGTGAGAGTGAATCTATGCTCACATTTATTATAAAATATATACTTTATTGTTAAGGTCACAGTACTCTATTATATTTGATAAAACAAAGTAAAGGCATCAAAAAGCACAAATGCAGCTGTACGAGAGTATCCTTGGGATATGTGAGGTTGCATGTATTTCAGTATACAATCATTTGTTTTGCCAAAATAATTAATAAACCATAAAGAAAGAGATAAATTTTCATTGTATTTCATTAGGGGGTTGAGATCAATAATTCCAGATTAAATTCTATATTTTCACATGTACATCTGTGTATTCTGTATATGTCTATGCGCTCCTGGACATATATGTATAGATACACATGTATAAGTCTTCTTTCTTCTATACAAATAAACAACGTAGTCAAGGTTTCTAAAAATTTATCTGGAAACAAAAAGATATTACTAACTAATAAGTGAAATATTGTTTCTAACTAATGAGTGAAATGTTTCCATCCCATGTTAATTCTAAGAGTATCTCATTTTATGTTATTCAGAGAAAATCCCTTGGATTGGAGTGGTTCAGGTACTTACTGAGATCATGTGGTCAAATGCTCAGTTCACTGTATTCTATCTTATGCCTCTTTTTCTTTTTCTTTCCCCTTTCTTGTATGTAATGGTATATGTTTTGGCCTATGGCTGCACAACATATATCCAAACCCTTAATGGCACAAAACAAGCATGCCAATGGCTTTAGTAGGTCAGAACTCAGCAAAACACCTTTTCCCCCTTTTCAGATGATAAACAAATGCCTGCTTTTATTTAAATTTATTTTATAATTTATTCAGTTTATATCCTGATCTGTGGATTGTAGTATGGTTATCCTGTGTGATATGTCTAATATCCTCATATGAATGCATATATACCATGTGTCTCTTTCTGGGCCTGGGTTACCTCCCTCAGGATGATCTTTCCCAGGTCCATCCATTTGCTTCTTAGTCATCTGCCCTGTCTTTTCCAGTATCCTAATCTTTGGATTCAGCTAGGTAAAAATCTGCATTTTAGCTCACTCATGTAGATAGAAGAATTTATTTCCTTGTGGCTCACCCTTTGTCACATGGCCCTGTCCATAGTTTATAATCTGGAGTGACTTATGCCACAAGTAGTCAACCTAAAATGTGTTGTCACACTATGAGACACCATTTTAGTATAAATATTTACCCAATGATCCCTTGCCATATTTATCTTTGTTAGTAACCATCAGCCTTGGTACACTCTCTAGATATATTTCAAAACTCAGAAATAATTATTATTTTTGAAACAATTATTTTTGCTTCCAAAACTAAATTAGTGTTAACCCCACATGAATTTTATGCCCACTGGGTCATTTAAATATTTACATTAACTAATATTTTCACATATGTAATTAAATAGTACTTTATAAAGTACTTACAGCAAGAAATATATGGATTTTATGACACTGTTATTTTGATACTGAAAATGATGTGTGATAATAACAATGAAGATGTGTTCTTATCATCATTTCTTTAAAAAAATTTTAAAAGTGCCAGAAAACAAGCCAGGCGTGGTGGTACACACCTATAATCCCAACACTAGGGGAGACAGAGGCAGGTGAATCTCTGTGGGTTTTAGAACAGCCTTGTCTAAAAAGCAAGTCCACGGCAGCCAAGGCTTCACAGAGAAACTCTGTCTAGAAAAAAAAAAAGAAAAGAAAACAAACCATGGAATTCTTGCAAAGCATGCAGTGATTAAATAACTCTATCACTGTCTAAGATGAGAACAGATGTCAAACTCTGTCAGGAAGGACAAGGCAGTATAGGGTAGTAATGGGAGCTCACACAGTAGAGAACTATCCTAGAGTCCAAAACAATAAGACATTGAATATGAATGATAAAAACATATATAATCAAACTTTGTGAAAAGGCCTTGAAGAAAAATTAGAAACATAAATATAAAACATAAATGACTACTAAGATATCTGAGAAACCACTCAAAACAGTATCAGCATATGTACAAAAAGAAACAGTCAATGAAAATCAGACAACTATCAATGTGACTAGGTAGTATAATCAGGAAAGAGAAAATTACCTAAAAAGATCAAAATAAGGAAATCTTAAAGATCATTCAGAAGTACTAGGAGAAAAATAAGAGGACTAGAATAAAGTAGAAAACCTTTTTTTTCAATGAGAGAAACTCTGATGTTAATTTGAGTAGTTTCCAGAGAAAGGAAAGTAAGGAAGATAAAGAGTAAAATGAGGAAATATATAAATTATACATGTAAATACATGGATACAGGGGATAGAGAAGAAGAATGGATGGTATCACACAGATGCCAAAGATGGTTCTGGAAAGAGATGATTTGATCAACACAGACATGATTAGATATTTGAAGAATCCTAAAATATGAAGAGCTTGGGACTCCAAAATTTGAAGAATTCTTAACACAGTGTGAAATGCTTTAGAAAACTATCACCCTCACAGAATTGCTGGAAAATGAGTGAGCTTAAAGTAATGGTTAGAAGATTTTTCTTCTGTGTAGAGGTTCTAGGTTATCTCCATGCATGGTCCTTGGTTGTAATATAAGTCTCAGAAAAGACCCCTGGCCTAGATTTTTTTGGTTCTGTTGTGGAGCTCCTGTCCCTTCCAGGTATTTCTATTTCCCCCTTCTTTCATAAGATTCCATGCGCTCTGCCCAAAGTTTGGTTATGAGCCTCAGCATCTGCTTTGATACCCGGCTGGGTAAAGTCTTTCAGAGGCCCTTTGTGGTAGCATCCTGTCCTGTTCCCTGTTTCCTCCATCTTCCAATATCTGTCGCTTTTGCCTTTCTGAATGGGAATTGATCATCTTACCCAGGATCCTCCTTCTTGCTTAGCTTCTTTAGATGTATAGATTTTAATATGTTTATCCTATATTGTATGTCTAATATCCACTTAAGGTGAATGTATGCCATGTGTGTCTTTCTGCTTCTGGGATACCACACTCAGGAGGGTCTCTTTAAAAAAAAAACACATCACTTTTCACAATATGTACATGTACATGCAGATGTTGAACATATTATTGAATGTCAAGAAAAGCATGAAGCCAGTCACAAGGAAAAGATGATGGTACTGGAAACACATTAACTGAAACTCTGCCATGTGAGGCAAAGGAATCACAACTGAAGAGACTCTAGCCAGCATGGCGAACATGGCTCTGGCAGGCCTTGCCTTCTCTCCATTCCCCTTGCTTGCTAAACACCATTAGATTAAACAACGGCAAGGTCCATTCCCTTATTTGGCCAATTTATCCTCCCACAGTTTTCAATGTTCAGCTATCAAAGTGTTGAAGTCCAGCAATCAAAAGCTAATTAATATCCCCAAGTAGAATTAAACACTTCATCTAACACAGGTTTCCCCCTTGATCTTTATAAACCACCATTTTCCTATGAGTCTTGTCAGTCTCCTCTCTATCCAGAGGCTGTCCTTTGTCCCTCCAGGACAAATACCCATTACTCTTCTTTCCCCTTCTCTTCTTTCTCCTTTGTGTTTATTTCTCTCTTGTCCTTTATCACCTGTCTTTGTCACTTAGCCCTGTCCTCTGTTCCTCAGTGACAAATAAATCTCTGTGCTGAGAACTTAGTCTTTGGGTGGCTTGAGCTCACTCTGATGTTCCCTACAATAAGGACATAGACACTTAAAGAAAGATTGTGAGCCCAGGATAATCCAAACTAATTTTCAAAAACTGCTGTAAATTTTCAAGAGTGCAGAGAATATAGAACTCAAGATTTTTCCCTGAGGATGTGTTCAAGGAGTCAAGCAAGAATTAAGAGAAATTTCAGTATTTCCTTTTTGTGAGACTACAGGTAAAGTAATTAAAAACATATAATTGTAAAGGTAACATCAACCACTATAATAACATAGCCAAACAAAATGTAAATATAGTGTTCTCTGACAAAAGGAAATATTTTATAGCTAACAAATAACGAGTGAAGAATGATAATGTGGAACATACAAGTTCACTATCTCATAGAATATAAAAGAGCATAATGGACAATCATCTACTTTTAAGAAAAGAAGGAAATAATATAGAAGTTATTCAATAATGTCCATATTGTATTAAAGTGGAATATAGTACTGATGGAATAATATTTCATATGTATACACTATACATATTATGAAAAAAAACAAGCATTTGATGTATACTCAATTAGTAAATGGACATGTTTCCAATTTAATTTGATAACAAATTGTTTAGAATAATATTAATACCATCTTCTTACATACTGCCTTCCCTGATAAATATTTTTATTAAAATTAGTGAAATGTAGATCTTACTTATAAGGCACATACAGCTGAGAAGTATAGCTATAAATGATTACAAAAATCATCATGTTTTAAAACTAAGTCAGGAGCAGCTTTCATAAGAGACTAGTTTGAACACAACTATGGAGAGAGAGAGAGGATCCTTTTTGATGGGGCTATTTTACACTATTTTACACTCAGGGGGCTGCACCATTCTCAGGAGGGCTTCATGCCCCAAGAAACATGTACAGAATTGTACTATCAATGTTACGGATATCATTTGGATTACTATGAGAAGCAGAAAGAATAGTTGGGAGGCTCATGATCATTCTAGGAAGGCATAAAACATTGGCCTGAAGCCTAAGCTCATCCACAAAGAGCACCATGCTGAGAAAATACAAATAAATGCAAAAGCCTATCAAGATGCATGAAAAGAAAAGAGCTCAGGAGAGGCTAATGAGAGTACCCCCCTGGGAGCAGGCTGCCTACCTGCTGGACAGAGATCAGTCCCAGTTTAAGCACTTTCCATATGATTAAACACAAATGAAAGGAAAAGGCAGGAAAATGGGAGCCCCTTCAAAAATGAGAAACAAAAATGCAGAAGGTTACTCCAAGGGGAAATAGAAAACACCACCACAGAGGGTATGCTTTCTGAGTTCAGCTTTGCTGTAGATAGTTGTTTATAAGAAAAACAACTAAATGCAAAGAAACCCTAAGTCCAGTAGGATTACTTTTTATGCAGGCAATGCCTTCATACTGAGCTGAAAGGCACATTTACCACCAGTGTTTACTATGAATAAAGAACTCCTCCTGCCCACAGCACACAAAGTTGGGTATTTTAGCAAAAGTGCTGTCTGGAGGAGAACATGAATGAGAAAGAAAGCTGAGCTTAGTGACACAAGCATACAAGTTATTTTGGTAAATGTGGCCATTTTGGAAAATGGGTAAAAGAACAGTTTTTACCCGGAGATATGTTAGTTTCTTTGTATAATTGTTAAAGGCTACAAACAAATTGGAAAAACCACCGTTTTTGAATGGACATATATAGCAAGCACCAAATGTGCTACAGGTCTGTAACCATCAAAAGAAATCTTAATTAAGTTCATTTGCTCAGTCTCCAAGTGGGTCTCCTAGTAATGGGAACAGAGACTTTCTCTGACAGGAACTCAGTGGCTGGCTCTTTGATCACCTCCCCCTCAGAGGGGAGGAGCCTTACCAGGCCACAGGGGAAGACAGTGTAGCCAGTCCTGATGAGACCTGATAGGCTAGGGTCAGAGAGAAGGGGAGAAGAACTTGGGAGGGGCATGGGAAGAGATGAGGGAGGGAGGATTGGATTTGGAGGGTACTAGGGAGGGGGCTACAGTTGGGATACAAAGTGAGTAAACTTTAATCAATACAAAATATTTAAAAAAAAAGAATCCAAAAAGTTTTTTAAAAACTAAAATAAAATAACAGGCAAAAAAAAAAAAAAACCCACCTTGGTAACTATTGCCACTTCAATACATTTGTTTAATTCTAACATGACAAAAATAAGTGAAACCACCAGACATATTGTCTCCTAACATGACTGGGAAGACAAGAGTACCATCTATCAGGATGTCAGGACAAAGCACTGAGTATGAATCTAATCTAGTTACTCTCATTTTGTGGCATCTTATTTTGTATCTTTATTCAATCTACCTATTAAACACATCTTTAATGCTATTAGGAAAACAATATTAGTTGAATATTGAAGAAAATTGGTAGCCACTAATTTTATTATCTATTTAATGGTGTATTAAAATAGATATCCTTTATTCATTTGAGATACATATTCATACATTTATAGGTGAAACAACATTTTGGATTCACCTTGGGTTTTCAGAATAGCTACTTTAATTTTTGTGGCCACCATCATGTAGTAGACATTGTAGACATTTCTGCACGTGCAATTCCCATCTTTCCACACAGAAAGTTACCATTTTTTAAATTTTTCAGATACTGGTATTTATAAAATTTCCATTATGTCTCCAATATTATTTCATTTTTCTCCTGGCAGTAAATGAAAGCAAGTGACCATCCCTGACCTACCAGATTATATTACTTTTCAGCACAATTGTAATGCATGATAGGAACACTTTCAGAAAATATGCAACCTGAATATTTTTTGGAAGGAATCCATCTTTGGGAATATTATAGAGTTGTTTTCCCCTTTGGGAATGTTATTACCTGGATGTAGGCAGTTAATCACAGTTACAGTGTTATTGAAGGAAGAAACATCTCTGAATGTGGAGATAATCTCGAAAACAAAACAATAACAACAACAAAAAGATGAAAAAGTGCAACTGTGGATGTTCACTTCTCTTTTTATTTAAATAAATTATGTAGGATGCAAGGGTGGAGCAAGGGTGGAGCAGGCCTTCACAAGCTAGTTGTGTTCCCAGGGAGCCCCAAAGTCCAGTGGGTATTAATGGAGGGGCCTAAGGCTCAAACCCAGGAGAAAAAATTCACAGCCTCTCCAAACAGCCAGTGTCAGAGGAGGTCAGATATTTGCTAGGTCTTTTTGAGTTGAGAAATCCTGTTTACACCGAAGGCCAGGTTATTCTTTTATTTAATTTTTAATTTATTTTTTTATAATTTATTCACTTGACATCCCAATTGCAACCTCCTCCCTACTTTCCTCCTGGCCTGACTCTCCTTCCCTCTTCACCCCTATCCTTCTCCCCTTGTCCTCAGAGAGGAGGTACTACCTGACCCCCGCCTATCAAGTCTCATTAGGACTATCTGCATCCTCTTCCTCTCTGGCCTGTCTTATTGCTCTAGCTAGGACTTCAAGTACTATGTTCAAGAGATATGGAGATAGTGGATAGCCTTGCCTTGTCCTTGATTTCAGTGGGATTGATTTAAGTTTCTCACTGTTTAGTTTGACTTTAAACATGAACATACCCATGGATTTTGTCAAATGCTTTTTTGGCATCTAAGGAGATGATCTCTCTCTTTTTTTCTTTCTGTTTGTTTATATGGTAGATTACACTGATAGATTTTCTATATTGAACCATACCTGCATGCATGCCTAGGGTGAAGCCTAGTTGGTCATGGTGAATGATATCTTTTATGTGTTATTAGATTTAGTTTGTGGGTATTTTATTGAGTATTTTTGTGCCAATGTTCATAAGAGAAATTGGTCTGAAATGCTCGTTCTTTCTTGGTTCTCTGGTTAGCTACCAAGGTTACTGTGGCCTCATAGAATGAGTTTGGTAATGTTCCTCTTGTTTCTATTTTGTGGAATAGTTTGAAGAGTATGGTATTAGTTTTTCTTTGATGATCCTGTAGAAATCTGTGCTTGAACCATCTGGCTCTGAGCTTTTTTTGTTTTGTTTTGTTTTGTTTTGGTTTGGTTTTGGTTTTTGGTTTTGGTTTTTTGTTTTGGTTTTTTTTGGGGGGGGGGGAGACTTTTGATGACTGCTTTTATTTCCTTAGGGAATATAGGACTATTTAATTTATTTATCTGATCTTGATTCAACTTTTGTAAGTGGAAGCTACCAAGAAAATTGTCCATTTCATTTATATTTTCAAATTTTGTGGTGTATAGGCTTTTGAAGTAAAACCTAATAATTCTTTGGATTTCCACAGTGTCTGTTGTTATGCCTCCCTTTTCATTTCTAATTTTGTTGATTTGGATAGTCTATCTCTGCCTTTTAATTAGTTTGGCTATGGTTTTGGCTATCTTGTTGATTTTCTAAAAACAAACACACAAAAAACCCAGCTCTTGGTTTCATTGATTCTTCAAATTGTTCTCTTCGTTTCTAATTTTTTTGATTCCAGCCTTAAGTTTGATTATTTACAGCTGTGTACTCCTCTTGGGTGTATCTGCTTCTTTTTTTCTAGAGCTTTCAGTTGAGCCATTAAGTTGCTCAGGAGATGTTGCCAATCTCTTTAGGAAGGCACTTAGTGCTATGAACTTTCCTTTTAGCCACTGCTTTCATTGCGTCCCATCAGTTTGGGTATGCTAAGCCTTCATTTTCATTGAATTACATGAAATCTTTAATTTCTTTCTTTATTTCTTCGCTGACCCAGCTTTTGTTGAGTAGAAAGTTGTTTAGTTTCTATGCTTGTATAGACTTTTATCTATTTCTGTTGTGGTGGTGGTTTATCTTTATTCCTTGGTGGTCTGATAGGATACAAGAGATTATCATTCTTATATCTGTTGAGGCTTGCTTTGTGGCTGACTATATCCTCAATTTTGGAGAAGGTTCTGTGATGTGCTGAGAAGAAGGTATACTCTATTGTGTTTGGGTGAAAAGTTCTGTAGAAGTCTGTTAGGTCCTTTTGATTCATGACATCTGTTAATATCATTATTTCTCTCTTTAGTTTCTGTTTCATTGACCTGTCCTTTGGTGAGAGTGGGGTGTTGAAGTCTCCCACTAATAATGTGTGGTTTAAGCTTTATTAATGTTTCATTTACAAAAGTGGGTGGCCTTATGTTTGGGGCATAGATGTTCAGAATTGAGAAGTCATCTTACTGAAATTTTCCTTAGATGAGTATGAAGTGTCCTTCCTCATCTGTTTTGATTAATTTTGGTTGAAAGTCTATTTTATTATATGTTAAAATGGCTACTTCATCTTGCTTCTTAGATCCATTTGCTTGGGAAACCTTTTTCAGCCCTTTACTCTCAGGTAATGTCTATCTTTGTGGCAGGGGTATTTCTTGTATACAGCAGAATGTTGGTTCTTGTTTATGTGTCTATTCTGTTAGTCTTTGTCTTTTTATTGGATAGTTGAGTCCATTTATCTTGAGAGAGATTCTGATAGTTTGTTTTATTTTGATGTTGGTTTTGGTTTATGGTTGTGTGCTTATGGTCTTGCTGCAGTGAAATGATTTATTTTCTGTGTTTTCCTGGATGTAGTTAGCCTCCTTTGGTTGGAGTATTCCTTTTAGTATCCTCTGTAAGGCTGTATTTGTGCATAATTACTGTTTAAATTTGTTTTGTCATGGAATATTTTGTTTTCTTCATCTATGGTAATTGTAAGTTTTGCTAGATGGACTGGCCTCTATGGTCTCTTATGGTTTGCAAGATGTCTGCCCAGACCCTTTTGGCGCTTTTGGTCTCTGTTGAAAAGTCAGGTTTGCTATTATACATTATTTGGACTTTTCCCCTTGTAGCTTTTAATATTTTGTCTATTCTCTGTATACTTAGTGTTTTGATTATTATGTGGCAGAAGAATTGTATTTTGTGGTCTAATCTACTTGGTGTTCTATAGGCCTCTTTTATGCTTATATACATCTCTTTAAATTGGAAAATTTTTCTTCTATGATTTTGTTGAAAACATTTTCTGGGCTTTGGAGCTGGTAATCTCCTCTCCTCTCCTATTATTCCTAGGTTTTTGTCTTTTCGTGGTGTTATTAATTTTTTGATGTTTTATGCCAGGAAATTTTCATATTTGACATTTCCTTTGATGGATGAATCAATTTCTTCCATTGTATCCTCTACACCTGAGGGTGTTTCCTCCATCTCTCCTATTTTGTTGGTGATGCTTACCTCTGTAGTTCTTGTTTTCTCCTCTAGGTTTTCTCTTTTCACGATTTCCTCAGTTTGTGTTTTCTTTATTGCTTCCATTCTATCTTCAGATCTTCAACCATTTTATTGACTTCCTTCATGTGATTGTTTTTGTTGTATTATATTTCTTTGAGTAATTTATTCATTTCCTTTCTAATGGCCTTAACCTGTTTAACTGTATCTTCCTGTATTTCTTTACAGATTTTACTTGTTTCCTCCTTTTTCATCTTCTTAAGCATATATTTAAGGTCATTTTCTTGTGTTTCAGTTGTGTTAGAGTAGCTAAGGCTGCTTGCCTTGGGATAGCAGGGTTATGGAGATGTCATGTTGCTTTGTGTTTTTTTTTTTAATTGTGTTTTTACACTAGCCTTTAGACATGTGGGTTGACTCTGGCATTGGCTGGTAGCTTCTGGTGCCCACTGGTGTTTTGTCAGGAGAGTGGTGGCATACAGGAAGGGCCCTGAACAAAAAGCTGGATGTTCCTGCATGAGCCCTCCTGATGTTTGTAGGTATGCTTGTCAAATGATGGGTGGTTCTTGGGTGGTTGCCTGTGGCCCTTTCAGATGTATGACCCTGTAGAATAACTGGACTCCTTAGGAGTCCTCTCTCCAGGGTATGTCCCAGAAGCAGCTGCCCTGCCACTGGTCTTCTTTCTCTTAGGTTAATGAGCTGCAGCTGCCCACACACTGTGGTCAGACATTTTGCCTGCTAAGTACAACCATCTTGGTTAACCAGAGATCCCATAGGTTTGTTTGGTCTCCCTAAGGAGAAGGGTTGAGATTTGGATCGGCATCTGTGGCTGTTCCCATGATTCCCAACTGTCAGGAGGCCTCGAGGTTGGAGCTGTATGCCCTGGTACCCAGAAGGTATTTACTGGCCTGTAAGAGCATCTCAAAGGCATGTGTCTAGCAGCTGGAGACTGCAAGCTGGCAGGAACCCTGAAAACTTTCAGGGGATTAGTGAAGTGACCTGACATCAGACCCACTTGTTTCCCTCACCATGGGGTCTCCTCTTACCTGGGAAACATGAGCACTGGTACTTTGGGGCCCGCAGTTCAGTCTGACAGTCGCTATGCAGTCACTGCTGTCCTGCTGATCAGACACAGTGTGTGATCTGCAGTATAAAATCTTGGATTGCTTTTATTTAGTTAACCATCTGTTCATTAAGAAGTAGTTATGGTACATGGAATCTCTGAAAAAAAAGGCAGAAAAATTCAGAAGAAACTTCTGGTCAAGAAATGGAAACAATGGTTGGCTCTTTGATCACCTTTCCCTGAGGGGGGTGGGGGATGTAGCCTTACCAGGCCACAGAGGAAGACAATGCAGCCAGTCCTGATGGTAGGCTAGGGTCAGAGAAAAGGGGAGGAGGACCTCCTCTGTCAGTGGACTTGGGGAGGGGCACAAGAGGAGAAGAGGAAGAGAGGGTGGGATTGGGAGGGGATCAGGGAGGGAACTACAGCTGGGATACAATGGGAATAAACTGTAATTAATATTAACAAATAAAAATTTAATTAAAAAATTGCGGGCAACAGAGTTCATGTAAGAGACAACCTCCAAAATCCTTACTAGGGATTGTCTTACATCTAATTAGAAAGCTGTTTCTTACTACCAACGTATGTATGACATCACTGTAACCTTAGGGTTATCCTGCCTACAGTGCTGGCCATTGCTGTGATTCATAGGCATCTTTTCTAGGTAGGACTATTGGTCATTTACCTTCTTTGGTAGCTTGCATCTCACCTTCTGGCACCATGAAAGCTGGACCTCAGAGAAAGGGTATTCAGGTCAGTTCCAGCTCAGTTGCCTCTGGGGCCTATGTCTGAAGTGCATGGTATCTTCAGAAATAAGAACATATCCTCTGCCTCTGGGGGAAAAACAGGGGTAATATTAATAGCCTCTAAAGTTTTGGAAATCTTTCTGAGTACTCTAAAAACAACTCAACAGAGCGTTTTTCATGCCTTTTGTTGAGGGTGTTTCTTAGCTGGCCTTTGACTCTTGGAAGGAACATTATAAAGCCAGACAAGAAAATTGAATTTATACTATATATGCATATTTATACACTGACTTTCTTAGAGTTTTACTGCTCTGAAGAAACACCATCACACAGCAACTACTTTTTTTTTTTTGGAGTTTTCTAGACTATTGGCCTTTTTTCCTCTTGTTTTTTGTTGTTGTTGTTCACTTTACATCCTGATGATAGCCCCTACCCCGGCACTCTTCCCCCTTCCACCTCCCCTACTCTTCAGAAAAGGGGATTGATCTCCCCACCACCAACCCATCCTCCCAGCACATTAAGTCACATAAAGACTGAGCATATCCTCTTCCACTGAGGCGGGGCAAGGCAGCCAGAGGAAGTGATGAAAAAAGAGGCAACAGAGTCCAGTTCAGAGACAGCCCCTTCCACCCATACTAGGAGACCCTCGTGAAGATTAAGCTGCCCATCACTACAAATGCGTAGGGGGTCTAAGAGCAGTCCATGCTTGGTTGGTGCTTCAGTCTCTGTAAGCACTTCTGGGCCTTGACTGTTGGTCCTCTTGTTGAATTTTTGTCCCTTCTGGATCCTTCTAACCTTCCCTACACTGTTCTACAAGGCTCCCGGAACTCTACCTAATGTTTGGCTGTGATCTCATCATCTTCAGAGAACAGTTATGCTAGGTTCTTGTCTGCAAGCATAACAGAGTATCATTAATAGTGTCAGGGGTTAGCTCTCTCCCTTGGGGGCGGGTATCAGGTTGGTGAAGTCATTGGTTGGTTATTTGCCTCAAACTTTGCTCTATCTTTACCCCTGCACATCTTGTAGGCAGGTAAGTTTTGGGTTGAAGTTTTAGTGGGTGGATTGATGTTTCCCTACCTTCACTAGAAGTCTTGTCAGTCTAGAAGGCGGCCTCTTCAGTCTCCATGGCCTACTCTACTAGAAGTCTTAACTAGAGTCACCCCATATCCTCCGAGGACCCTACCCTGTAGTGGTTCTTTTGATTATCTCAGAGATGCACTGTCCTCAGGTTCTCTTCTCTCCATGTCCTCTGCCCTTCTGTCCCTCTCCCCACATTTTATCCCCACCCTCATTTTCTTCCCCAGTCCCTCTCCTACTCTGTTTCTTCTCGTTAGCTACTTTTGCTGTCTATTCTGTTTCACCTTCTGAGTGAGACTGAAGCAAATTCCCTTGGGCCCTCCTTGTTACTTAGTTTCTTTGTGTCTGTGACTTATAGTATGCTAGAGATTGGAAAAAAATTCCTTACCAACACTATACCTGACAAAGGGCTGATACCCAACATTATATAAAAAGAACTCAAGAAATTAAACACCAACAAATCAAATAATCCAATTCTCAGCAGAGGACTCTCAAATGGCCAAGAAGCATTTAAAGAAGTTTTCAGTGTCTTTAGTCATCAGGAAAGTTCAAATCAAAATGACTTCCGAGATTCCATCTTACACATGTCAGAATAGATAAGATCAAAAACTCAAGTGACAACATAGCTCTACCTCAAGACCCAGCTCTACCACCCCTGGCTATATACCCGAAAAATGCTCCTCCATATAAAAAGGACATTTGCTCAAATATGCTCATAGCAGCTTTATTCATAATAGCCAGAATCTGGAAACAACCCAGATGTCCCTCAACAGAAGAAAATGTGGTACATTTGCACAATGGAATACTACTCAGCAATTAAAAACAAGAAAATCATGAACTTTGCAGGAAAATGGATGGAACTAGAAAATATCATCCTGAGTGAGGTAACTCAGACCCAGAAATACACATATGGCATATACTCACAGCAACTCTTATAAAGGAAAAAAAATTAGATGCACTGGCTTACAGTTCCAGAGATTTAGTCCATTTTGCCATGGTGGGAAATATGGCAGCATGCAGGCAGACATGGGGCTGGAGAAGGAGCTGAGAGGTCTATATCTTGGACTGCAGGCAACAGAGGAAGATTACCACATTAGGTTTAGTTTGAGCATACAAGAACTCAAAGCCTACTACCTCCACAATGGCACACTTTCTCCAATAAGACTACCTCTACTCAAAGAAAGCCATACTTCCTAACAGTACCATTCCCTATGGGTTAAACATTCACATATATGAGTCTATGGGGCCATTCTTATTCAAACCACCATACCAGCTTACATATTACAGATATTTTTAGGTTTATAGTTAATAGTTTGGTTCCATATGACTTTTCAGACATCCTTACTGTTACATTACCCTCCTTTCTCTTTCTTTTGTATTTATCTTTCCCCTTCTTCCACAACTGATACATCTACTATGCAACTCCCACACCTAAGGCTCAGGGATCATAGTAGAAGAGGGGATAGAAATATTGTAAGAGCCAGAGGATCAGGGGGTTTTCTGTTAGATTGTATCTCTAAAAATGAGACACTGTAAAGTCTCACCAACATTGCTGCCTAAACACTGGCTGAACAAGGGCAACAGCACATTACTAATGTGGAGGCTGAAAAGACCATAAGGCCTCAGCCTTATACTAAAAACTACAGGTCACTGAGAATGCTGAGAGTAGAAGAAATGGTCTTTGCAGGGAAGCATACACGAACTGGTTATCCAATACTAAATGGCCAGCTCTGAAAACATCTGTACAAGTAACATACATACTGAGCAGGCATGTGTGTGTGTGTGTGTGTGTGTGTGTGTGTGTGTTTGTGTAGTAGTAGTAGCAATTAATGAAAAAAGAGTATCTGAATTTGAAAAAGATCAAAGAGGAAGATGGGAGGGTTTAAAGGCAGAAAAGGAAAGGGAGAGTGAAGTACTTATACAATAATCACAAACAAATAATATCTTTTTTGAGAAAGTGTTTCTCTGTATTGCCTCAGCTGTCCTAGAACTTGATTTGTAAACCAGGCTGGCCTCAAACTCAGAACTCAGAGATCCACCTGCTTCTGCCCTCTGAGTCCTGGGATTCCAGGTATGTGCCACCACTGTCCAGCAAAATAAATATTTTCTAAAAGAGAAAATTATATTTGAAAGTGATGTTTGGTCTGAGATATGTTGACTTTAGGATATCTTACTTAAAAGGTCAGATAGACATATAAGTGTAAAAATACGTAGAAAAAAATCTCAATATATGAGTCATTACCCATTTGGTAAATGAGGCAAGAAGCATGAAACTGATTTCCTTAAGGAAAAGAGGGTGAGGAAGAACCTCAAACTGAAGCTAGCAGGGAGGATTTATTTTCTATCTTACCAGCCAAATATTTTAAATTATTCTGAGTTTAAGAATATTTAGACATGGAATTCATTTTACAGTTTAACAGTTTTCCCTCTCTTCTATCAGGATCCTTAACACATTTTTATTACCTGCTGGCTTTGAAGACATTTGAGTTTTCATAATGTCTGTTTGAAAGAGAAAAGAATGTAGGATCGTCTTGAACAATTTCATTATACTATACATTTGCGTGGAGACAGAGCATGCAAAGGAGACAGTGAAAGGAGTTGAAGTGACGAGGTTTAGCAAAGAAATCATTTTTAAAGTGTTATATCTTTAATGGAAAAAATTGTAAAATCATATTATGAAGTGATATTTGCTCAAAGATACATGCTATAGTATCTGGATCATAATCATTTATGCTCTATGGAATATTAGTTTTAAAATTTACAACAGCTTTCCTGGTGTGTGAACGGTATAAGGTTTATAGTCTAGTGCAGAAAAAGACATTTAAATGATGAACAAAATTTCTTTTAATTTAAACTGCATTTTACTGCCTTTCTTTCTAATTAGAATACCCCGACCTTTAAATATGATAGAAATTGTTTCATTAGGCAATCACATGTAATTCTTTATTCCTACAGGGTCTAATTTTGAAAAACTAGGAAGTCATTACATAATTTTAAGCATCACCATCTACGAAAAGAGAATAAAAAATGAGAAGTGTTGAAAATGTGCAGAAGCACTTGACTGAACATGTTATTTGACTATGATAGCACAAGACATAATAAGATGATAAAGACTCATCATGTAGTTTCAACCTTTATAATACAACTCACAGCGGTGTTTGTCCTTTCTAAACAAATTCCTCTTCCTCAGCAGTAGACAAGGGCACTGTGCTGTGTTTAATGCATTAATCAGGAATATCCAAATAACTTACATGGCAATACTGTGCCCATTACCATCTTACATAATTGTCATCATTCCCTGTTTTTAGTATTGTATTGACTATTAGGAGCATCCACTCAAGTGCAGAACAGGAGCAGCTCAGAGCAGGGGCTCAACACTGCTTCTTTCCAATTGTGTGGCTCAAAAACAGTTTATGTCACAATAACAAGGGCAACCATCTCCTAGGGTTGGCGCTGAGTGAAGTTAATTACTCGAAACTGCTGCAATAAGCTTTGTGCACACGCACACACGTAATCAATGTTTATTTTGTTGATTTAAACTGAAGCATCAAGTCACAATAATAAAGTTATTTTCAGGATATTAGAAATATCTAAGGGAACAGCACCAATTATTTCAAAGAGTAGCTATGCATCAAGAAATGAATATGAAAGGCATCACAGAGTTAAATCTTTTTCCCCATCTCTTCAATCAAGTATTATTGAAGATCTGGTATGTTCTAGGCAATATGTTAGACCTTCACACACACACACACACACACAGGGAAAGACCAACCTTGCCAGCATCAACAGAGTTGATCACCTAAAAAGAAAAATATTACATTAAAAACTGTCTCTCTTTCTTCCAAAATACAAGCACACTTTAGAACATTTGGATAGTGTCTATAAATTAAACAAAATAATTTCTTTGTGATATTTTTATACACACATGAAACGCATTTGCTCATAATCATTTCATACACATTGTTATCCCTCTTTCCCATGAATAACAAAGCACATTTTATAGATTATAAAAGGACAGTAAAGTAACAATACTTTAAAAAATTTTTATTTATGTATGTATATGAGTATGCTATTTGCATGTATACCTGCATGATAGAAGTGGGTATCAGATCCCATTATAAATGTTTGTGCGCTACTGTGTAGTTGCTTGGAATTGAACTCAGGATCTTTGGACTAGCAGCCAGTGCTCTTAACCACTGTGCCATCGCTCCAGACCATGCCAATGTTTCTTGTGACCTTTGAGGGCGGTGATATTCATCGTGTCCTTTTTGCCATCTGTAGCCCCTCACTTTCTCATCCCTAGGATTTGTAAACTGCTAAATTTGTGACTTCAACCTCTTCTCTAAAGAAAGCCGTTACTGGTTAATTTCTCTTTTTAAAGACTTATTTAGTGATTTGTTTGATGTGCATGAGTGTTATGCCTCTATGTAAATATGTGCACCACATGCATTCCCGGTGCTTCCAAGGGCCAGAAGAAGTTACTGGGTCCCCAGCACTTGTAGTTTAGATGGTTGTAGGCCACTACATTGATTAATGCACCAAGGGTTGTTCACCTGAGGCACTAAAAAATAATGTGTCAATTTAACATCTCATAGGAACTAAAATGTAGCAGTCACATTAGGGAAAGAAAATTCTGCATTTCCTCTTTGACTAATTTGACAAAAAAAAAAAATGACCCAAAATTTAAATTCTTTTCCTGTGTCTTAAATATGTCTGTCGGTTGTGATTTTGACTTGTTTACATACTATTAGATGTCTCATTTATCCTAGTTGCTTGTGTCTGTCCCTAACAAAAGGCTTGTCTCTGTCTTTATAGACCAGCACAGAAAACATCACTCAAAGAAAGAATAAAGAATTCTTTACAGAAATCTTTCACAGTGTTTTACCTGGAATTAAGTAATTTACTGACCTTAACTACTTCTTAAGAGTAAATTATACTGCAAAAAAGCATTTTTAAACTATGACCATGTTGCTTCCAATATTTCTAGTGAATATATTTCAATATATATGAACAAATATGCATTGTTCTCTGGATCAGTAGCATGAAAATTAACCTATAATTACTGAGTCAGGAGCAAGGAAAGATACATAATTAATAAATAATTAATACAAAATTAAAAGTAAAGATTTGCTTATATTGTAAAAACTCATTATATGGGAAATCCAAGCCAAACAAGATTAGTTGTTATGTTGTTCTTAAGTAATCTCCAAATGTGTTCTTAACTTGGATGTGAGGTCCAGAAAAAGTTCTAATTTTCTAGAATGTAAGATACATTCTTATAAAAATATATCATTACAAGCCGCTATATGGGTGCTGGGAACTGAGCCCAAAATTTCTGCAAGAGCAACACGTTCTTTTAATGAGTGGCCCAGCTTTCCAGCCCCTGATCTTCATTTCTTGACAAGTGGGACAATCGTTTTCATAACTTAGAGAAAGATTCTCATCAGCTTTCTTTAATTTTATATTCTTCCATCTATCTACTTGCTGATGCGATCTTGCTCTGTTGACCCTTACATCCATCCAGCCTCTCAAACAATGAACATAATCTAGATGCTGTTGTTACCAATTCATACAACCACTCTAAAGCTGAGTACCTACTGAGTGGCTACACCTCCCTACCACCACCTTTCAGTCCATCATTTTCACTACTTTAATAATGATTTAGCCACGGTTTTCCCACTTCCTAGAAAATAGCCACATATTTTTGTTCAGCTTCCCCAAGTTTGAAGTTTTCTTTGACCCCATTCTTTCTTACTCCTGATATCCACCACTGTCTATTATCAGATTACATTTTCAGTTTCCTATATCTGTTCTCCCATCTTGGTCATGCTCAGAGATGACCTTGACCCTATCATGGTTTCACTGAGAAGAAATGAAGCATAGTCAGAACTTGACCTTCACCAGCACTGACCCTGCAGTGTCTCATCTTTCTGCATCTATTCTGGGCCCTACCTCATGAAGCATAGGCAGAACTGCCTGGGCTGTTCATTAGGATAACCACCGGTCTTTCTATCTTCTGCATTCTTGATATGTTCCTCTCTGATGGGTCATTTTTATCAACATCTGTTGGCATGTTCATTGTAGGAATTAAAATATCAAATTTCTTTTTCACACAGTAATAGTAAAGTATGTACAATGGTGGATTAATTCACTGGCTTCATTCAGTCAGTCTACACGTAAATCTGTATACAGCTACCACATATATCTCATAACTGTGTTATGAAATAAAGTTGTCAACCTAGAAATAATATGATGAAAATCATATACTTAATGTACATCCTTTTGAAATTTTCTCTTATTTATTTATGTACTCATGTGTCTATTTGCTACAGTATTATGATTGAATCTGGACCTTCAATAATGCTATCCAAGTGCTCTGCCATTCAGAAAGCTATAACACCATGGCCAAAAATTGTTTTAAAATCTATATTTTTCTTGCCTCTGGCTCCATGTCTCCTGGATCCATAAGATCTGCTCTCCTCAAGAGTCACTTTATTTCTATTTTAAGGTGCCCTCCTATTCCTCACTGAATGCAGATGTGTATATGTTTTCCCCATCATTTTTCTGAAACATTTCTTCCTGTATACACAAATAACTCCCATGTTGTTGAATTGCAGTGATCTGGTTTGTATCATCATCCCATTTGACCTATCAGAAACATCTGACATATCTGGCCATTTCACTTCCTTGAAATACTTTGTCCATTACGTTTATTCCTCTGCCCTCAAGATAACCTTCTCTGCTAGATCTTCTGGTGACGTATCAGCAGAAGTCTCCTTTCCATTCCAAAGTCGTTGGATCATGACCATTACCCTCTGCAGTCCTCAGAGTTAATATAAGTTAATATTTGAATTTTGGTCTCCCATCTGCACTGCTGAACTTCATGACTCAGTCAGTTAATGTTTTTAATCCTACTTATCCATTAAGACTCTAAAATATAGGACTGTAGCATAAAGGACTATGCCTTCCCAAAGAATTATATATCCATCTCTCTATTCAATAAGCATCACAGAATCTTTATCATGAGCCAAATTCCTGATATCCTGTCACAAGTTTCTTTATCCCAGTAAAGTCAATAACAATTCTCTATTATCATTTATTTGTTTGTTTATTTACTTTACAGCCCAATAGTAGCTCACTCCCCTCCTTCTGGCCCCACCCTCATTCCCTCTTCCCTGTATCCTCTCTCCTTCCCCTCAGAAAAGGGAACCCCACACACACACCTGCCTATCCCAGCACATCAAGTCATATCAGGATGGAGTGCATCCTCTACCATGGTGGCTGGCTAGGCAGCCCCGCCAGGGGAAAGTGGACGGAAAAGCATGCAAGAGAGACTTTGTCAGAGACAATCCCAGCTCCCCTTAATAAGGAAGCCAAATAAAAACTAAGCTGTCCATCACGAACATCTGTGAGGGGGGGGGTGGGGGGGTGGAGGGAGGTATGTAGAATCCCTGAATGTTCTTTGGTTGATGTTTCAACAAGGCCCCCTGGACCCAGGTTAGCTGGCTCTGTTGGTCTTCTTGTGTACCTCCTGTTCCCTCAGAGTCCTCTATTCTTCCGCAAGACTCCCTGTGAACCATCCAGTGTTTGGCTCTGAGACTCAGCCTCTGTTTCGATCTGTTGCTGTATGAGGTCTCTCAGAGGACAGCTGTGCTTGGTGCCCTTCTGCAAGCATAGCGGAGTACCATAATATTGTCAACAACAAATTTTACTTTTTCAGCTTTGCCAAGTTTGAAGCTTTCCTTGAGTGTACTTTATTCACCTGTGTGTACTATTGGATCAGTTAAACAGTGCTGCCAGGATTTTAGCTCTTAAGGGCGACATTGCTACCACCTCTGTGCATGCCACAATCACCCCTTCTCCTCACTGCCACTGCAGCTGTGGCCCCTCCCTCATCCCCTCCCAATCCCACCTCCCTCCCTCATCTCCTCTCTGCCCCTTAGTCCACTGATAGGGGAGGTCCTCCTCCCCTTCTATCTGACCCTAGCTTATCAGGTCTCATCAGGACTGGCTGCAATGTCCTCCTCTGTGGCTTAGCTAGGCTGCTCCTCCCACTGGGGGTGGGGAGGTCAAAGAGCCAGCCACTGAGTTCATGTCACAGACAGTCCCTGTTCCCTTGCTAGGGAAACCCACTTGGATACTGAGCTGCCATGGGCTACATCTGAGCAGGGATTCTAGATTATATCCGTGCATGGTCCTTGGTTAAAGAATCCGTCTCAGAAAAGATTCCTGTGCCCAGATATATTTTGTCCTTGTGGAGCTCCTACCCTCTCCAGGTCTTACTAACTAATCTTCTTTCATATGATTCCCTGCACTCTGCCCAAAGTTTGGTTATAAGTCTCAGCATCTGCTTTGATACACTGCTGGGTCGAGTCTTTCAGAGGCCCTCTGTGGTAGGCTGCTGTTTCTTGTTTTCTCTTTTCTGCCCTTATCTTCTTTAATTCTGCCCTTGACTTCTTGTTCCTCTTCTTCTTCTTCTTTTTATTCAGAAATTTACTACAGGAGGAAGGGTATAAAAGTATATACAGGACACTTTTATGAAGACATGGGAGGAAGAGCTATCAGATAA
>CM053752.1:86987810-87003546 GCA_028658305.1 Pachyuromys duprasi
AACATGGTGACTGGACAATGAAAGAAATAGGAAGATCTGGTACAATTGGATATTGAAACAAAAGGTGTGACTCCAAACTCTAGGAAATGTGTTTTAATTACTCAGCAGACATTCTCATCATTTATGTTCTGCAGCTATTATAAGTAATGTAGTTATGAATATTTATGCATGAGTTTTTATTTGGATGTGTTTCCACTTTTCTTGGGTATGCAAGTGAATTATCTGATCTTATTGTAGTGTTACATTTTGATTGGGTTAATTAATGTATTTTAAGATAACCTTATAAATACAGAAATGGGGCAAAATTGAAAATCTTCTGAGTCTTTATGCTACAAATTTTAAAATCATCACTGTGTTTCTACTCACAAAAGTATAATTTATACAACATGTTATATTCATTCTTGTGCTTATGCTTGATGCTTTTAAATACTGAACTCATTTTCTACTTTATGGAGACACACAATTTATGCTCATATACATGAAAGAGAGAGATTATTAAAACTTTACAAATAGATTCCTTAAAAGAGCACAATTTTGTCATTAATGATGGCTCCTTCAATCCTGCAGTTTTGATTTCATCCACAACATGAATGTTAATGGTTGGTTTATGGACCAGGTAAATTTATCTTCAGTAGCACAAAACTAATATGATGTAGATCAGCATAAACTCCTTAAAATGACACCCAATTACAGAGCATTTTGACACAGCACAACCTTGCAGGTGCTGCATTTGTGACTAAAAGTGTATCTTGTCAGTTGTTTTATTAGGAAATGTCTATGTAGAGTGTCAGCTGGGGCCTGGCAAACTGGTGCATTTTTCAAGAATAAAACTGTGTAGGATAATGGGTGCACAATATGCATTGAAAGAAGTTAAGATATTGCCCAAGGGGTTAATAGTGCAGAAATTCTTGAAACCAAACATTCTATTTCATCTATCTTCTACATGATTATTTTATAGTGGAACTACTTGTTACTCACCTTCATTCCATTAAGCAAGCAAATTGCATGCCAACCTAGCTTTATAAATAGAACCCTGAGTGGGTGGGCAATAGCCAAGGGAAAACAAGGGAATCAATTCATTTATATAATCTCATCCTTTAGAAATGAATTTGTCTTTTCCATTTAAACACTTAGAAACTGTCACATTTATCTAGACAATAAGAGGAAAGGACACATTTATTCAAAATTACTTAGGAAAACAGAATACTTCCAGTTATTTTTTTAATATAATAAGGCATAAACCTATACCAGACATGATGAAAATTTCATTATAGCTATAGACACAATAGAAACACTGATTTATTGACAAGATTATGCTGCATCTAATGCTAATATCAAACTTGACCTACAGTTTAGTCTTACATATAGTAGCATTGCATTTGATCGTGAGTGCTGAATGGGTAAATAGTTAATAAGTTGAAAAAGAGAATATAATCCTGTGTGACAGCCACTAGGAAAGTCACATGTGAAAAGCCCTGCCCTATTCTTCTCATGACAGTTTATAAACTTACCACAGTACTACAAAAGAAGTTATTCTTACATTTCAATATCCACATTGGATCAGCTACCTAATCTGAAAATGGAAGTGGAAACATCTGATGGAGAGAGAGAGAGACAGAGAGACAGAGATAGAGATAGAGAGAGACAGAGACAGAGAGAGATGTCAAGCAAGAAGGAGGACCCTAGTAAGATGATCAATCCTCATTCAGAGACGCAAACTAGATGGACATCGGAAGAAGGAGAAAATGGAACAAGATAGAAGCCTACCACAGAGGGCCTCTGAAAGACTCTACACTGCAAGGTATCAAAGCAGATGCTGAGACTCATAGCCAAACTTTGAGCAGAGTGCAGGGAAGCTTATGAAAGAAGGGAGAGATAGAAAGATCTGCAGGGGACAGGAGCTCCACAAGGAAAACAACAGAACCAAAAAATCTGGGCACATGGGTCTTTTCTGAGACTGATACTCCAACCAAGGACCATTCATGGAGATAACCTAGAACCCCTGCACAGATGTAGACCATGGCAGCTCAGTGTCCAAGTGGGTTCCCTAGTAATGGGAACAGGGACTGTCTCTGAACTCAGTGGCTGGCTCTTTGATCACCTCCCACTGAGGGTATGCAGCCTTACCAGGCCACAGAGGAAGACAATGTAGCCAGTCCTGATGAGACCTGATAGGCTAGGGTCAGATAGAAGGGGAGGAGAACCTCCCCTATCAGTGGTCTTATGGAAAGGCATGGAAGGAGATGAGGGAGAGAATGTGGTATTAGGAGGGGATGAGGGAGGGGGCTACAGCTGGGATACAAAGTGAATAAAATGTAATTTATAAATAAATATTTTTTAAAAAGAAACAAACAGAATGCCAAATAGATTGGACCCCCCCAAAAAAGGAAAAATTTGGACCCCACCACATAATAGCAAAACACTAAACATACAGAACAAATAAAGGATACTAAAAGCTGAAAAAAAAAAAGACCAAGTAATATATAAAGGCACAACTATTAGAATTACACCTGAATTTGCAATGGAGAGTCTAAAATCCAGAAGGGGTTAGACAAATGTGTTGCAGACACTGACAGACCACAGATGTCAGCCCAAAGAGCTATACTCAGCAATACAGTCAATCACCGTAAGTGGAGAAAGTAAGATGTTCCTTGATAAAGTTAAATTTAAACAATATCTATTTATTAATCCAATATCTATCTATTAATCCAGCTCCATAGAAGGTGATAGAAGGAAAACTCCAACCCAAGAAAGTTAACTCCACGGGAAATTGTATTCTTACAGCAGCAGAATCAAAAGAAGAGAAGAGCACAAATGTGAACACACACACCACTACCACCACCACCAACAACAACAACCAGGGATTAACAATCGTTGGTCATTAATATCTCTCAATACCAATGGTCTAAATTCACCAATAAAATGACACAGACAAACAGAACAGATGTGAGAATAGGATCCATTTTTGCTGCTTACAGGAAACACACCTCAACATTAAGAATACGCATTACCTCAGGATAATGGGTTGGAAAAAGATATTCCAATTAAATGACCCTAAAAGTAAGCTGATGCATACAGTTTTATAGCAAACAAAATAGGCTTCAAGTCAAAATTAAACAAAAAGAGATGAGGAAGGAAAATCCATAATCTTCAAAGGAAAAATCCACGAAGATTACATCTCAGATTTTAATTTCTATTCCCTAAACACAAGGGCACTAATTTTTGTAAAAGAAACATTACTACAATCATATATTTACCTTCACACACTGATGGTGGGAAAGTTTAATACATTACTCTCATCAGTGAACAGGGCATTCAGACAAAAACTAACAGAGAAAAACTAGAGTTAATAGACATTTTTTAAAAATATTTTTAAAATATTTTTAAAACATTTCATCCAAAGAGAAAATAATACACTTTCTTCTCAGCATCTCAGGGAACCTTCTCCAACTAACCTCATACATAGTACAAGTCTTAATAGATAGAAGAAAATTGAACTAACACCTTGCAACCTATCAGACTACCATAGATTAAAGCCACCAAAAACAGAGACAACAAAAAGCCTACAAACTCATGGAAACCTAAGAACTCTCTACTGAATAAAAAAATAGATCAAGGCAGAATTAAAGAAATAAAAGACTTTCAAAAATTCAATGAAAATTAGTGCACAACATACTCAAACTTACAGAACACAATGAAAGTCATGCTAAGAGGTAAATTCATAGGACTAAATGTCTACATTACAAAATTTAAGAGATCTTATACTAACAACTTAACAACACACCTGAAAACTCTAGAATAAAAAGGGATTGGGAAGGAATGAGGAAGGGGGCTACAGACAGGATACAAAGTAAATAAACTGTAATTAATATAAAAAATAAAAATAATTATATAAAAAAGGGATAGCGAGAGATAATCAAACTCAGAGTAAATCAACACAATACAAAGAAATAGAAAACGAGTCAATGAAGAAAAGAGTTTTATTCTTTGAGAAAATCAACAAGATAGACAAATCCTTATACAAACTAACCAAAAGACAGAATATCCAAATTAACAGAATAAGAAACAAAGGGGAACATAACTGTAAACACTAGTTTTTCAAAAGCTACTTTATTTGGAAGTTCCTTAAAGCTTATACCTCTCTTCCAACCCCAATCCCAGGTAGGGGACAAAGAAGGTGGTAAGGGCAAGAGGACATAGGGCTCTTTACTTCTTTCTTGGTAGGGTTGTAGGATTCTTGGGGTAGGGGGCAATACCAATATCTGTCATCAGCAAATCCGGGTAACCAGCAAATCAGGAAGCAGTCCTCTTCTGCCTCCCCCAAGCTGCTATGCCTTTTGTTCCTCTGGACTATCATGTTAATGTCCCTAAAAGTTCTCAGAATTTAAACAAGTCCAGCTGGCAATAACCATGCTCCACATGAGACAATTAACAGATATGGACATATTAAAATCCCTCACTTGGGATTATAATAAAAGCATGCCTACATATCATAAACCAAAACATCCACAACATATAACAACAGACACTGAAGAAACCAAAAGAATCCTGTACTCCAAAACAAACAAACGAACAAACAAACAAAAAACAGAGAGAGAAATTTAAATGAAATGGATAATTTTATTCATTTCTTTCCAGAATCACTTCAAAAGCACTTTCTTACTAATTACTAAAATCAAATCAAGATCAGAAAAGCAATTTAAGTAGACCCATAACCCCTAGAGAAGTACAAACAGTCATAAATATCTCCCTAACAAAAGAAGCCCAGACTTTCAAAGAAGAGTTATCACCAAAAATCCACAAAATATAAGCAAAGAACATTGCCCAACTATTTTCAGGAGCTCACACTTACCCTAATATAAAAACAACATAAAAACACATCATAGAAAAAGAACAACAGATCAATTTTCTTCATGAACAAATATTTTAAAATATTCAATAAAATGCTTGCAAATGGAATGCAAGAACACATCAAAAGGATCATTCACTATGCTTCATCCCAGATGCATGGATGATTCAACATATGAAAATCAGTAAACGTAATCGTAATCAACTGTATAAACACAAAGGGAAAAAAAACCCACATGATTATCTCATTAAATACCAAAAGTCTTTGACAAAATCCAACACACTTCTGCATAAAAGTCTTGGAGAGATCAACTGTACAAGGGACATACTTAACATAAAAAAGGCAATTTACAGCAAGCCTATAGTCAACATCAAATTAAATTGAGAGAGACTCAAACTAATACAACTAAAATCAAGAACAAGACAAAGTTGTCCATTCTCTCCATATCTATTTAATATATTACTTAAGTATAGCTACAGCAATAAGACAGCTGATGGAAACTAAGAGGACACAAATTGGAAAGAAAAAAGTCAAATTATCTTTATATGCAGATGAATATATGATGGTATATATAAGTGATCCCAAAATTTCTACCAGAGAGCTTTTAAAACATTTCAGAAAAGCGGCTGTATAAAAGAGTAACCAAAAATAAAATAAAATCAGTAGCACTTCTACACACAAATAACAAATGGACCGAGAAAGAAACCAGGGAAACAACACCCTTCACAATAGTCTCAAATAATATAAAATATCTTGAAGTAACTCTAGGCAAACAAGTGAAAAAACCTGTTTAAAAAAATGCCATAATGCTGAGTAATATTCCATTGTGTAAATGTACCACAATTTCTGTATCCACTCCTCAGTTGAGTGTATATTAGACATACAACATAAGATAATCATACTAAAATCTGTACACCTAAAGAAGCTAAGCAAGAAGGAGGACCCTGGGTAAGATGATCAATCCTCATTCAGAAAGGCAAACGAGATTGACATCAGAAGAGGGAGAAAACAGGGAACAGGACAGGAGTCTACCACAGGGACTCTGAAAGACACTACCGAGCAGGGTATCCAAACAGATTCTGAGACTCAGCGCCAAACTTTGAGCAGAATGCAGGGAATCTTACAAAAGAAGAAAGAGATGAAAGACCTGGAGGGGACAGAAGTTCCACAAGGAGAGCAACAGAACCAAAACAAACAAACAACACCAAAAACAAACAAACAAAAAACCTAGGCACAGGAGTCTTTTCTGAGACTGATACTCCAACCGAGGACCATGCATGGAGATAACCTAGAACCCCTGCACAAATATAGCCATGGCAGCTCAGTCTCTAAATGGGTTCCCTAGTAAGTGGAACAGGGGCTGCCTCTGACAAGAACTCAGTGACTAGCTCTTTGATCATCTCCCCTTAAGGGGGAAGCAGCTTTACCAGGAAAACAATTCTGCCAGTACTGATGAGACCTGATAGATTAGGGTCAGATGGAAGTGAAGGAGGACCTTTCTTATCAGTGGACTGGGACAGGGGCATGGAAGGAGAAGAGGGAGGGAGAGCATGATGGGATGGGAATGGGGGGGTACAACTTGGATACAAAGTGAGTAAATTGTAATAAATATAAATAAAGACAGATAGATGAGAGAGAGAGAGAGAGAGAGAGAGAGAGAGAGAGAGAGAGAGAGAGAGAGAGAGAAATGACATTATGGAATTTCCAGGCAAATATATGTGAAAGAAGAAATTATCCTTGAGTGTGCTAGACTCTGGGCTAAATAGATCCATACAAGGCAAATGCAGTCTCTTTGGAAAGAGCAAAAGAATATATTCAAAACTAATGGGATTCTTGTGAGTGATGTAAAGACCTGCAAGGTTTCTGGGGGTCCCTGCCCAAACCATGTGCTGACACCTGACTTCAGATGGCTGCTGCCTCCTGAAAGTCACCATTGTGGTTGGTAGGTCCTGCCCCACCCCTATCAAGGTGAAGCTGAACCTGGCTGGGTGTGTCCTTTTACGGGGGATGTTGCTTCAAATCCTCATAGTCAATGACATTACTGTCTAGTGCTGATCCTCAAAGGGGAAGTAGGTTAGAAGCTGCATAATTCTATTAGCCCTGGGCATAATTCTATTAGCCCTGGGCTAATAGAAATATTGATTCTTATCTAAATTTGACAATCATTTTTAGCTAATTTTGTTCATTTGGGTCATTTAAATAAGCTTCTAGGAAGCAAATGAAAGTGATTTGCATTATGGATGTTAGAGCGAAAGAATATACTGAATGATCGTGGATCCACATTTTTAAAAATGAGAGCAACAAAGATTACGTGGAATGTTTGCTTTATTACCAGAGAGTTAGGTCAAAGCCAGGACCCTGGCAGCCCTGACAACTTAGGCAGAGCCACTGGTCTTTAATTAGGTACAAAACTTTTCCAAAAACACCACAGAAACAAGTGGACAAAAATAAATAAATAAATAAATAAAAAGAAGGAAGGAGGAGGAGAAGAAGAAGAACTGAGAAATAAAGGAATAGAGAAAAAAAAAAAACGGAGAAAGGAGATTAACTCAGTACAGCCACATTGGGAAAACGAATGAAAACAGATTTCCAGTGACAAGTCCTACCTAAGTCCATTTTCAAGTTCTTAACATAGGTTTGGGCTTAAGTAGTGAGAGAGCATGAGGTGTGTATAGTTTAGTCAGTCCGGTTTAGGCTGTGGCCCTGCCCATATTTTCCCATCGTTTTCTTGTCTCCAGTGTCTCCTGCAAGATAGTCTGACAAATGGTCATAGCTCTGAAATCTTTTCCTAGCAGTTAAGTTTCTTCTCTAACTAGTACCTACCTGCCTTCAGATTTTTGTTTTTCTCAGCATGATAGATATTCCAGGTAAAATTCCAATAGAGGACTATTGTTTCAATTGTCTGACAGACAAAAGGAGGGATACAAGTTCCTCTCTTTAGAATGCCTTCACTCCTGGCACATTACAAGATGATCAACATATTAAGAATGGTTGGAAATGTAAAAATTTCTCACAGGCTTATGACTAGTTAGCTAAAGGACAAGATTTAAATGTAGCAGACTAGATGGCTAGCAGATTGAGTAATATTTCTTTGGACAGGGAGAATTTGGAGACGTTTTTTAATAATAATCAGAAGAGTTTTGATAGCTCAAGCATTAAATCCATATTTAGTGTTTGCTTTTTCAATTTTTACTTAAATCTCACAGTGCCAATGCTTCTTTAGATTTATGACCCACAATTCATACATTTCCGTGTTTATTTTTTCCATCTTTCTCAGTACATTGTGTTTATGATCCATCATCAGGAAGGAAAAGATAAGATTCTGAATATTTATATGGCATGCTAAGGGATCCTGCTGTGAGCTATTAGCTGGGTAGACGGCACATGCTGCCTGTTGGAAACTGAAGAAATGGTAAGAGCTCCTACCCTTTATAAAACGGCACATAAGAAGCACCTGTTTGCCAGCTTCATTACACTCTCCCTAATGAATGCCTCAAGGGAACAGACCTCGAGGAAAATTCTTCCCTTTCCTGCTATAAATAGAGAAAGGTATTTAAAAGTTCTCATTTAAATGTGAGTAGCGTTATTGGTAACAATTTGCAAGAATGTAATACCCTGGAAGAATATAAATGAGCTGTACTGCCTGTGTTCTCCATAATGGCTATGCTAGGAAGGTGGTTTCTTACAATGTTTTGCTAATTTTGTCTCCTGCTCAACCAAGGTGCCTTGTGGTGGGGGAAGAGATTCAGCTAAGTCACAATCTCTTCTGAGAAACTTTCTTAAGTATCTTACCTCTTTAACATAAGCACACATTCATCTAAGGATGCGGACAATGTGTACTATCTTTACTAAAGTACTTCTCAGACTGCAATATAATTTCAATGTGTATTTTGCCACTCTTATGCAAGGACAATGTAATACTTTAAAGTGATTTTTCAGCTTTCTTGAATGTGTCTGTTGTGGACCATGCACTCAGAAAAAAGGTGTGGTTCCATGTAATAAACAAAAGAATCATTGTTCTCCTTCACCTTCTACAGGATTGTCCTTAAACTCTATAGACACCCTATCTTGGTCTCCATTTCTCTGTTCAACTCTATTACAAAAGCAGAGTAAATACTGCCCAATGTCCACTTCTGTGCCTACTCTATTCATTATACTTGAGCAATCTCATCTATAAACAGATTTTACAAGAGCTGCTTTCAAACTGTGATTTGCAAGGTAATCAATTATGTGTGAAAAGAAAATTGCAGGTATTAAAGTTATTTTTGGAGAGCTCAGCTCTTTAATGTTTATCTAAAATGTACATTATACACAGGAACATACAGGCATATAAATCTACATTTAAACACATTTAGCTGGAATCCCCATTGTCCTTAATTGATAATCTGTGATATCTTACTGGGTTTCTCATCTTCCAGTCTCTCCTCACTAATGGTCCCCTTTATATTCCCATGTTCTGTAGGAATTCTAAACTGAACAGATGAATCTAAAGAGTCAACAAATGGGAATCTAAAGATCCACATGTAAATAAGATTGATTTTCTAATTCTAACTATATTTATGGCTATCACATTTGTAAGTATATTATATATAATATATTTGGGGTTAATGTCTTTATCAGACTATATTGATTATTTAAATTTGCATGTCTGTCTTCCCACCAAGGTGTTAATACCTTAAAAAGTCATCATTTACTTCACAGTACAAAGATCACATTTACCTGTTATATGCTAAACCAATATCAGTTGGATGAATGAACGACAGATTTAAGTGAAAAGGGTTATCATCATCAAAAAAAACAGAAATTAGAAGCAAGTGTGGTTTATTCAGTTTGAAACTAGTTGTTCTGGCTTCTGATATCACATGCAAAGCACTTAGAAACTTACACTCTGTGCTAACACGGAAGAAAAAACAAAGCAGAACAAATTGAAAAATTAGCAACATCTCTAGGACTGTGAGAGAAATAGTATCACTGGAGAATTTCTGGTTCTAAAATTAGAGATTCAAACCACATTGGAGGTAAATCTCTAGAGGAAGTAATGCTGGCTTAGGAATATCTAAAACACAACTGATGAATTGCTGGAACCCATGCATGTTGAGCTACAATGATAAACATTCTGAGAAATGAGACCATGTAGGGTCTCCACACTGCTGAGTCACTGTTAAACACACTAGTCCCCACTTTCTACTGTTGAAAGCCTAACACCACACATGGTAAGAAACCCTACACATGTATACATACACCTATGACAAAACTTGGTGCATGAATTTGACACAGTAATAAATAATAATAAGCAACAATATGATAGAGCAATTTAAGAATGCGCTATAATGAATTATGTAAATATTTTACTGTGCTTATCAAATATCAAACTATCTTATTATGCTCATTTTCCTTTGTTGTTTTTGTTACGTGTTTTTTCATTGATTCAGTGTGCATGTGAATGTGAATGCATGGGTGGGCTGTCATGCATGTGGAAATTAGAGGGTAACTTGTTTTCTCTCCTTCTACCATGTTGATTAAACTCATGTTGTAAGGCCTGGCAGCAAGATCTTTACTTGGTGAGCCATCTGCTTGTCCCTTTACCCTTTTTCTCACAATGTGAGTTGATGCATAAAGAAGACATTTGTTGCTTATCTTTCTAATTTCTAAAACACCAGAATCACAACTCTTGTGGTTTGGAACCATTATTAAGTAAACCAAGGGCACTTGAAGACACACACTGTGAATCCATGAGAGGTGGTCATGTGTGCTCGTATGGTCCATGTGTGTCTGTGTATTTTCAGGGCATGAAAGAAAAAGGAGGGAGGCAAGAGGAATAAGATATGTTAAGAGCTTGTATTAGGAGTTCTCTGGAATAAAAGAAGCAATAAAATGAAGGCATATAGTATGAAGAGGATTTAAAAAACTGACTTACCCCTTATAGAGTAGGTTTTCCTCATACTAGAGAGGCTGAGAATCAGGTAGCTTCTAGACCCATAAAGATGGGTGCCTCATCAGTCCTAGTGCACGGTTAAGTCTAGAAGATTTCTGGAGAGTAGGTAGTTTTCAGTCCACGTAGAAACCTCAAGAAGCTGAAGTATGATGTCAGTGAAGAATACCAGCAGCAGGGATAAAAAACATTTCCCCCCCTTTAAGATTTGTTTATATTTGGGCAACACTCCTCCCCTCCAAATATCCCTCCCACCAACCCCATGCTGCAACAAGCTGAGTACTGTAGGAAAGGGTTTCTTCCCTTAGTTAATCTGAATATAGTTTCTTAGGGTTCCCCACAGGTTCATCTTTTAGTTTTTTTGAGAGCTGATCAAATTGACAAGGTCAGCCTCCATAGGGTACACGTGACATGAAAGTAGAAGTTGGAATGTTAGGGCAAGAGGAAAAAAAAGAGAAATGGGAAAGGGAATATGTTAGGAACCCAAACAAACAAACACTTTGCATAAAAATGCCACAACTAGGAGATGTAGATCTCCCAGAGCTTAAAAATGGTCGCTGCTCTTTCAGAGAACCAGGGTTTTGTTACCAGCTCCCTGGTCTGTGGCTAAAAATCATCTGCAATTCTAGCTCTCAGGGTTCAGACCCCTTCTTCTGTTCTCTGATGGCACATGAACACACACACACACATACTCATGTATTTATTATGTATACAATGTTCTGTCTGCATGTACACCTGCATACCAGAAGAGGACACCAGAGTTCATTTTAGATGGTTGTGAGCCACCATGTGGTTGCTGGGAATTGAACTCGTGATCTTTGGAAGAGCAGTCAGAGCTCTTAACCTCTGAGCCATCTCTCCAGCCCCATGAATAAATCTTAAAAAATAAAAACATCAAAATTAAAAATAAAATGTGAACTAAGAAGACAACAAACAACAAATGCTGGTATGGGCACAGGGAAAGGAAACACTCCCTCACTATTGGTGAATTCCAAACTGGTCAATCTACTATGAAAATCAGTGTGGAAAAATATCAAGAAGCCAAAAACAAATATACCATATGACCCAGCTTATACCACTCCTTGGCATATGCCCAAAGCAGTCAACATCCTAATCCACAGACACTTGTTCAGACATGTTCATTGTTGTTTTATTCACAATAGCTAGGGTATTGAAACAACTTAAATGTCCTTCAACATATGATTAATGAAAATTTGCTGCTGGGAATTCTACTCAGCTATAAAGAAAATTTAAATTACGAAATTTTCAGGTAAGTAGATGGAACTAGAACAGATTATACCAAGTGCTATAACCTAGGTCCAGAAATACAAATATCACATGCTCTCTCTTATTTGTGGTTCTTAGCTCAAAATATGTAGACCTGCATGTATAAGCTTGGTTACCTAGAAACAAGGGTAAGAAAATGGGACCTTGGTGGGGCTCTAGAGTTGGCAGTTCCAGGATATAAGTTCTATGAAGGGTGAAATCAGAAACTGGGGTGGCTTTAACTGAGAAGGGAGAAGGGAAGGCAATGCAGAAAGAGAAGTAGGATGGGATAAATAACATTAATGATGATGGAAAAAGACAGTTTCAGTGTTTATATTTATGTCTATGCATATGTATATACATATATACACATATATGTATAAACGTGTGTATTTAGGTGTTTATATATAGGATATATATACACACACACATATATATATACACACATACATATCCAATATCTCATATGAGAAACTTTTCTCCAGTTGTTTTTCAGAAGAGTCCAGGAGACCCCCAAAACAGTTATCTTACCCTTGCACTTTCTTGCCTTTCAGAATTTGAAGGAAAGTTACTATTGCTTCTGACATCAGGCAACTCAGCCCCAAGACTTGGAGGAATGAAGAAGGAACTCATCCAGAACCTTATCCCAGATCTCATAGCATCAGAAGGTGATATACAAGCTGCCACAAGAGAGAAACAGTGGGAAGTCCTGCCCAGCTGTGAGACCTATGAGCCACAGTAAGGACCAGACTCACAGTATTTTTCACAATGGTGAAACTGTGGCATTTATATATTTTTAATTAAATTTGTATTTGTTTAATATTAGTTACAGCTTATTTTTTATTTAAATTCTTTATTAATTATACTTTATTCACTTTGTATCCCCCCCCGTAGTTCTTTCCCTCCTCCCATCCCAATCCCTCCCTTCTTCCCCCTTCTGCACGCATATCCCTCCCTAAGTCCACTGATAGGGAGGTCTTCTTTTCCTTCCTTCTGATGCTAGTCTGTTAGGTCTTATCGGGAGTGGCTGCATTGTCTTCCTCTGTGGCCTGGTAAGGCTGTTCCCCCCTCAGGGGGAGGTGAATAATAGTATTTTTATTTATTCTTTGGGAATTTCACATCAAACATCCCATCCCACTCACTACCTAATCCTTCCAGGTCCATCAGCCCACCCTACCCTTTGGACTCCCACAACCCCAAAACAAAATAATAAAAAAAAAACCAGTTTGTGTTGTCTCTATACTCACTGGAGCAAGGTCAAACTCTCAGTAACCTACCCTTTAAATAGAGCTGAGTCCTTCCCCTCAGCACCCTCCAGCAGATGTCTAACTGGGTTTATGGCCCTAGATCAAGAGCTAAAAGCAACTAACAACTTCTCAGAGAGGAAGAATTAGTCTTTCTCAGAGTGGAACCTCTGACTGGCTACCTAGTTTCAAGTGGTCAGCCCATAAACTGCAGAAAGCACTGACTGGGTGCGGCAGGTTATATTTACATATGTATTTACTAATATGTGTAGGTAATAATAGTAGTTAGAGAAGAATAGACCCCATAAATTTGGGACAGATGGTAAATTGGGAAGTTTAAGAAGGAGAAAAACAGAGTAAATACTGATAGAATTTAATTATATTTAAATGAAAATTAAAAATACATAAATAAAATTAAAGGAAATCTACTATTTTAGAATGATGAAAAACAAAAGATCAGCATTGCAAGGGTTTGAAGGGGGAGTTGGCGAGAGAGAGTAGAGAATGGTAGGACAATGAAAATAGTCTATATGATAAGAAAACGGGGCATACTCTGGCAGGAGGTGATAAGGAGACAGGCCATGCTGTATGATGTCAAGAAGTATATGAAGTATATCTTGTTCTCAATTTTGCTATAAAATGATAACTGTCTCAAAATAGGTTGTTTTGTTTTTGTTTTAAAGAGGTAGATGATTTCAGTATCTTATCCTATAGGTCTATATAAGTGAGTATATACCATGTGTGTCTTTCTCCTCCTGGGATACCTCACTTAGAATGATCTTTTCTAGATCCCACCATTTGCCTGCAAATTTCATGATTTCTTTGTTTTTAATTGCCAAGTAGTATTCCATTGTGTAAAAATACCACAATTTCTGTATCCATTCCTCTGTTGATGGACATCTGGGTTGTTTCCAGGTTCTGGATATTACAAATAAAGCTGCTACAAACATGGTTGAGCAAATGTCCTTGTTGTGTACTTGAGCATCGTTTGGATATGTGCCTAGGAGTGGTAAGTATGGATCTTGAGGAAGCACTATTCCTCATTGTCTGAGAAAGCGCCAGACTGATTTCCAAAGTGGTTGTACCAGATTACATTCCCACCAGCAATGGAGGAGGGTTCCCCTTTCTCCACAACCTCTCCAGCATGTGTTGTCAGTTGAGTTTTTTATTTTAGCCATTTTGGTGGGCATAAGGTGAAATCTCAGATGACTAAGGTAAGATGATCAATCCTCACTTAAAAAGACAAATGGGATGGACATTGGATGTAAGACAAAACAAGTAACAGGACAGGAACCTACCACAGAGGGCCTCTGAAAGACTACCTAGCAGTGTATCAAAGCAGATACTGAAACTCATATCCAAACCTTCTGCAGAGTGCAGGGAAACATATGAAAGAATTGGGGAGTTAATATGACCTGGAGAGGACAGGAGCTCCACAAGAACCAAATATATCTGGGCACAGGGGTCTTTTATGAGACTGTTTCTCCAACCAAGGAGCATGTATGGACATAACCTAGAACCTCTGCTCGATGTGGCCCATGGTAGCTCAGTATCCAAGTGGGTTACTCTAGTAAGGGTAAAAGGGACTATTTCTAACATGAACTCAATGGCGGGCTCTTTGACCTCTTCTCCCCCCAAGGGAGAAGCAGCCCTACTAGGTCATGGAGGAGTATTTTGCACCCAGTCCTGAAGCTACCTAATAAACAGGGGTCAGATGAAAGAGGAGGAGGTCCTCCCCTATCTGTGGACTTGGAAAGGGCAGGAAAGAGATGAGGGAAGGAGGGTGGGATTGGGACGGAATGAGGGAGCGGGATACAGCTGGGATACAAAGTTAACAAACTGTAACTAATATTAAAAAATAATAATAAAACATAAAGAGGTAGATGATGTCCTATAAAACTGCTTATAAATTTTAGATGTGATTTAAATATCATGGAGGGATGAAGGCCTTTGCATTAAGAAAAAAGTATTTATCATCATCTTGCATAGTAATCTTGTTTAAAATAGGCTGCCTTGGAATGCAAATAGAAAGTCTGTCTGCATGAGAAATACACCCTGAGATTCTGACACAAACTTCAAATGCAACTTATAAGTTCCATTACATGGTGATGTCAGGTATAGTTCTCAACTATCACTATCCTTTAAAATAAAAGTCATGGCTGTTTAAAGGGATAAAGCCAGATGATTAGCTCTGTTGAATACCGAAAGGGAATTTCTATAGCTATAATGTAAGTAATAAAAATCTACTAATAAAATGTGCAAATTAAAAGCAATTTCTACCCTGTTATTACTATGAGCCCATATTTTCAACAAAACAACCTATTGGTAATTTACATAATATCTCACGGTCTCTTTTATCCGTAATACTTTTCTTTATGGACAAAAGCATTATTCAGACTCGATGATTATAATAGTTTCCATCAAGATAATCTTATGTCACTAAGA
>CM053752.1:87004046-87084526 GCA_028658305.1 Pachyuromys duprasi
GGTCTTTCACAATCTTAACACAGTGTGATAGTCCAAAGTCCTGTCTCCTTTGAGATTCAAGTAACTTTCTTAATTGTAATCTCCTGAAAACCAAAAATCCAATTATGTTCTTCCAGGATATATTTTACAGGTACACATTACAATTCCAAAAGGGAAGAATTGGGGAATAGTGAGGAAATACTGAACCAAAACATGATTGAAACCCAAGAGGACCTACCACATGCTTCTCTCCTGGGCTGGTTCCACACTCTGTACCCACCTCTCACTGGTAGAAATCCTAGGGCTCTGACATTTCCATCATCCCGGATTCCACAATGCAATCCAGGCTTCATTTCCACAGCTTCACACAGTGGCCTCTCAGAACCTCCATGCAGGGACTCCCCTGCCACGTGACTGGACTCAGAAGCTTTTCTTAAATGCAGAATAAGACTCCCTTTATTCCTTATCAAATCAGGCCTATCCTTAGCTCTTTCAGCATATATCTTTGACTCTAACAACAAATTTTTTGCACTTTTTTTCTTTAAGCTGTACATTTATTTTCGCTTTGCCTTGCTTGGTCTTTTTCATTGTAGATCAGCATAAGCATGATCGCTAAGAACCACAGGGCAGAGTTAGTGTTTGGCCATCTTGAAATATCCATTATTTTCAATTTTGCCTCAGGAAAAATGTTAGGATAAAGTCAGAAGGCAGCTACATTCTTCATCAAAATATTACAAGAATGCTGTCTAGTCCAGTTACTCAAATCCTTAGTCAATTACCTCAAATTTTTTTTTTTTTTTTTTACCTGGGCCTCCATGGTCCACACTGGTCTTTGTGCTATGGTCTTCCAATCTCCCATTAGGATGTCCTCTTACAGAATTCAACCATTTTCCTTGCCAAATAACGTCACAAGGTCTTCTACATTCCTCCAAAACCCAGCATGATCAGAGTTATCAGAGTAACACCATACAATTCCTGATACCAATTTCTGTCTTAGTTGCTTTTCTCTTGCCTTGAAAAAACAAACAAACAACAACAAAAAAGAAAAAAACAGCATGACCAATGAAGCTTATACAATAAAGAGTTTATTGAGGGATTACAGTTTCAAAGGGTGTGTCCATTGATTGTCATGGTGAGGAGCATGGGAAAAGAAAGGCCATATGGCACAGGAGCAGTACAGGGATTTTATATCTTTACCCACCAATAAGAGGTAAAGAGAAATAAATGAGAATGTTGTGGCTTTTAAAACCTTAAATCCCACCACACAGTAACACACCCCTTGCAATAAGGTCATACTTCCTAATCTTTCCCAAACACTTCCTCCAACTGGGGATCAAGTATATATGAACGTAGGGGAGTTATTCTTATTCAGATCACCACAGGCATCAATCAAATATACATCTTTTGGTTACTTTTTTGGATTTGCTTCCTCCTATTCTCTTCTGCTCTCTTTTATGCTTATTTTACAGATCAAGCCCTGTGCTGTTACAGGTCCATACCAGGGAAACTCTTACCTTTGTGCTAGGAGCTTCATGTACTTGGAACGTTATTCTCCCAGAATGACACACCTTCCCTTCTTCATTTAAGTGTCATGTCATTCCTCCATCAAGGTCTACCTATCTGCTCTAATTTTACCACATGCTCTTCATCATTCATGTTTGTTTCATGGATGCTAGATTTCTGTCTTCTCAAACACAATACACAGGATTTTAAAAAAAGCTGAGCATGGTTTTACACTGCTGGCATCCTTTGGTTATCACTTACCAACTGAATTGATCCATTTTGTAAAGCAGAAGACTCTAGTTAAAACTTATTCTCCATATACTGATAAACAATAAAACCTTCAAAATTATAAAAAGACCATTGGAAACAATATATGCCCCAGAAACTTTGAATCTTGTATCTATTGTTGGAAATCACTCTTTTATTGGAGATGAAATTAAGATGAGATGAAAATATGCTACAAAACTGTGATTTAAACCACTGTGAGATTTGTATAATTTAAATCACTCTTAAATTAAAAGACTTTCTCACTGCATGTAAATACTGTTGTTTTCTCAAATCTGAGGCGCTAAAAAGTCATAGCTCCTATGAGAGACATTCTAGTATTGGTACCAAAATATCTTTCAAGTAAATAAAGTCAAACAACACAGTAAAGGATAAAAATAAGGGGAAAGTACATCTGTACATGTAAATGAGTTTGACACTGAAGCAAGCAGGCCTTGCATCTGAATTTAAAGCTGTTCATTACAGATTTTCCTGTAGTTAAGAAATGAAATAAATCTAGGTTTATTTGCAAAATGACTTTACAGTCTCCAAATCCAAAAAGGAAAGGGCTTTTTAGTATAGTCAGATCCAGGGGTATTTAAGAGACCAGAATTTTGCATAGCACAACCCCAGGACAGCAAAAGCCTACATGCCTAGATACTCAAAATCAGGGATACTCACTTCTTATATAGAAATAATTATTTATTTAGAAGTATGTGTCAAGAAGATTTGTGACAAGTTCCAGATTCTCAATTTATTTACAATATCTTTAAACATTTTAGAAAAGAATTCTCTGTACTCTCCATAATATGTTCTAATTATTTATGAAAAACAGTCGAAACTTTTAAATACAGGCAAATAAATCCTTCGTTTACAAGTTCAGGGGGAAAATTAAAATGTTGTAAAAAGTGTTCTTAGGGGAGTCGAATTGGAATGTGAATCCAACACAGTCTCCTCCTCACACACTAGATGTCACTATATAACCTGAAATATTGGTTGTAATCTGAGATATTGCTTTAGGAGCACTAGCGGCAAAATCAGCTCAGAGCACAAAACCATCTCTAGATCTATTTGCCAATCAGAAACACGTGGCTTCTATCTGGAGAATTACATGGATACTAATGAATTTCTTTTGAAATCCCTCCAAAACCTGTATGTGGGTGGGGAAAGCAATCTTACAGGTTTCCTTTTACTTCAACTCTTGCTTTCCTACACACACTAACTAAAAATATTTGCATTTAATGTGTAATTTGTCCTATCTTTAAAAATAAAAGCTCTGTAGAGAAAATAAAAATCAATGACTTTAGAAATGATTTCTACAACACACACACAAAAAAAATCTGAGGGAAAAGCTGCAGCAACAAAAGGAATAGTACCTGACGCTCAGCCCTACATGATGGGAATAGATGCCAAGGCTCAGCAGATACACACTATGTTCAGTGTCTACATACACATGGCAGGCAGCCTCTGATCTTAGTACCAGTGCCCCATAGTGGAAAGACCTACCCATGAAGAACTTTCATCACTGACAGAACCACACATAGGCAGTCCATACTGCTGGGAACCCAAATTGGAGCCCTGCTCCAGAAAACCTTAGAATAAAATGCCCTTCTGAACTCTGGGAAGAAAGCAGGCAGAATTTGGAACTTGGTGCAGACTCAGGACCAGATAGGCTACCCCACGCCACACACAGGAAACAGAAGTAGAAGTGTGGAAGGAAAAACTGAAGCTAAGAGACTCTCTACACCCCAGCTGCAGCACACGGAACCCAGCAGGGCATCCTGATCAATGCAGCAGCTCTCTAGCCCCCCAGACTGGAAGCAGCATAACTGCAAGGGACTCTGAAGCCTGAAGAATCTCAGTACTCCTTACAATGGCAATAGAAGGGAGGGACCGCATAGGTTACAGGAAGTTTATCAAAGAGCTTAGTGTAGTGTGTTGATGGGTAGAACTATAGGACGCAAGAAAATAATTTCTTCTCCTGTACCTAAGACTTATGGGGCTTCTGTCAAACCATTATACTTGTTACCAAAGTTGATTTCCAAGGAATGGATATATACAAATATATATGCATATATATATGTATGTATGTATGTATGTATGTATGTGTATATATATGACTCTGGGTCTTGTTAATTTGGGTGTATGATGCTTTTATTTTTTCAAGTATTTTATAATAAAGTTTATTAAATAAAAAACATATAAATACAAATATCACAGTAATAAGTGGCAAAACCTATAAGCCAAAAGACACATATACTCTAAAAGTGATGGTTAGCTTTAAATATCAACTTATTACAGCTTAGAATGACCTGGGTAAAAAAAAAATATCTCATTTCAGTAACTTTTTATCAGCTTAGGGTGGGAACATGTCTGTGAATGGTTGTCTTGATTGTTAATTGGTGTGGGAAAATACATCCCATTCTGTGCAACATCATTCCCTAAGGAAGGGTATTGATCTATAACAGAAGAAATAGAGCTTAGCACAAGAAAACAGGCAACATGGGAGTATTCATTCATCTCTGCTCTTGACTATAGACATGATGTGACTAGCTGTTTGGGTTCTTGTTGTGGTTTTATCAAAATGGTGGGCTAGAACTTGGTATTTTAAGGTAATGTAAGACCTTTTTTCTCAATTGCTTTTTTGTCAGGGTATTTTATCACATCAATAAACATGAAACTAGGATACCAATATATATGCAAAGCACAACAAAGAAGCACAAGAAACACAAGATCACAACCCATTCAAACATCCCCATAACCTGATAGTTTCTCAACACCAGAAAAGAAAGCATATCAGGATGAAACATTTTAAAAAGATTTCTGAGTCAAAAAAAAAAAAAACAAAAAACAAAACCACAGACAGCCAAACAAAAACTCTATCAAATAGATAAAGAATTAATTCAAGACCTATAAAAGAAAGTTATGAAATCAGGATAAGACAAAATTCACAAGGAAGTTTTCAAAGCCAATGAAAAAATTAATAAACCGGAGAAAAAATTAAAACATAAAAATTTCACCAAATAAATTGAGATCCTGAAAAAAAGAAGCAAATAAAAATTCAAGATATGAAAGAATCAATCAGCAATAAAAATAGACCATAAGAGATAAAACCTAACAGAATAAATCTCAAAGACAGAAAACAACATGGAGAAAATAATATATGCAGACATAGAGAGAAGGGAAATTCAGCATGCATGATTAAAACTTTATAAAAGTCCATTTCAAGAGGCCAAACTTAATACAAAGGATGGAATCTGTAATATAATCAAAGACATAAACAAGTTATTCAATGAAACCACAGCCAAGAAATTTCCAAACCCATATAAATACATACCTAAACCTTGAAATTAAAGATTGTCATACTAAAATCTGTGCACCTAAAGAAGATAAAGAAGAAAGAGGATCTGCAGTAAGATGACCAATCCTCACTTAGAAAGACAAATGGGATGGACATTGGAAGTAAGAGAAAACAAGTAACAGGACAGGAGCCTACCAGAGAAGGCCTCTGAAAGCCTCTACCCAGCAGTGTATCAAAGCAGATGCTGAGACCCATAACCAAACCTTGGGCAGAGTTCAGGGAATCTTATGAAAGAAGGGGGAGTTAGTAAGACCTGGACAGGACAGGAGCTCTACAAGGACCAAATATATCGGAGCACAGGGGCTTTTATGAGACTGTATCTCCAACCAAGGACCATGCATAGATATAACCTAGAACCCCTGCTCAGATGTAGCCCATGGCAGCTCAGTATACAAGTGGGTACCCTAGTAAGGGGAATAGGGACTGTCTCTGACATGAACTCAGTGGCTAGCTCTTTGACAACCTCCCCCAGATTGGGGAGCAGCCTTGCCAGGCCACAGAAGAGGACATTGCAGTCAGTCCTGAAGAGATCTGATAAGCTAGGGACCTCCCCTATCAGTGGACTTGGAACGGGGCAGGGAGGGGATGAAGGAGTGAGGGTAGGATTGGGAGAGAATGACGGAGCCAGCTACAGCTGAGATACAAAGTTAATAAACTGTAACTAATATTAAAAATATAAAAATTTAATTAAAAATGTCAACCAATATAACCACACTCAGAGAAATCATCTACTAAAACTGGAGAAATTATATTACCAGATAAATAGAAGGTACAGTAATTCATGATATCTAAGGTACCACTGCAGAACTGTAGAAAGTTTTGAAAGAAATAAATTCACAGAAGAGAAATGAAGATAATTTCACAAATAAGAACATGGGGGCGAGGGACTGCACTTCATGGAAACAGATAAACAGAAGAAAATTAGGAAAGAATGAAGCATGGTTTACAGAGCCAACCCACAAACATTAAATAGTACCATCAATATACTATATTGCACTTACTGATTTGTAAATGTTGAACCAACCTTGCATTTCTGGGATGAAACCAACTTGGTTGTAACATATGATCTTCTCAATGACATTTCAAGTATAGTGTGTGCTTTGTTAATATTTTTACATGTATTTTCAGTAAGGATAAGGGTATTTTGATTTACAACTTTCTTCTTTTTCTTGTTTTCTGTGGTTTTGGTATCAGGATCATATTGACTTTATAGAACAAGATTGAAATTATTCCTAACCTTTCACTCAAGAAAGGAATAATATCAAAAAGATATTTGACACAATTTAGTATAAAGAGTATTTCAGTATAAAGGCTTAGTTATCAGAAAAAAACTGATAACTAACATTATACTAAATAATGAAAAATAAACTATTTCTTCTATGCTCTGGAGCAAGTAAAGGGTACCCATTCTTTTGTTCTTATTCAAGTTTTACCTTGAACAATATAAATGAAGGAGGTACAACTAGGAAAGCACGAGTCTCAATTACACTGATTTACAGATACCCACAACCTGTACTAATACTCATGAAGAATACTCTTTGATAGGATAAATAATTTCAGCAAACTAGTAGATTACAAAAGCAACATACAAAAATCAGTAGCTTTTCTTCGGCAATAAGCTTACTGAAAAATAAATCAGAAAAAATATCCTACCTGTAATAGCATCAAAATAAAGGATTAAAAATGTGTAATTCAAACTTTAAGAAAATGAAAAAAGTGTAGGCGCAGTCACTGGCATGAACTCAGTTGCCTGTTCTTTGATCACCAACCCCTGGTGAGGTAGCCTTACTAGACCACAGTGAAAGAGGATCCTGATGAGACCTGATAGGTTAGAGTCAGATAGTAGAGGAGGAAGATCTACACTATCAGTGATCTATGGGAGGGGTATGGTGGAGGGAGGAAGAAGGGAGGGTGGGACCAGTAGGAGATGAGGGAGGAGGCTATAGCCAGAATACAAAGTGAATATCTGTGGATTTGGGGAGGGGCATAGGAGGAGATGAGGAGGGAGAATGGAATTGGAGGGGAGGAGAGAGGGGGCCACAGTTGGGATACAAAGTGAATAAACTGTAATTAGTATAGAAATTAAAAATGTAATAAAACAAACAAAAATAAAGAAAATGAAGAAAGAAGCTGAAGAAGGCAGGTTGAAAGACCTTGCCACAGATTAGCAGAATTACTACTGCAAAAGTGGCTACATTATTGTTCTGATTTTATTTCTTGATATTATAAAAAAGCATGACAAAATGCAAATTAAAAAAGAGCAGGGTTTATGTGTTTTAGATTTTTTTTCTAGTTCTTTGAAGAGTATCAGTGAGGTCTTGATGGGAATAGTGTTGAAAATGTTAATTGTAATAATTAACTTCAGTTGTCAATGTAGCACCATCTATGATCACCTGGGAGATGAAAATCTTAAACAAAAAGAAGAATGCTAGAGGTGTGACAATACCTGACCTCAAATTATACTACAAAGCCATAGTGACAAATGGGGTCACATGAAATTGAAAGCTTCCACACCGCAAAATAAACTGTGAGAGAATGAACAAAGGGCAAAATGCATGGGGAAAATCTTAGCCACCCATTCTTTTTTTTAAAAAGGGGGGATTAATATGTAAAATCCATAAGAAACTAAATATAAAAATTAAACTCTCCAAAGAACTCCCTGCTAATCAATAAATATACCAGTAAATTCAGCAGACAGTGCTAAGAAAGAAACAATAACTGACCAAAATATTTTAAAGTGTTCACTACTTTTAGTCATCATATAAAGGCAAATTAATAATACTTTATTATTCCATCTACCCCTGTCAGCATGGCTATCATCCAGTAAACAAATGACAACAAAGGTTGGTGAGCATGTACAGGAAGAGAAACTTTTTCCTTTTAATTGAAAAATAGATTTTTTTTCTCACGTAATATATCATGATTACAGTTTCTCCACCCTCTACCCCTCCCAGTTCCTATCCACCTCCTCTTCTATCTGCATCCTCCCCTTCTCTGTCTCTCATTAGAAAACAAGCAAGTTACTAAGGGACGATAATAGAAGAAAATAAAACAAAAACTAATGCATGAGACTAGAACAAAACAAACAGAGGGAAAAGAGCTCAAGAACAGATAGACACAAGAAACATATAGATGCAGAGATCCACTCACTCCCACATTCCCACATTCAGGACTCCCATAAAAGCAATAAACTGGAAGCAATACATATATATATATATATATAAAATTTAAAAATTCAAAAATCATATAAATATATATGTATGTGGGTAAAAGATAAAATAGAAATATATATGTAAATAAAAGGTAAATATAAATATATATATATATATATTAAAGGCCCTCACATACCATTACAAGAAAAGGAAAGGTGTCATTGAGTTCACTTTCTGTTGGTCATTTATTGCTGGGTATGCAGCCTACCCTGAAGAGTACTTGGTTTTCCCAGTGAGACTCCCTTGCAGAAAACTAAATTTTTACTCACAAGTGGTTATCATTTGGAGATAGCTTCCAAGTTAAGGATGTGGGCATATGTCCACCTCTCCTTTCAGCAAAAGACAAACTTACTCACCCTTGATGAAGTTATAGACCTGTGTAGCCACATTGAGATGAGCTTTCATAAAAAGAAGCAGAATTCTATATTATATAGGAGTACCACTCAAGGGCTTATACCCTAAGGAATCTATATCCATGTTATTGCTGCTCTGCTCACAATGGTAAGAAATGGAATCAGCCTAGATGACAATCAATAGATGAATGGCTAATGAAAATGTCTTACATATACACTATAGAAACTTATTCACCTGTAAATAAAGATGCAATAACTGAAAAACTAGTGGAACTGGTAAATATTATGTGAAGTGAAAAAAATCCAGGTTCAAAAAGACAAAACTGTATGTTCTCTCTCATAAGAAGATTCTAGGTTTTAAACATTAAGTCCACATGTTTAAGTGGGAGTAACCAAAAAATTATAAAAGGGCATATGAAAACAGAAAACACAGACTAAGGGAAGGGTCTGAGAAAAGCAACCACACATGGAGATGGATATAAAGAGAAGGAGGAAGAATTATTAAGGTGAAAGGAAAGTGGGTAAGGGCAAGGAAAAAATGGAGAAAGGAGTGTTGGGCTTCAACTGAACGTGTAGAGATATTGTTCTTGTCATTGTTCCCTTAAAACTGTATTTACATAGCATTTATATTGCATTAGATATTAAAACAATAAAAAAGAATAGGATACGGTCAATAAAACAATGTTAAATATTTTTAAAACCTAATAAATGCAGTGTACTTCAGATTCAATACATAGTTGCTGGATGGCTTGCGTACTTGTAGCATCAAGAGACACTAAGAGATATAAATATGGTATAAATATATATATACATATATATATATATGTCACATACACACATATGACTTGTAGAACCATACAGAGAGACTCAGATAAACATAAGGAATCTTCTTCTCAATGATGTCACTATTGAATGTGATTATTATCTGTGTTGTATTAAGTTGCAAAAACACTTGCATTATTTGTCAAGTATACTTAATATTGTATTGAAAGGTTTATAAACATTTGTCCAAAAAATAATTACACAATCAAAGTAGTTTTGGAAACCTTTGGCTATTAAAAGCTAACAAGCACATTTTTAGTTTCAGAATTTTCCAGAATTGCTACTATTCTAATGTGGATTGTAAGTCTCTGAAGTAGGAACGCAGTATTTAAAGTGAAGACTGGGATCCCACTGAACAGTATCTCATTCTGAAACATGGAAGTGATGGTTGGCCTTTGGAGTGTAAAAATTCTAATATCTATGACTCCAAATATTTTCTAGATTTAGAAATTTCCACAGTTTAATATGATTTTGGAAAATTGATAAGCCTGAGGTGAATATTTTGAAAAGCTAGAATAGTTTTTTTTAACTCTATTTTTTTCTGGTTTTGAAACAAAACAAAAACAAAAGAAACACTGCATGTAGCACAATCCAATACTCACATCCATTATTTGGCAGAAACAGAGGGAGACTTAGAAGAAATTTCATGTACACAGTGAGTCTGATGCTCTGCTTTAAGGTTTTCTAAGGGTGTAGTATTTCTTCCCTTCTATTATTTAAGGCTCCTTGAAAAAAGTGTTCCAAAAGCATAGTCGTAATCAAATTCAAGGTTTGGGGAACTTGGTGAACTACAGAAAGACAAAGTTGTGGGTAATATGTTAGTCAGCCAATGAGGCTGAAAAAAATCTTGTTAAATTTTTAATTCTCTCTGTGTCTCTCCCCCTTCTCTCTGTGTATTATGCTTACAAATATGATTCAGTTAATCCAATCAAAACTCAGACTCACACATATGATGAGTTGTTTTTCTCACTTTCATTTCTTAGAACCAGCAGAGTATAAAGGCTCATGCCTATAACCCCAGAACTCCGGGGAGCAGATGGGAGGATCACTGCTTGTTTTAATAGAAATTTCATTAATGATACATCATACTTTATAAGTATTTTTCATTTTGAATTGTTTGAAAGTATGCAATAAGAAAATACAAATTCACTTAATATAATTTTGTAATGATATTTTTATTTATTCTTTCAATTTTTCATAAATGCACAAAATGTATTTTGATCTGATTCACCACTCACTGTCTCCACCATCCAGCTCTTTTCAGTACACACCAACCTCTTTCTTTCTTGAATTCACATCTTTTCCTATTATCGTTATCATTATGCCCTCACATCCAGTTAGTGCAGACCATGTGTCGATTGGCTGTGTGAGTCCATCTATTGAGCAACCAGGACAGAGCAGGAGTGTCCAAGGCCCCACCACTAGCTGAGGTGGTATTGCTAAGGAAGGAAGAGTCACTTTTTTGGTGGGAGGGTTATGACCATTGATAGGTTGCTCATACCCCAATAGAGAACCCCTAAGGCTGAAAGCAGAACAGAATTGTGGATATAAGCATAAATATTAAGAAGGTAGTTTGACAATATGGCCAAGTAGTGAAGTATCACCAGTAGCTTCACTACCCCCATGTTTTTTGTGTGATACCCTCAGTCATGAGCTTTTGACCAAGTGTAGAAGTTTATAGAATCAGACACAAAAACCATCATATGACGTGAGCCTCAAAAATAACCAGAACACAGTTATTTTTCTCTATAACCACGATGCCTCTATTGCACAGTGGGCACAACTAATCAGGAAGGGTGATACTGTTGTATTCAGGGTCCGATGCTGAGAAAAATCACTGATGACTTTTCTCCTGCAGAAGCTTCTATGGAACCTTTCAGCACTATGACAACTAGCTCTTTGGGAGAAGGCCTCTTGATCATGTTCAGACTGATTTCTTGATGTCCTACTACCAAAATGTGTGATGTCTTCAAGTACAGAGTCTTATTTAGTTGTAGTGGATAGTCAAAAACAATTTCAATGCTGTTTTGGATTTCTTTGAAGCATCGCCCACCAATAATTCATAGGGGAATATCCAGTTGTCACTGAGATATTCATTGACTAATTTTCCGTGCGAACGTTTAAACCATATGTACAAAAATTTAGACTTTGGCTACTATTATTTGCCTCTAATCCCTCACCGTGATGTAGGTATTCTTAGCATTCATTTTGAAGGTACTCCAGCTTTTTGATTGAGTTCAAAAGCATCTTCCTTTTCTTTTTTTTTAAGAGAAGGATTTGATATAGTAACATCCTTTTCCTCTGTTAGCAGTATCTATTTTATCCCATCTTAATCTATTCTATTTAATACTACAGATACTAATAACATAAAAAGTCAGGAATGTATTGAAAACAGTTTTGGAGGCTAAGAAATCCAAGGTAACAGTGCCAGCATTTCAAGGGCTTCCTGCTGCATCATGAGGTATCAGCAAAAGAAGCCCAAGAGTGAGTATCACTATCCTTAACCCCATGCATAAAAAGAATCCTCTTGATGGAAGCAATTTTAAGTCACCTCTTTCTAGTACTAGTTCATTATAACATCTGAACTATCAGGTTACATTAATTTTATTCTGTCTTCTAATATTGAAGCTGGTCTTGGTAGTCTCACAGCTGCATCCAGCAGAATTTATATGAATTTCAACAATGTCATTCAATGAATCCCGTAGAGATAAAATTCAAGGCATGATTTCCATAGACAGTGTTGCCAACTACTTGATTCAAGAACCATCAACATCATTTGCAGAGTAGGTCATGGAGTTGGTTGGTGACTATGAAAGGGAAAGTGGGTCACCTACCAGCCTAAAAATAGCCATTTGTGAAGTGCTACAAAAGCCCTAGTTGGAGCATTGTATTATAGCTATGGGTTGCTGGGAAACAAACAGTGCTGAAAGAACACCCTGCCAGAGGGTTGAGTCACTGTCCTGTGTGCAAGAGTGTGTCATTCGGAAGGCAGAAGCAGACTACAAAAGAGCAGTAGCACAGAAATAATGAAGAATCCCTAGGTAGATTCCTGTAGTCATTTTAGTTAGATTGACCTTAGAGACTACATCCCTTTTCAAGAAGGTGTTCAGCATAACTAAAAAACTGACAAAACACAGTGAGTGCTCACATTGTGTATGCTGACATCAGCATAATGGAAAATGAAGTTACAGAAAACAGAAGGCATTTCCTTGAGCTATCTGGAAACATCAATGCAATTAATTTAGCATTTAATGTACAATTCCCAGTTTTATCCACCTTATTTTCCCTTAGCATTGCCTACAGGGATTCTTTCTAATCCAAACACCTGGAATATATGAACATTTGGAATTTCTTTGAACCTGTCACTTAAAACCATTGTCTCTATGTATCTCACAAGCGAAAATAAAATTCCACACATAATGTAAAAATCTATCCTCAAAACTCCATAATCTTCGCCCAATTTGTATAAGTCAATATTCCAAAATTATAGAACTTCTTGAAGATGCCAAAAAATAAAATAAAATCCATGTAGCCTCGTGCCTGTGCATGTAATGGGTGTCACCTGGCCAGCTACTCTGTTGTTTTCTCCCGAGATGCAGTTCATCTGCAGTGTCCTCATGACCACCTTCCTGATACCTAGTCTAGACTAGACTTTCTTCCAATATTTCCCATGAGACTTCCCACAAGCCACAATAACTGCCTGTTTTCTGATATCCTTTCCCAAATTCTGGAAGACAGAGACTATCTCTTAGTCCCACCTGTCTAGATGATTATATGCACAGAAGATGCTATGGTAAGTGTTTTCAAAGTAAGTTAAGTAATTATCATAAAAATCTTTGAAGAAAGGAGAAATGATTGAAAGCTGATAAAATTGAGCAGCGAATGGTTCTAGCAACCTGCCCAGAGACATTTATCACTCTGACTTAACATTTTTCTACAGCAGAATGCCAGATGCGAGTACAGGAAATGTTGGACTATTATTGCCAAAGTGATGAGTGTACAAAACAGAAACACTGCTAGTCCTGGTTGTTATTTGGGAAAAGGTAACTCTCCTTGTTTTTCAAAAGTATGTCTATAGTTTTCAGAAGATGAAAGTCTTTCTCAACTTTAGTGTCTAAACTGGACACTACTGTAGAATTTGTTTCCCTTCCTTGCCTCCAAGATGATTTCTCCTTTATGCTTTATCTATTTACTGAAGTAAAATACAGTTACTTGTCTGGTAGAACTAGAAAATACAACTCTGCTCCAGATTAATTGAGCTGAAGCTGAGAAATTGGAGAAATTGTATCTTTCATGCCTCTTTGAGGCCATCTGCTTCTCTCCTGCTGAGACTGTTACTCTCTTGTTTCTTTAATGTGTGGAAGGATGCATTAGTGGCATGAAAGGCTGTTTTAGCCTTAAACCATGTGTACTTTAAAAAGTAGGCAGAAAATCAGAATGTAGACAAAATTCTGTGTAGCAAAAAAAAATTGTGCTACACATCTAAAAATAGAATGGCACATGTCTGCAATGTATCAATCTGACAACTGGACATCTTATTGGTCAGAGTTTTTAGTTGGGCTTTGATGAGTTATTATATGCATTTCTTGTCCCATCAGAATGGTATACGCAAGTAAAAACAGTGTAGCAACTGCTTACCACACAATCACACATGCGCAATAGAGAGAACCCTGACACATTGGACTCAGCAGTGTAGCACGAGAGATCAGTTGTCACCAGTCACTGGTAAGACATTTAGAGAAGGTTTTCAAGCAAAAAGGGAGAAGCAGGCACTTGCTTTAATTTTTATTCATTGCCTTATCTGACTGATTTTCTTCTTAACTAACTTAAATAAATAATAATGTGGAGAAGCCATTAAAATCAAAGGAACAATCAGACATACTCTGTATATTCAAGCAGGTAAATATTAAAAGCTTATTTAAGATGGAAGGTGACACATGCCATATTATAAAAATTCTGAGATCTCCTATTTAAATCCTAGATTAAAAAAGAAATTCAATGTCATTATGTATCAAGTATTTGATTATTTAGTATAGAATATGTTATTTTTGCACCAAAACAGTTTCTATGTACTACAGAGCAATAGTGATAATGAGAGCCTGGTACTAGCATTAAAACAAACAGGGAAGATTGTTGTCCATATTATGACTTTCTACTTCCTGCCAACAATCTACCAATTTGTTCGCAGAGAGTTTTGGAACTCTGGCTTGATGATTTATGCAGTCAATAGAAAGGCTTGTCTGCATTCATAATTGTTTGATGTTATGGCCTCTTCTTCAAACAAACATTGTTTATGAAAAAGGTTTTGTCTGTGAATATCATTTAGATAATTAAAAACGACAGATGAAATTGCCAAAAATAATTTAAAAACAAACAAACAAACAGGTAAACCTATGAAAACTTTGAGGACCCAGAAATAAAGCAACAAAGCTATGGTCACCAAATTTTTGTCATACGTAGCCAAAAAAAAAAAAAGTTGAAAAAGCCTATAAAACAAATGGCACTTCAAAATGAGTTAAACTGAAAAACTTAAATGCTGAGGCTGCTGAAGAAAAATCTAGGGAACACTGTTCAAGATATTGGGGTAGGCAAGAATTTTATGAAGAGAACATTAATAGTAAGGGCTCTAGACTCCTGTATCAACAGATGGGATTCCATTAAACTGAAAGTTTCTGCACATGCAAAGTAACTATGAGCTGACTGTGAATTTTTTTAAAACAATAATGCTTTTTGAAAAGTATTGCAATTTTGTAAATTCATCATGTGAATGCAATCTAAATTGAGAAATCATTAATAAGTCAAAACAGTCCCAGTATGCTACTGATTCAACAGAAACATTTTTGATTAGGTAATGTAGCTCAGTTGGTGGAGTACTTTATTAGCATGAATAAAGCCCTGGGTTCAAGTCTCAAAGAACATGTAAAACCATGCATGATGACACATATTCTATCTATAATCAACCATTTGGAAGGTGGATGTAGGGTCATCAGAAGTTCAGGGTCATTCTTTACTATAAAGTGGGTTTGAAACTAACCTGAACTATGTGAGAATATCTCAAAAACAAACAAGCAAATACCATAGGAATATTTGAGGTTAACACATATTCAAAACCATGACTTTAATGAGTGATTTGAAAGGAGATATATTCTGATCTATTTTTCAAACTGCACGTTTTAATGTTAACTTTAAAATATTTAGAAGTTTTATTAGGATAAAGTAAAAAAAAACATAAAAGTTACTACTGCAACAATTCCATGTGCACAATTAAGTGGCATTAACTACATTTATATTATTGTACAAACACCATCAACATTCATACAGAACTTTTAATCTTCAGCACCTGCAATTGTGTCCACCAATGATAAAACACCCACTATTTCCTCTGCCCCACCCAACCCTTGGTAACAACTATTCTACATTCCATCTGTTCAGATAGGAGAAGTTCACATATCACATGTAAATGCAATACTTGTCTTTTTGTTCTAACTCGTCTCAGCTTGTCTTCAACGTTCATAATGTTGTAGCATGCTCCAGAATATCATTTGTTTTGTTTCAGTAAGACTAAGTCATACTTTGCATTTGTGGATTTGATTTGTTGATAAACATAGGAGTTACTTTCACTCTCTGAATCCATGTTTTTACTATGGCTAAATGTACACTTGCTGGATTACATTGCAAGCTAACATCTAACTTTCTGAAGAACCACCATTGTTTCCCATAGTGTCTGCAAGCTCCCACCCCATCCCACCAGCAAGCTCACGGTTGTAATTTCTGTACCTTTCAGTTCTTAATAGGTAAACACTTCTAAAATACACCATGCACTCTCCAATCTTCTTAAATGGAAATTTATTTTTTCAATGACTTATGTGCATTGATGCCCTTCCAGGAACTGCTAGTATATATGTTCACTGAGGTATTGCTTCACACTTGATATTTCTCCCAGTTATTTTCATAGCTCAGCCATTCTAAAGTACTGTAAACAATTACCCCCACATTACATAGAAGTAAATGGAATACAAAGAAGAAAAGCATACTTCACTTAGTAGCACACGACTACTAAGTGAAAGAGCAAGAGCTAAAAAGCCATGCCTTTCCATGCACACGGATCTCTTGTCATCTGAAAAGGACTACCTCTGTCTCCAGGTAAATGCTCTGTGCCCAGTGAAACTCTAATATACCATGTAATGTTCACTGTCAATCCTTCTGGTGTCACTTACTGTGTTTGCAGAACAAAATTAGAAAAAAAAAACCAAACCAAACCAAAACAAAACAAAAAACACTTGCCTCTAATTAGTTCTTCCTCTTAGAGCCAGATGTCAACATTAGTATTCTGTCATTAAGATAAATAAATCTAGAAGAGTTCAAACTATGTGAGAAGCCAAAAGTGTGCAGGCTGTGAGGAGGCTGCTGGGTCAATCTAAGGAGGCTTAAGTGTTTGATTTTCATGATGTGTTTTGGTGGCCCTGGGATCTATTCTGCTTCATTTTGTCTTCCTTCTTGGTTCTAAGACACTGAGTCTGTTATTATGAATGACTCCTGTGTATGAGCTCTTCTTTATCTTACTTAGATTGTGAAATACAGTGTAATTTATTTAAGAAAAGTGCTTGCCCCAAAGCAATAAACATTTTTTTTAGTGTCTGATACACGGTTTAAATGCCTACTTGATATTTTCATAATGCACAAAGCATCAAGGAAGAAGGATTTTGGGTCTGAAAGTGTCTGGTCTTCCCTCAAGGCTATTCAAAGTACTGATTATAGCTGCCATCAATATTGACCTAGAATGTTCTGGAAGAATTTATTACATTCTACAGATGTACTTTTCAGAAAGAGATAGCAAGTGAGTATGTCCCTGCACAGCACTTTAAAATACTAAGCATTTAGCTCTCAAAACCACGGAACTTGCTCTAATGAAGTAGAAGTAGTCACAGATATATACAAATGAGTCCTAGATATAAAAACCTTTCCATTAAAGTAAATTATTGCCAGGCAGTGGTGGTATACACTTTTAATACAAGCACTTGGAAGTAAGGCAGGCAGATCTCTGAATTTCAGGCCAGCCTAGTCACAGAGCAAATTCCAGGACATCCAGGGTTAAATGGAGAAACCATGTCTTATTTAAAAAAAAAAGTGAATCATCGTCCACCCCACCCCGGGACACATCAGGACACATCATCATTTATTTTCCTGGAAATCAAATTTTGTTACGTGGATATTTCCTAAAAGTTTCTTTGCCACATTTCCTAAGGCTTTCTGTGAAACAGGAAAAGAATAGGCATTACTCTAATAGAAAACTCTACATCAAAAACAAGTAAGAGAAAGATAGACATGTTTCTTGTTTTAAAAGAAGGAAGGAAGGAAAGGAAGGAAGGAAAGAAGGAAGGAAGGGAGAAAGGAGAATGAGGAAAGTTCTAGTTAGCTCAGGTCTCTCTAGTGCTAATAGGAAGTGACACTTTGCACTAACTCAATTTGTAGTTTATTCCCATTTAACTGCTCAAGCAATTTCAATGAACAAAATCTTAGGTTTGGGGGATAAAACGAACAAAGACATGAATTTGAGCTAGCTGACTGGGGGCAGGCATATTGCCTTCTGCTTTAGGGAGTTTGTGTCTGGTTACTAGTTACATCTGAAAGAAAGGAAAGAAAATCTGTGCTGCCTGTCATCATCTGACCATATTCTCTAAAATGTGAGGTTTGGCTTAGACATAGTAATATCCAGTGAATACATGTCTGATCATTTTAAACTGACTTCTAACCAAAATAGCAATACTGCTAGTAACTGCTAATAGCAACAATTTCATATGTATTCTAACAATGATCTATCATTGCCCCTTTCCCCAACTCTTCCCTTCTGTCCTTCTCTTGCCCTCTCGCCTTCTCCACCATCCTCTTCTTCACCCCAAGATCTTCCTATGTAAGCATTCTGGTTCTCAAAAACACAGGATATGCCAATTATATTGAGTACTCATAGAAAGTGCTCACACCTCACTGTTCACCCACACCCACCTCTAATCTAACAATGTGTGAGTTCACATTCTCACCACTCCTGTTTTGTTCTCTGCCTGTTTGCTTTTTTTCTGAATCGTTATTTGCTTCAATCATCCATTTAGCATGGCTTTGTATTATCGTACCTTTCTTTGGTAAATCTTTACAAATACATTACTTATTCTTTTTAAAGATTTATTCTTAATTGTATGTATGTGTGTCTTCATGTGAGGTGTCCACATAGGCCAGAGGCATAAGATCCCTCTGGAGCTGGGATTGCAAGGCAGTTGTGAGCAGCCTGACACGGGTGGAAAAGACTGAACTTGGATCCAGCCACTATTAGTCATTCACCTGGATAAAAAAATTTAAGAATTATTTATTATCCGTTAATAGTAAATTTGACAAAATAATCAGAAATTATTGAAGCTGAGAGGTTCTTCAAGGCTAACTGAATTGTGAAAATTAGAGCAACTAAGCCAAGGGAAGTATGGGTAAGTCCTGGAAGCCTGGTTCTTTGCTATCCATGCCTCTCTATTCTCCATAAGGAAAACATCTATATAGCTAGAACTTACTGAGGCTTCTAGAAAATTTTAAAAAATCGTGTCTAAAAGTCACTCCTTTGTGCTTGAAGGGAGGCATCATGAAAAAGGGCCAAGACGTTTGAATGTGCAATGGATGATTCTTACAGCGGGGATTTAACAAGCAAATACGGTGCAATGAAAAGGCTCTCTGCATGCCTATCACCATCAAACTCAGGAATCTAAGGCTTTGCATGTCCAATTCAAGGATAATCCGAGCCACTTACAGATCCTCTCTCTACCTCCACACCCAAAAGAGACTAGAAGAAGAGCAAAACAACTCTAACATCGCAGTAGAAACATAGTAAAAGTATTCTTTCAAAAGATTGGACTGAACTTCAACCCCTCATTTCCAGCCATTGTAATAGAAAGAAAAGAGATAAAGGAGGAAGTGAACTGGGGAAGGGGAATAAGGGACAAGAGGGAAGGAGGAGGAAGCAGAGAAGGAGAGAACCCTGAGTGTTCTGGAGCCGAAAATGAAATGGTGTGTTTGTAAGAGCCCTCAGCTAGAATTTAGAACCAACAGCAATCACGAAGGACTGAACCTCTGTAGCTCCTTGAAGCGCGTGCAGCTTGCTTTGTGGTGAGGAGGGAAGGGTGGGTGGGGTCATCAGCTTCTGGAGGGAGGCTCCCAGCTGCTGGCTAGCATTCTAGGGGATGGATGTGAGTGAGCAATTCCCTTAAACTTTTCTGCCAAGGAACAAAAACACTTGAAGTTCATCCAAAAAAGACGCCTCTGCAATTAAAGTTGCAATGAATTGCCCACCCTGTCCACCTCCCTCAACAGAGACATGACCCTGTTCTTGGCAACCACCTCCACACATGAACCACCGAAGAACACCTCCTTCATCGTACCCCCGAAGAACACCTCCTTCATCGTACCCCTTGCCTTGGCCTCAAATCTTCTTGTAAACCCTGCTTTACTACAAATGTAATAGCTTTCCCAGTAGGGTGGGGACGTGGCTGTTACTTTCTGACGCTTTCATCCTTTCTCCCATCCTTAAAACAACAATACCACCCCCATCATCCCGCCTTAAAAAAAGGGAGAAGAGAAGAAGTTCCCAGCTTCTCCACGCCCCCTTGTCTTCCGTTGCTCCACTAGAAAGCCTACACGGACAAGCAGCAGTTACACACAGGCAGTGGGCCAGTGCCTTGGCCAGCGCCAGCGCCATCTGGTACCTGGCCACTTTACATCTGTTTAGAGGTGAGAGGGTGGCTTCGAAGGACACACTTAAGAGCTGATGTGACCCAGGTCCTTTGCAACTTTCAGCCTTTCTCCCCAAATTCTTTGCTTGTTCTTCACATCAGGAGTGCTTGGTGACCTCTGTCTGGCCTTTGGAATTGCAGAAGGCACAAAGCCTGCTATAGTTTCGCTCTTTTCCTCGCCCCCACCTCCCGGCCGAGCGGGTGCAGCTCGGCTCTGTCACCAGCAGGGGCCGCTGTTCACTCGGAGCAGCCGGCGGGCCACCGCCACGGCCCGCGCCTCCCACGGCCCCCTCCTGCCCAACCCGCCAAGTTCCAAGAGCTCCCAGTCGAGCGTGCGCCGGCAACCAGCACTGCCCTGGCAGCACACGAGCCAGCTTGCGGCGCGCCCTGGAGAGGCTCCTGAGACACCCACGGCTCTGGGACTTTAAGAGGGCGGTTGAGGAGCCCCGAGTACACAAGTGATCAAGCCAGCGCTCCTCCAGGCACCTGTTCGCCCGGCGCCACCGCCACCCGGATCCCCACCGCTCCGATCCTCGCCTCCCCGGCTCCGGAGTGCTCCCGGAATGAATTCAATGCTGGGCAACCAGACCGACGTGGCCGGCCTGTTCCTGGCCAACAGTAGCGAGGCTCTGGAGCGCGCGGTGCGCTGCTGTACACAGGCGTCGGTGGTGACCGACGATGGTTTCGCCGAGGGCGGCCCCGACGAGCGCAGCCTGTACATCATGCGCGTGGTGCAGATAGCAGTCATGTGCGTGCTCTCGCTCACCGTGGTCTTCGGCATCTTCTTCCTCGGATGCAACCTGCTCATCAAGTCCGAAGGCATGATCAACTTCCTGGTGAAGGACCGGAGGCCGTCTAAAGAGGTCGAGGCAGTGGTGGTGGGGCCCTACTGAGTGGCCCTCGGGTCGCCCACGGCGGGTGCTCCTGGCACCTCCAGGACTCCGCCAGCCACGATGCACCCCTCACCATCATGGACCAAGCAAAGCAAACCTGTCGGAGTCAGTTTTTTTCTCTCTTGACTTCTGCCTTTTGGAGGAAAAGTGACCGATTTCTGATGACTCTCCGAAAGGCCCCAAGCAAGACTCAAGAGGAGGAGCGCCCAGACTTCGGGACTTAGCAGCAGGTGGCAAAAGAGGGCGACTAGGGAGCAGAACTTTGGGAGTGGCTGCTGGGTTGGGCTGCGGGGAGACGGACCTGGGGAAGGCCCCTTTCCACCTGCAGGTGGGCCCAGCACTGGGGACAGCTGGAGAGGCAAAGGCGGGGTGGATATCCAGAGGCACCAGTAGCCCGGTGACCCGGAGAAGTGACCTGTTTATACGCCACGCCGAAGATCTAATGGGAACAGCTAATAGGTGCCTGTAGGTTTTGCGTCCTGCTAGGATAGTGGAACTTTGATCGATAGTAACCTGTGGTTTTAAAGGGGTTGTGTTAGTTTGCTTGAATAACAAATATTTGATAAGTCTTTTATGCCCTAGTGGCCTGTTTGCCTGCCTGCGGGTTAGAGTTTTTGTCATTCTGGGAGAAGGGGTGGGGGAGGGGAGCCTGAGACTGTGAATAGGGTCAAGTGCTTTCTTTTTGTGCATTTCCTGCTGGGTCTTTTCGAGAGCCTAGCGCTCCAGCTAAAGCCCGGGACAGAGATCCACAGTAGAATTCTTAGCTCGTGTCTGCACGGTTTACGCCACAAAAGTGCTCTTGATATCCGTGACACCGTTTGACTTTTTTCGTATTTAACATTTCCTTAATAAATGCAACATTCAAGTGTTTTGTTTCTGGCCTCCTGGTAGTCACTCTATTCTCCTGGCTAAGGGGAAGGTCTGCTTCCCCTAACGGTAGCGTCTGGGTCCCGGGCCAGGAGGTTTCTCCTAGCCGGAGCTGTGATTCTACTTCATAGATCCTTAGATCTGTGAAGAGGAGGAAAGGTCCAACAGAGAGCCCAAGGATTTGTGACACACACATGAAGCTCCAGGCACAAAAGTCGTCTCGAAAACAGCGGCCTTTGTTTTCTCGAATGTTTATGGCTCTAAATTTCATTTTGTCTCGGATGTCAGGTAGGTCCCCACGGGAAAATTACACTTCCTGCCAGGCTCCCTGGGGCACTCTAGGTTACCCTGCTAATGAAAGGAGGAGCCTGCCAAGCAGGCCTTTCGGGAGCTTGGCTTCCCCCACCCACGTCAGCAGGACAGCACTGGGATACTGCTCCAGAAAAAGAAAAGTACCGTTTCTGAGGAAAAGTAGCTGCCAAAGTTCGCAACAGTCGCCAGAGTAAACCCTTGTCTCCAAGTCATGAGACGTTCCTTGTCTTTGTCGTATTACATGTTCTAGAGAAAGGGGGATAAGAAAGCAATGGAGAAATGACAAATGTTTGGGGTGATGAGTTAATCCCACAATGGATACATGTACTGAAGCATCACATTGTGTCCTGTAAATATATGCAATCCATCAATAATTAAAAATAACATGCTCCTGTGTTTTCTCTCTCTCTCTCACACACACACACATGCACACACACACACACACACACACACACACAGAGAGAGAGAGAGAGAGAGAGAGAGAGAGAGATGTATTTGCCTCTTTAGTCAACCTTTAGACCTGGGTCAGGCAAAGGGCTCAAAGGAGCTAGCCCAGGGCTACTGCAGGAGACTACCTCGACGGAAACTGAAAAGTCTGGGCGGGAATAGCGACAGATGGTGGGCCCACACATATTTAGGGCCCAGCAACTGAGCAGTGTTATAAGAAGAGTTTAGAAAACAACAAGAAGGTTCCAAGGGTTTGAAGTTTAACCTGGCCAAAGGTTTGGACAGCTTTTCTCTCTTATTTTCAACTGGGATGCTGTAACAATGAAAAAAAAATACAGAAGACTTCACAATAGCAGTTGTAATGGCAACTATAATGTGGATTATAAAATGTCCCGTTTTTATAGAAGGAAACAGTACAGCTTACACAGTCATGGCCTGTGCCTCAGACAGCTGGGTTCTTCTCAGAGTTGACATTACTAGGAATTGTAGCTGAGAGTTTGGGGGTTTTAGTGTCAGACTTAAGTGATCACACACACACACACACAATGTTTGGCCTGTTTAGTCTTTTTAACAGGGAAGATTTGCTTGTTTCTTTTCTTGTGTGGGGAGCATTAGGGCCAACAGTCAACAGAGAGTTACACTGAGTCACAGAAGGCAGTGTAGGTTTGTGAATGTGTGGGAGAGGAAATAAGGTATTTTATTTTGTAGACAGTTTCTGTGGCACTGAGTTAGTCTGCTGCCTCCATGTTTCAGAGAAAAAACAAAACAAAACAACACACAGCAATGAATTCACCTTGTAACAAGGCAGGCATCTAAAGGTTAACTCTTGTGTTTGCAGCTGCAGTGCCCACTGAGGGTCAGTCTGTTCTGTGAGTTTATGAGCTGACCAGTGGATTTGGTGTTTTGAAGATGAGTGAAAACACATATGCTACAGTTACTGGGAATTTTCCTTCATACTCTGTCATGTTCAAAATTCATGCTCACAGCTAGCTCCAGAGAGTGGGCAGGAATTAACCCTACAAGCCAGTTTGAAATTGCTGTCATGGAACAGGTTTTCATTGAAATCCAAAGTCCTACAAACTGAGAAAATAGCTCTCATATGATTGAAGGCATCCAACACCATTTTTGCCTTCATCTTCTTGGTATTTCCTCGCCTCCTCTCACACCTTTCCTGTACTTCAGAAGCAGAAGGTGCACGTTCATCTCTTTATCCACATTTGGTCTCTCGTCTGCAGAAATTGTGACTGTGAGATAAAACAGAACCTGTAAAGGTTTCTTCTTTGGTAGAAAGGCTTTAGGAGCATAGTGCTGAGATCTGTGATCTATGCATTTCTGGGAAATGCAGCCTGAAATACAGAGCTCTGAGGAGAGTTTCATGCCAACATCCCTTCTCTCCAGGTCACATCCATTTGTTACTTAGAGAGATGCCAAGTGGTTCTGGTTTTTATAGGTGAAGTGAGAAGCTTTTTACACACTCTCTTCCCTGGTGGCCAGAGAGCAACCACTTTTCCAGAGCCTCACCACTCTTTCTGCTCTGTCTTTGACTCTCTTATGTTTTTTCATTTGAACAAACACACTAAATGAAACTTTCAGTCCTGCCCAGAATTAATGGAGTGCTTTGGTTTTTTTTTTTTTTTTTTTTTCATCAACAAGCTTTCAGGAAAGTAGATTTTGAATCTTATTCTTCATTTCACCTACGAAATCCATGTTAGCCTAAAGAGATTGGGAACAGAGTAGGTAAATACAGACACAGACACGGACATCTGCTTCCCACATTTACATCTACTTTGTGGCCAGTAATGATGTAGAGAAAATGATATGGAAGAGGAAGATACTACTCAGTTTTCTGTAAAGAGCTTTCTTTATCTTTACAGCCCAAGAGGGACTTATCTGATAAGTCCCAAAGCCTTCCTGGAACTACAGCAGAAAGAGAGTAGAGCTGTCAGGACAGAGGGAATGTGAACATAGAGTGATCAATACAGTGATGCCTCTAAGCTTGACTGAGTGGCTTCCCCAGGAGTAGCCTGTCCTAGATGACACATTTTATTTAATTTTTTTCTAAGATCTGAAGATGGATCTTATTGTCTGGTTACCTTGAGGGAATTCAAAGCAGACCCTGCTAGATTAAGTCTGAACTCACAGTTACACCTAAGTGGATAATCTGTGACTCCTGACTCCAGATCTGCTTGGACTCTCTGTGGCCCTGAGCCAATCTGTGTCTTCCTCAAGGAGGGGCTTTTGTTAGATGGTAAAATTTGGGGCTCATGTTGGTCTCTAAGCATTTGGGTGTCCTCAGGGATGGTTGATTCTAAAGGGATATTTCAGTTCTGTTAAATTGTTTTTCTTAAGGTTTTCAAGATGTTTTATAAGTCTCTGCAACGTGTCTTATAATGTATTTTACTGTCTAGTCTTGGTGTTTTTCAGAACTCTTTTTTTCTCACAGAGACCAAGGGCTTATCCATTTGAAGTATGTTATTTTAATGATCAAGGCAAACTTCAGAGAGCTCACTAGATGTAGACAGTAACTCACACAACACACTGTTCCTCAGGAACAGGGGAATAAGAGAATTGTGTAAGTACTCGTTTAAACAAGAATGTTTATGGTAGAAATTTCTTGAGTTAAAGAGGAATTAATAGGCTTTTCTCCTCCAGAATATTTTACCTTTTGAGGTTGGGCAATAGCATACAACTGTTACAAACCTTGGCTTTTATATTTGTTATTTTTGTTGGGGGAGGGAGGTGTTACAATGCCAGGAAAGAATTTCAGGTTTCAGACTGTTGAAGAGCCAAGCCTAGTTTAGAAGTCTGTAGAAGCAGTAACTCTGCAGCAATCTCTAAAACAGGAATCAATACATGTTTTATCCACCTGCCAAATCCCATTTAGACATGTTCACAAAGGCTCAAACAGGGTATGTTTTATAGTCCACTCCAGCAGTAACTGATTCCTAACATCTGCATTTAAATGCTTGGTGCCTATTTGTTTTCGTGGCTCAGTTCACGTTCTAGGTTTGTATTGTTATAAATGCTTAAGATATTGAGAGCCCAGTTATATTCTATAGTAGCATCTCTGATTGTAAAATTTTGGAAAGCTGGATAGTTTAAGGAAATTAAATATATAATTACTTAAAAATCATGCTTTAGCTAAAGTGATCATAATTTTAAAAACTGAATTAATATTCATATTTTTAATTTATTTGAAGAACTAAAAATATTTGAGCAGAAGCTTCTATAAAGACTATTGTATAGCTGGGACTTGAAGTAAAGCTTTTCCCAATTTTCTGAGAAAGTGCCAGATTTATTTCCAAAGTGGTTGTATACGTTTACATTCCCACCAGCAATGGAGTAGTATTCTGTTCCCCTTTCTCCACATCCTGGCCAGCATGTGCTGCTTTTGAGAATTTGATCTTAGCCATTCTGTTTGGTGTGAGATGGAATCTCAGAGTCATTTTGATTTGCATTTCCCTGATGACTAAGGAAGTTGAGCATTTTTAAGTGCTTCTCAGCCTTTCGAGATTCCACTGTTGAAAATTCCCTGTTTAGTTCTGTGCCCCATTTTTTTTTAAATTAGGTTATTTTGTTTATTGGTGTTCGCTTTCTTGAGTTCATTATTTTGATTATTGGCCCTTTGTGGGATAGGACCACACATGAACTAGACCTAGGCCTCCTACAAAGATGTAGCAGATGGGCAGCTTGGGCCTCATGTGGGTCTTCTAGTAAAGGAGTGAGGACTGCATCGGACATGGACTCACTTGCTAGCTTTTTGATCACTTTCCCCTGGCAGGACCACCTTGCATGGCCACAGGGGCACAGGACACACTCAGTCCTGATGCAACTTGATGAGGTGGGGAGGATGGGAAAGGAAGCTGCCCTTCTCTGAGAAAAAGGGGAGAGAGAGGGAGAGAGAATGGGACTGGGAAAGGACGAGGGATGGGGCTACAACAGGATGTAAAGTGACCAAAAATAAATAAACACTGTTATAAGAAAAACTAGACATATTTTTTAAAAATACCCACTTTGCAAACAGTAGCTTGCTTCAAAACTCAAAGAGCACTATCCACAAATAAGATTAACAATTTTCACGAATTCAGTCATGCGCTTTTGAAAGCTAATGGGTAGTTTTCTCCTTGAATATGTGTAAGTGCTTGCTTACAGCAATATTTTTGAGTGGGTGAATGTGAGCATAGAGTGATCAATACACTAAAGGTCAAGTCATCTGTGATGATGCTGAAGAGAACTGTGCCCTGCCCCTCCCAGCTGAACACCACTATGCCCTGGCCCCTCCGGTTCAGATTCAGTGTTCATTAGTGGTATGAGCATATGAACTCCTGACTCAAATTGCTATATGTTGTTTCTTTGCAATTATGTGCACACTGCACACTATTTTTTCTACTTAATAAAATGAGAGAGTTCCTATTCATTTTAATCACAGGACACAAGCACAGATATAGAAAAGAGAAAGTGAAGAGTCTACCCACAAGAGTCAGACACTAAAGAACTGCTTTTTGTTAGTATTTTGATATTCCATAGTTCTATAAATACATGTGTGTAATTATGCCATAGCCTATGTGTTGGCACAGTCTATTACAGCAAGAAAAATGTTACAGTTTTACTGGTAATTATTTTTCTTTATTTGCCTTTCTCCCCACCAACCCTTGTGTCATTATGCATGGCTTTCTTCACTCGCATCTAAAAGATATACTGCTCCAAAAGAGTCATTGATTTTTATCAGGCCAAGACTACAGATGTCTGATTGCTTTGGGAAAAGAATCCCCCTGGGATCCACGGTGTCTCTTCTGCTTTATTTATTTCCCTGTAAGTTGAGTAGGATTCTGCAGTTTATAGTCTAAGCAGTATTGATCATGGCAGGTGTGCGCGTGTGTGTGCCCACACACATGGACAGGTGTGCACTTCCCTGTGTGTGCAAGCATGTGCCCACATACTCATATGTTCACTTCTTTCCAAGTTGTATGAGAGTGTTTAACCTTCTACAGACCAAAAATAAGCACCCTACAGCCCTGTATGGTTTGTTTTATATTACCTGTTTATAATAACAATAAAATTAGAACAAAATTGCAGGTAAATTAACTTGAAATGTTCAGTAAATAAAATTAAAATAAAATACATGAAGTCTTGTATTTATGTTTTTTGTTTGTTTGGTTGGTTGGTTGGTTTTTCTCAAGGCGGAAGAGTCCCACCATATAGCTCTGGCCATCTTGGAACTCAACATATAAACCAGGTTGGCCTTGAGCTCACAGAGATATGCCTGCTTCTGGCTCCAGAGTGTTGGAGTTGAAGGCACGTGCCACTACATTCCACTTTACATTCATGTTTTAAGGCATACGCCTTTATCTTCATTCACATAATGGAGGGAAGGTAAACTCCCAAGAGACAGAAAAGTCAAAGGTTATATATTTGTACAAGCATGAAAAAAATTCAAAAGCTAGCAGAGTGAGGCTCCAAATTTGAAGACCAGTGAAAATAAATTTCTAGAAGTTTACAAACAGATTTAGAACTCTAAATGGTAGTAAGAAAATTTTTCATTTGGAAAATTTGATAAAAAGAGTAAGTACTGCTGACTGGTAAGTCTCAGCATTATGAGGCAAGTGTGGAAGGTGACTGATTTCTTTCTATTTTTCTCGCTTTTTGAGCTCTAGCCTAATTGTGCACATTTTGTTGGTTGGCCCAATTGTTTTGTTTTGAAGGGACAAAGAGGCCTTGCCAGCCTTCTTTTATATGCCATCAATAAATATTTATTATTTAACATCTACAATAGGCATGACTCTACACTGAGTACTACCTCAGGTTTTAGAAGTGGAGGGCAAAACATCATGGAACTTAAAGGAGCCTGTGACGTTATCCTTTTTCTTCCGAATCCATGTTGACGTGTTCTTCAGAAATTCGGCTGTGTAAGACACACACACTATAGCTTCTCCTCTAAGGGGGAAAAAGATTTCATACTTCTTGGTAATTAGTATAAGGTCTAAATGAGTCAAACAATTTGATTTGACTTTCCTTCTGTCTTCAGGTAGCATACCCAAAGCTTGTTTTACTTAATATGTTCATATTCAAGATGGACAGGAATATGAAGGCCCAAAGAAAGATCTCTAAACATCTTGAGACTGCTTATATTGTTTTTTTACAAATTCACCTGAGGAGTGGGTATACTGTTCATTTCTCCCACTGTGAATCATCAATAACTGAATAAATTAGAAGATAATATATAAAGCTCCCTCTGAATACTACATATATATACTTCTTATGACTAAAAATATACCCATGTTTTAAGAAGCGTGAATGTTACCTACAATCTCTAAACTATTTAGCTTGAATGGCCAAAATAATTGTTATTCCTTTGGTTGTAATCAACACAAAATGCAGTTCAAGCTCATTTAAAAATAAAAACTGAAGCTGAATTTTTCTGACAGTGTTAAGTTGTAGGTTCAAGGATCCAGCTCCATCATGTCTCTGTATAGCTGCTGACTTGAGTCTCCAGATGCTACAGTTCCCAGATAAACGCTTTCCACAGGGTAAAAAAGAAGACAATGTACAAGTATGGACTCCATTAGTCCAATGCTTACATATTAACAACGATCCCAGAAGGAAATTACACCCACAACTTCTGAACAACTTCTGAACAAAGCTCAGGTTTAGAACTGAGCTGGGTATGTGAAAGGAAAAGATGTACTTAGTTAATGGTCCCTGGTACTTAAGGAAGATGTATTTAGTTAATGGCCAAGGTCCTTGGTATTGTACTAGGGAAGAGAGTAATGGAGGTAGAGTCAGGTCTACCCAAGCCACGGCGCTATTAGTCCTTCATAGAATGAATTCCATTATTAGAGGAAACAAGAAAACTTTTGTGGGTGAGGTAAACGGTTGCTGCCCAGCTGAAAAGCACCACTAGAGAGACTGCATCACTTTGCAAAGGCTTGCATAGTTGAGAAGATAATAAATAAATTTATCTAGGTGCATATGAGCAGAACAGTTGGATTTAGCAGGTTAGATGAGGAAGAGAAGGAATCCGAAGAAGAGGAGGAGGAGCAGGAGGTAAGCTTGGGAAGGCGATTTTATTGGGAGCAGGTATGTGGGTTATTGACGGAGTTGCAGGATTGAAATGACACAATCGTCTCTCACTGCATACATATATGAAATTCTCAAGAAAAGTCTCAATGTCTCTAGATAGCATTCTGTAAAATCTCTAACAACTGTCTTTCAACAAGGCTGACTTATTTTTAAAAAACTGAAACCTTTTATAATTTTAAAACATTTTTGATTAAAATAGAATTATATCACTTCCTTTTCTTTTCCTTCCACTTCACCTCCCCATTTTACCCTCCCTCCATCCCTTCCATGCCTCCCCACTCTCAAATTAGTAACCTCTTTTCCTTTGGTTATTATTGTTACATGCATACATACATATACGTATACATATACATGCACAGATATTTAAATACATTCATTTGGGTTGTTTGTGTGCATATGGTTTGAGGACCTACCACTACCAATAAGGGAGCTCATCTCTGGAAGTGACTAATTCTCCTTTTCCCTAATAGTCATTAGTTACCTATAGTTCTTTTCTATGAGGTTGAAATCTCGTAAAATTTTCTCCCTTCCATAGTAGACTTCGAAGTATGTTGGATCTTACAATCTTTCCACTCTTTCTTCCATGATTTTCCTTGAGCCATAGATGGAGTAGCTGTGATGCAGACATATCCATTGGGGCCAAGCTCGCCACACCATGCTGCAGCTAGGAAGGAGGTAAGGGATTCATGACCCAAACAATATAGACTATCAATGTAGCCCTTGCTTGATCTCAGAGGCTAAAGTAAGCTCCTATTTCTAAAGACATGCACACTTAAGACACCAGGCTCAGATGATTCTATCTGGTTCTAACTTGAAAGCCTTCTTCTTGTGGTCTAGATTCCTTTGTACTATAAAATTCTATGCAAGTAATTAATACTCTTACTCGACTGCAACGCTTATGAACCAATATGGAAAGAGATCTATAAAGGTGAAAATAAGCAACACTCACCTGTTTGTGGTAACCAACAAGTGTCTAACGGGACCTGAGGCCTATTCAGCAGCAAAGAAATCATGCCTGGTGCTGCAGATCTAGCCAGTTTCCGATGTCTGGTAGGTCATGGATCTTAGAAAAGAATCTACTACTGCCACTTTGTTAGACCAGCTTAATTCCCTCCTACATTCTAAATCTTATTCTTATATTCACAGATAAGTCTAGCTCTCACTCCTTATCAAAGAAGCTTCTGCTTATAGCCAACAGAGATCATCAGAGAAAACTACAACTGGATACAATGCAAAGATCAACTTTTATAATTTCTCTTAAGGGTCTCTGTGTCTGACTGCTAGATCTCCAAGTGCCCTGAACAGCAGCCTGTATTTCTGGATTACGTTAAACCTGGTAATATGAACTTGGACCACCTAAGCCTTAGATTCTAATGTCTCATGAAATTAAAATTACCTGCCTTCCCTGGACCTGGATGGCTGTGAAAATGTAACATATAATATATGGCATATTTTATATTAGAAAGCCTATGGTGATATATTATTAGACAACTTCAAGCAGATCCATTTGCTGATAGAATTTCTTCAAAGCTTTGCAACTGTCCACAGGATAAATAAAATATTCACCATTAAAACCGAAAAATCTATTTTCAATAAAATACATCCAACATTACTGAAGTCGATCTGACAAATGCAATTTGATGGAGCTGCTCTTGTGACCTCTCTGATTTAGAAATCCTGTACCAATAAGCACATACACTGCTTGTATGGCCATTATTGTCCCTAACTGCTTCTAAATTTCCATCATCACCCTTATTCTAGCTGATAGAGTTATCATAATTTTCTTATCCACACTGAAACTGAACCAACATTATTGATTTCTTCAAATTTCCAGCTATTTTACCTGCCTTTCCTCTGACCAAAGAAATAAGTCCCTTAATTGCAACTATTCATTTTGCTGAGAGCTTCCACTGTTCCCTGCCAATGCATTGGTTGGTTTCTTGATTCTTATTCCCAGGTGGAGTTGGGGGTAGGGAGCTGATAGCATGTTTTGTCAACCATGAAGACAAGTGTTTAGGAGCGTGTTTCTCATACAGCTCATTTCTACAGGTAAGCACTTCACTCTCCTGGTTCCCAGGAGTTAGGGCCTGAATGTGAGCACAGGTCAGAGTTCTCAGGGAGAGTCCCTTGTGTGCAGCACATTTACAGCCTCCCAGGAGCACTTAGACAAATATGAGAAAACATGATCATTTTCAGACATGCTCATTTTTCTGGTATAAGGGTCAAATCATAGTATGACAATTTGTTTTCCAGGAAATAATTAAAACAACTTTTCTCCCTAATACAGGGGGAAGAGAGAGTCTCTGACATGAACTAGGTTTTGTCCTCCTTGATCACTTCTCCCTGGTGGGGAGACGTAGCCAGCCCACAGAGGAATAGGATCCATGCAGTCTTGATTGGACCTGATAGACTAGGATAAGACAGTAGGGGAGGAGGAATTCCCCTACCAGTGGACTAGGGAGAAGGAAAGGGAGGAAGAAGGAGGGAGGGTGGACCTGGCAGGGGGCTACAACTGGGGTACAAAGTGAATTAATTGTAAAAAATAATTAAAAATTGAAAAAAAACAAAAAAAACATACCTACTGTACGCCAGGCAATATGCAAACTTTTGGTAATGAATCATGGACATTAAAACTTTTTTAAATAAAAACTTTCAATAGTTAATAACATTAACATCTAATCCCAAGTCGTGATTTAGCTAGTGATTACTTTACATCTATTATCTTGAATACCAAGTGTCAACTTTTCTTCTCACTTTCTACTTTTCTCAATTCTCATCTAGTATTTGGTGTCTGACTCTTTTGCATCTTAGCATTTGATTATTGTAGTGAAACTCATTAAACAATGTTTATATAACACCATGCTTCTACTATGAAAGAGTAAATCACATGCTATCCTAGTCTACTTGTAAAAAGCGTTGTAAGCCAAATTAAATACCTAGTCATATATATATATATATATATATAGGCAGTGAACAATAAGGACTTTTCAAGATCTTTAATTAAGCATTTATTATTTACGGTATATTTCTAATTACAGTCTGACAACCAGAAAACATGTTTCTGAAAAATATTCTCCATTTTAAAAGACAGTTTACTGAATGATTCTCACAGAGTTTCTCTGAACATCTACTCCTAAGAGAAAGTGAATTTATGTTTATAAATGTGCCTGAGAATGTCAAATAGAAATTATGTTTTACTGTTTTCTTTGCATAGAGTGAGCATGTTTCCCCAACTTCCACTCTACAAAGCAAAGAAAGACTTCACTGTATATGGAGAAAAAGAAAATCTATTCAAAGAAGAACATTGGCTTTTCGATGCTGGGTTTTATTTCATGCTTAATGTGCTCTATCAAGAATGAAAGTATTAACAATGTTCTATAACACAACTGTTTTCAAGATCAACATACTTTCAGTCCATGATTTTCAGGATACAGAAGGAGTGTTGAAATACTAGGCAAATGCTATAAGACAGTACATGGCCACCAACAGTACTGTCTCTCAGACTGCATTACGCAGTAATAATAAAGGTTTATGGGAATTACAAACAGTTTATTCATGTTCTGATGAAATTATATGTTAGACTATCAAGCTATTTTAACATTAAGAATATTGAGCTATATTAAAACTTATCTGACTTCCCTCAATTTTACTTGTTAAGAACTGAAAAATCCTTAATCATTAATTTAAATTTTTTAATATTTAGCTATTTTACATATATGAATGTTTCGCCTGCATGCATGTATGTGTACAGTGTACATGCCTGGTGCCAGTGGAGGTTGTAAGAGGGTGTGATATCCCCTGAAACTGGAATAAACAAGTTTTGAGTCACTCTTCGCTGCATGAGCATCAAGATCTTAACTGTTGAGTCACTTCTCCAGCCCGCTGATACCAAGACACACAGTTTTCACAAGATGCAGTATTGTTTTCTGTATCCTCCTCTCACTATTATCTCCCAGTTGGAAGATGATGTCTGAGTCTCAAACTCCATTACAGAAGCTTATTGCAAATAATACAAATCCTAAATGATGGTTGTCATCGTCATCACCGTTATCATTATCCCTTCGTGTAAGTGATGCACTGTTAGTGCTAGTTGTAAATGCACCGCTTTATAGAGGTTATGTTAAACCCCACCAACTTGGAATTTCTCATTACTCCCAAAGAAAGAAAAATGAAGAAACTCCGGGACTAGGAATCTTCCCAGGAAAGCACAGGCAAATGCTCTTGTGCTGAAGTGGGGACCTAGGTCTGAGAGCCTGCTGACCCACGCACATTTTCTGTTCTGCTGCCCAGCTAATTCTTCTGGGGAAGGACTGCCTGTGAGAATATTTTAACTTTGTCACACACATGGGGCTTAATCATTAGCAACTTGGATCCACCCCTACAGCTTTGAGTAATGATTTCACATAAAGGAATGCATAGTAATTTATCATTTTGGTGGATCTGGAGTTTGCCAGTAGCAGATGGCTCCACAAGGTGGAGTGTGGATTTTAGGAGGCAATTCAAAAATGAGTCTCAACATGTCCAACTATATAGCCTGCTTTGTGCGTGCGTGTGTGCGTGTGTGAGGGCATTGTAGGTCTTTAATTGTAAAAGATTCTAGTATTCATTTTTATAATGTTACTTTAGTTTTTAAATCAAGTTGTCTGAAGTATACTTTAAACTGAAAATGTTATTTTAAAATAAGGCTCCTTTGCATGATATCAATAACTGAAAATTTTAAAGACAATTTTATTGACTGGACTTATTTATTTATAGTAATTTCCTTCATTTATCACTTGTAGCTTTGCTCCATTCTGACCAGTTTCTATATGCTGCATAACATAGTCCTCATAAACGCCTTGTAATATGGATTTCTTGCCTTTGATGAATAGCCACACAAAATGAATAAATAAATGTATGCATTTAAAAGAGCTTGAGTTATGGTATGAGTCCAAGAAGCTCAACTCCAGTTTTCACAGAAGTGATTGTCACATTAGCCAAGTTAAAGAATCCACCTAAGCATATCCTAACGAATGGTTGAATAAAGAAAACAGGATATACAAACAAGATGAAATGTTATTTGGCCATGAAAAGTACTGAAGTTCCATTATTCCTGGCAGTGTGAATAGAAACAGAAAGCATTGTGTTGGGTGAAGTAAGCCAGAATAATGAAGACATAAATGAGAACTTTCTATGACTTAAAATTTGCCCAAAGCTAACAAAATTAATCACATACAAGTAGAGACACTAATGATTGCCAGTAACTGAATAGGATTGTTCACGTGGAGAGATCATTAGGGACAAAGGTGACATTGGATGAGAATATTTTCTAAATTTCTATGGCACTTTAGGGTAACTAACAGTGGTTGATGACACCCAACTGCATATTTCAAGCTTGTTAACAGAGAGGATTTTGATATGCTTTATTTGATGAGAATGCCAATCATTCTAATAAGGTCACCACATACTGTGAATATGTTCTGGTACCTCACATTCTACCTCCTAAGCATGTATCATTCTGTGTCACGTAAATCTTTTTTTTTTAGAGAGAATAAGAAATTGTTTATTCTGACACCATATTTGAGTGATTATGGCCCGAGAAGGCAGGTTTAGGTTACATTTCAAAGTGGAAGCAATTTTGTAAAAGTTTATAGTTTTAAGGAACAAAGAAAGTCACAAATCAAGGCAAGTTCAAAATACCTGGTGGTTACACCGGCTGTGCTTGTCCAAAGCAGTATCAGAACTAACATCCTGTGACTAATTTATAAACCTTTTTGAAATCTCTTAAGTTAGCAGACCACTACCTTCCACCGGACTGGAAGCTAAGACTGTCATCAGATAGCATATGAGGTCTACAGAAAGGTTTCCTCCATACTGCTTCTCTGATGTACTCATCAGAATATTTTAAACTCTTAATTAAAATATTCACTCTCTCCAGAAATTACAAATTCCTACACTTGAGTCCAAAGCAGCCACTAAGTACAGAAGAGGACAAGGAGGGCTTCTCAACAAGTCATAAGCACAAAAGACACAGGATATTCTTCAAATAAAGGTTTAATTTGCACTGATGTATGGAATCTCTTAAGTGGGAATCAAGAGTCCAACCTTCCTGTTCCTTCATTATTCCAACCTTAAAATGGGTCTGGTCCCAATACCACATTTTCTTCGCTCATAAACAAACTCAGATGTATTCCAAGAAAAACAACTAGCAAAGGTTCTAATGCCAGACAAGATAAAAAAAAAAAAGTCAAGTGAGCTGGTAGCATTTAATTGTTGAGGAAAAAACACAAAGAGCCACAGGGATAATAGTATATCTGTCTTCAACTTTAAGAGCTGCCTCAGATAACATACACACGCATCAATTCTCTGGATGAGAGCTTTATGTAAAGTGTTCTGATCATATTTAGCCCTGTAACCTTTCCCAGATCCACTCATTCTTCCAAATTTGTGTCCTTTTTTTTTCTTTAATGCATCAGGACCAATTTGTGCTGCCCAAATATTCTTGGATAGGTGGCTTTCCATTAGAATGTAGTAGACTCACCAGGGGTAACTCTCAGACAAGACTGAGGTCTGCTCCTAGCAGCTAACAACTTGCCAGTATCTCCAAGCCTACAGGTGAGATTTTTGTGCCCAATTCCCCTCTTCATGTTGGGATTTGATATGGTTTAGGTTTGCACTGATTTTGAGTTTACCACTATGAGTTCATAACTGCAACTGTTTTAAATACAGAGTCAAGCAGCAAAACTGGGCAATGAGAAGTTGAGTGTGCACAAAAAAAAGAGTGAATCTAAGTCATAACAAAAACAGTATTTTTAAAATAGCTGGAGCTATGAGATTGCCAAGTGAGCTGCTTGGGGGACAATATGTTTTCTGTCTGTTGATGGCCACATAGAGGACAGGACATATTAGGAGGAGATTAAAGAATTAGATGTGGGTGAGACTCTACATCACTGGAGTTCCTTCTCTTCCTGTGCTTTTATTATTTCATACTCATCTGTTTTGCACAGGAAGGCTCAGACACCTGTCAAGTGGTTGTACTAGCCTGGCTGGAACCAACAGTAACCTTGTTGAGAACTGGAGAGTGTCTGTCCTGAGTGTATGTGGGTGTTTATTGAGTTAACAAGTTCAGAAGCACAGTAAGAAAAATAAGCAAGTCCTTTCTCATTTATATGCCTGCCTCTCCTCATACTCTCCCATGTATATTTGTCATAAATATCTTAAGTCTTTGATCCTACTTCTAAATGGATCACTCCTAATAGGATTGTTCAGAAGTTCAACTCAAAATGGCTCTGGGATTATTTTTCTGAGGCTGGTAGCTGTGGCCTCTCAGCTTTCTCCAAGTTCAAAGGTTAGTCCTTATATTAACCTCGTGTCTTCTAAACGGAAATTCAGATGGCTCATGGCACCTATTCATCCAAAACAAAAGGATCCCTAAGCAGACAGCTCTGAGATTTAACAGGATTGTTTTCTAACCATATGGGTAAAGGGTGTTAATGCATTTCAAACCATTCTTTCTAACCCAGTACATGACGTGCTCTCTGTAACACTAAAAGCCAAAAATAAGACAATTTTCTTTGTCTCTGGGAAAGACAGCTAAACATCTTTATGTCTAAAGGCTTGAGAGCAAGCACAAAATTCAAACCTGTAGTTACAGCACTGTGTCTTAGAACCTTTGAGAAGAAAATAGACCCTGGTCTGAAGGATGTGAGATTTCTGCTACTGTTCTATTAAAAGTCTAAAACCCCTTTCTACTGTATTGTGATTGTTTACCCTGCCATGTCTGTTGGGATATATTTTTAAATGTTGGTATCTATTTTAAAATACATCACGCATATGACAGAGCTGGTATGAAAGATACTTGTTGGATGGAGATGGAGAAAGGGAAGAGAGAGAGAGGCAAAGACAGAGATAGAGAGACAGAGACAGAGAGAAAGAGACATGGTGGGGTGAGGGGGTGTGCCGACAAACAGAAGAGAAAGAACAAGAGAGGAAAAAGAAAGCAAGAGTAAGAGAGATAAAGTGATGGGTTGGTCCTTTCATAACTTGTGCATGAACAGCTGAACCACATCTGCCAGGTATATCTGCCACAACCCTGGCTGGGGACACATGATGGCATCATAGGTTGCTAGGCAACCCAGAAGCAGACTGCCTATACACTAACAACATCTTCAAAAAACCAACCATACAACCAACCAAACAAACAAACAAAAACCATGAAACAGTACAAATCCATCAAGAGAAATGTATGAGTCTAGATGTCTTTCTAGGTGGTAAAGGTGTTCCAGTCGACATGCATAAGGGAGCAACACTGAGCAAGAGACTCCGATGAAGCAACAGGGGTGACTGCAGTCTCTGTTTACATGAAATGCTGGCATTTTTAATTGCAAATATCTAATAATGGCAAAATTATAGTTTATACCTTTTGCCTTTTATCAGCACTACTTTAAAAGAGAAAATGTTACACACTTGTATTGCTTGAATACATTCTTAGTAATGGATTTTCTGTTTTATATTAAAAGAGGGGTGAAAAGAACATTGAATCATAAGACCCAAGTTGTCTGTATCTAGGTAGCATTTAGCTTCAGCATATTTTATTATCAAAAATGTCCTGACCTAATTTTATAACACTGTATGACCTTAGAGTCTTATATTCCAAAGTCACTGTAATTGGCATTGTCATCTGGATATCTAGCTTAAATACTCCTTGCTATAATGTAATGTCATGTCCTGTCCTCAGAGTGGCCGTTGTTTTGAAATTCTGCCAAGAACACCATCTTTCTTAGCACTAGGGTCTGATTAAACATAGCCCAAAGAAGCCTTTCAGAGGATACATCTTACCCAGTTTCCATTTATAAAACACAAAATAGCATAAGCTTTGAAGCCACAATAAATTATCTTCCAGCTTAGACTTAAAAATAACAGATGATGTGTCTCAAGCTCTATCAGAGAGAAATGCTTCCTAGAAGGAGTCCTGTGGTTTATTCATGTCATATGTCCCCTAGGCATCTGGAAGCACATGAGTTGTGCAGAAGAAGACACAACCAAGGAGCTAAGAGTAATGAATGATACAACTTTCTCAACTCTTCTGAATGTTCTGTTTTGAGGCCTTAATATAAAGGATCATTTCTGTCCAGTATGGGGTTGAAATCTGACCAGACTACAGTATCATGGCAGCATCTTGGGATGCACTAATGGGATCTGGTCAAGCATTCTGTTTTGTGTGCTAACAGTACTTATATGGCTAATCAGTATACAAAACTACAACTTTCCTCCAGCAGCTTTGTGTCTATCTAATCATCACAAGTGTTATGATGGACTATGAGATGTTCCGAAACAGGCTCATGTGATCGAAACCTTGGTTCCCCAATTATGTCACTATTTTGGACCACAGAGGAAGACCACTAGGGGTGAGGTGTAAGATACATCCACTTCCAATTTTTGTTTGGCCCTCCACTTCCTGATCTAAGAGATGCTTACAGAGACCTGGCCATAGAATCCCACAAACATGAACTCTGCTATGCCTTCTCACTATAGTACACCGAACTTTGGAAACCATGAGTCAAATAAACCTCTTCTTCACAGTAAGGAGAATGGTAGGATGCCATGTCCTCGCTTCTGATACCACAAATGTGCTGATCCTAATACCTGAACTTTCCCCTCGGAGAACTGAACTTTGTTCATGTGGACCCTTAACTGTTCCAAGGAGCAATCTAACATTCAGATCTACTGCCTCATCTCATCAAATACAACATTGCCTCGTGGTGACCACATTTTGTCACAATTATAACCCGTGCTCTGAAGTAGCTCAAATTAACAACATCCCTGGGATCCATGGGTTTAGATGATTTTTGTTATATGGATTTTCACATCTGGAGCCAACATTAAAGCTGAGTTAGTTCCAACTATGAATACAAGCTTCTTTTCTTTTACTCTAATCTGCAGGAAGACTTTTCAGCCTGACATGCTATGGCATATTGGCAAATAAAATGGAAAGAAAAGGATAAGGTTGAGAGGGTCTATAGTTCGGGATCCTACAAGCTCAGCAAGCCTGCTCCCCTTTGGCTACCCCTGTTTGTTAGGTGGGAAACTGTTCTTAGTTTTTGCTGTTTTCTATCCTTACAAACCTAATAAGATCCTAGTCACTCGCAACACTTTCAAAGAGTTTAGGTGCTCAAAATAGACAGTCCAAGAAGACCCATGATAGTACTTGGGTCCTGAATTTAAGAAATAGTGACTAAAAAACTCCTTTAACACATGCTTGAATTTGAGGTGAGTCAACTAATAAAAAGCTTGTTCTTTGCTACTTAAAACTTCCACAATTTGAGGGGCATGGCTAAATTGCTTCCTAGGCTGTTTACTATTGCATCCCCATAGCTCACTCATCATTCCCATGAGTTGATTTATGCAGAAGATGTTCCTTGAAGACCATGATGCTGTAAATTACATTTTTAGAGAAAATTCTTGCTTTGGATATTTAAGAGAAAACAGAAAACATCTTGTTAAGAAACATTCCTTTAAATTTTATGTGATTTGGGAAAGTAAGATTTAAGGTTCCTAAATTTTTTTCTAGATTCTGAAAAACTTAACTTGCTTTTGTGTGCAATGATAGAAATCATGGCTTCATAAAACAGTGCTGCGACTTAGCCTGCTTATGATCCAGGACTATGGGGCATGCTCCATCACTTTCACATGGATACAAAAACATGCCAGCCTCTACTTCCTCCTTATGAGACAAGTCTTTTCAGTGGTGACAAATTTCAACCCACCTATCTGGGAGTAGAGGCTGAGTCCTGTGCCTCTGAGAGTCTAACTAGGATTCTATTTCTATTGATTCTAGAAGGAAGAAGCAGAGTATGAAATGACAGTGGTTCCTGACACCAGTTCTATAGATTTTTTTTTTCAGCAATTGTTTCAAAGATCACATTGCCTTGGTAGGCATCACAATGGAATACTTACATAGTGAACAGTAAGAGAGATTTTTACTTTAAAATAGAGGCTAGAGTCAGATAGTAGGGGAGGCAGACCTCCCCTATCAGTGGACTAGGGGAGGGGCACAGGGGAAGAAGAGGAGGCAGGGTAGGACTTGCAGGAGATGAGTGAGAAGACTACAGCCGGGATGCAAAGTAGATAAATTGTAATAAATAATAAATCAATAAAAAAGAAAATTCATCTATAACCTTCAGCAAGTAATGTATTTTTTTTTACTATTTTACTTATATGAGATTAAATGCCAATCACTATTTTATTACTTTATCATTACAAAAGAAATGTGCACTGTTGTGAAAAATTCAACATAACAAGTTAAATAGAAACAAATAAAAATTTCTTCTTACTACCCAAAACCTTAGCTGGGAGGAGAAATTGGAAGACAGAGATTCAAGTAGAGGCCAATTCAGAGTTCTCCCAGGGAACTGAGCTGTACAAAAACCAGTAGTTTGTTTCCCTACAACTTAACTTGTAGTAGTGGTTGCTTTGCCATGAATTGCTTCTTCCCATCAATGGTTACTTGTCTCCTTCCTCGAAACTCAACCTACTTCTATGAGGCTGCAACATTCCAATGCTTTGGGCAGAGCCATGGAAGCAGTGTGATCTCACCCTCACCTTCCCACAGTGCCATCTGCTGAGACAGCCCCTGTCTATATAAGATGGTTCTGAGTGGTGGGTTCATAGTATCTCTTCCTACATAGAGCCTCTGCAGGTCGTATAACTTTAAAGACTAAGTTCTAAGTTCATGCCATCCTTGGCCCTCCCACCCAAAAATGTCTTATGGTTTTCCACTGGGGAGCCACCATGAACCACTCCTCTTTGGCTAGAGAAGGGTTCTCTCTTTACTCTTTCTCAATGCTCAAAATCATCCAGGTTTAATCTGGTCCAGCCCCAGAGAAAGCAGGGAAGGGGTCGTGAGGGTCCTTACTCACTTGCATCTTAATGTTCAGTTTCTAACTCTGGTTTTCTCCCTGATGGGGAAAGTAGTGGGGGTGCTATCTCTTACATTACAGCTTCTCCCTAATCTCTGTACTATTTCTTGAACTCTTTCAATTTCATCCTTCTTATGAAACTCATGAATTTTTATAGCTCTCTACTGTGTTGTCTTAGACCTTCTCTGGGACACTGGAAGGGCACACGCTATTGGAAAATACGCAAGGCATAAAAAAAGCAATATAATTTATGAATCAAATTGAAGTCGACAATATGGTTGCAGAAACAAAATCTGCACAATGACCATACCAGTCAGTATGTCAAAGCGGATGGGAGAAGTTTCTCAACCTAACCCCAGGTCTGAAATAACAAAAACATCCTGGACAGACAACCTGAAATTCCTAGAGTTGAACACACAGATATACAGGAACATATGCAAAAGATAACACATTGTTGTTCAGCACAGACTCTAGCAGGTAGACCATGCTGCCTGTCAAATGCCCAGTGGAGTTTCAAAAAGTTTTTCATAAGACGGGGTCAAAGAAAATGTAAACCTACAATTATGTTTTTTTTTGGAAGAAGGTGATTACATTTTAATATAGAAGTAAACAAATAATACGGATAATGGATAACAACATAATTAGGCTCTAATTATAACAATTAATATATTTTAAAAAGACTATTTTCATGTATCTTCAGAACCATTTAATAGCAAAGTATAATAGAGCATTATTGGTTTTCACCAGTGATTTTCTTGATTTTTACAATTTTTTAGCTTATAATTACATTATTTCCTCTTCTTTCCCTCCATTCAACCCTGCCAATGAACTTCTGTTTTCTCTCTTTCAAATTTATGGGTTTTAATAAATTATATATATATATATATGCATAAATGCAACCTGCTCATTCTCTATACAGTTGCCAGTATGCACATTATCTCAGGGCTGACCTCTTGGTATGGATGTGCTCTTCCCTGAAAAAGACCATTTATTCTCCTCTCAGAATTCCCCAGTCGCCTGTAGGGTTTTTGTTTGTTTGTTTGTTTTTTGGTCTAGGGTAACTTTGCCTCTTGGACTATCGCCCTTCCATGTCAGCATGTGCATTGCTGTCCTTGCACAGGTTTTTTTTTTTTTTCCAGACAGCGAAGTGGATGAGACTTCATGGGTGGAGCTTCGCTGACATTACTAGGAGACACAGTCATGCTTCAAAATTTCTGCACTTTGGGCTTTTACCATATTTCCAGCCCCTTTTAATCTAATGATCCCTGAGGCTTAGGTGAAGGAATTGTATTCTAGATTTAAGAGTTGAGGCTGGGATTCAAATGACTACTTGTTTCCTGCATTATGATTGTCTGTGATTTTCTGTAATGGTATCCTATCTGAAAGGATTTTTTGATGAAAGATTAGCACTCAGAATGTGTTAGAAGTAAAGACTGGGGAGACAGCTCAATTCATAAAGTGCATGCACGAAGCATGAGATCCCTTGCTTGGATGCCCACCCAGAACCAACATGAAAAGTCAGATGCAGTGCTGTATGTCTATCATTGCAGCACTGAATGGGACAGAGACAGATGCATGCTGAAAACTCATCGGCCAGCCAGTACTGCTAATGAATAATCTCTGGGCTTGGGGAAAGATGTTGTCTCAGAAATAGGAGCCTACCATAGAGGGTCTCTGAAAGACTCTACCTAGCAGTTTATCAAAGTAGATGCTGAGACTCATAACCAAACTTTGGGCAGAGTGCAGGGAATCATATGAAAGAAGGGCGAGTTAGTAAGACCTTACTAACACAGGAGAACACAGGAGCTCCACAAGGACCAAATATATCTGGGCACAGAGGTCTTTTATGAGACTGATTTTCCAACCAAGGACCATGCATGGATATAACCTAGAACCCATGCTAAGACATAGCCCATGGCAGTTCAGTCTCCAAGTGGGATTCCCTAGTAAGGGGAACAGGGACTGTCTCTGACATGAACTCAGTGGCTGGCTCTTTGACCTCCCCACCCTCCGTGGGAGGAACAGCCTTGCTAGGATACAGAGGAGGACATTGCATCTTGTCTTGATGAGACCTGATAAGCTAGCGTCATATGGAAGGGGAGGAGGACCTCCCCTATCAGTGGACTTAGAGAGGGGTAGGGAGGAGATGAGGGAGGGAGGATGGGACTGGGAGGGAATGAGGGAGGGGGCTACAGCTGGGATACAAAGTAAATAAACTTAAAAAATTAATAAAAAAGAGAAAAAAGAATGAAGAGGACGGACAAAGTAAAATAAAATAAAGTTGAAAGCTACAGAGGGAAACACTTGCCATCAACTTCTGACCTCTCCAGACATGCATATATATGTGAGCATGCACATGTAAATAAATCTAGGCTTATTATGGCTGTATTATGTAAAAATGGTAGAAAACAGACATTATCAGAAAAGGGATCTAATCACTTGAAATGGATATGTCAATTTCCTGATGTATTTTAAGCTAAGGTGAAACTATGAAGCTGTCTCTTGAGCAAAGAAACAACACTGGGCACAGAATAAGCATCTGAGAAGAAAATTTTAAAACACTTAATCTGAAGTTTTAAAAATATTTCTTAAGGCAAGACAACTATACAATATAATGATACTACATTTTGGGTAAGATTTTGTAATATTTATTTTGAATACTTCTCTGCTAAGTTATTTCAAGGATACTTGAAGATCTTTTCATATTTTACAAACGTTCATATGTCCGGTTACAAGTTTCATGAGTTTCAAGTGTTGATTTTTCTGACAGTCATAATTACCATAATGAAAAATCATGTAGTATATAATTTTATTTTATATTATCTATGTGCTAGCAAAATTCTGCCCTTGTACACTTCACTAAATAAAAATCTTTATTTTAATGGAATACATATTTAATATAAAAAACAAAAGTCTGAAAACATCTTAATATACGTTCAATCAACATAACTGTTACTTGAGACAAAGAAACTGTAAATGTTATACTAAAACTAAAAGCAAACGTGTATGAGTCAGAAAGGATAAAATTCATATTATAGATAGGACAGAATTTGCTCCCTCGGAAATACCAATATGGTTCATAGGTTCGTGTTCATCTGAGAGTGATAATATCATTGTAAAAAAAAAAATGAAACAGCAGCACAACAGCTGCGGAGTAGATGAAACATTTCAGAACCCATGGGCTGCACACAGCCAGCACAAGGAGAGTCTATGTAGGGATCATTTCAGCCACACAGATAATTTAACACGTTTCCTTTAAACGTGGGACATCGGTGTGAATTAAATCTGATGAAGCAGAGGATGCTTCCAAATTCTATGAATATACTTAATGCAATTTAGATTCAGAAAGAGAACAAGCAGCAAGAGCCTAGTATTTAAATGGCATGATGTATACACTGCCCCAGACTTTTGCCATATTTATTGTTTATTTTAAATAGCACATATCATTTTGACAGATAAATATTTTCAATATTTTTATTTTTAATATTTTACTTCACTTCTTGAAGAATTTCAGATGAGGATGAAAGTCAGAGTAAATCTGGCAAAAGAGAGGAAGACTTACCAGCCAGAGTTGTTCTCTTGAGCTGTCTATGTGACTTTCCCAGAGTGGCTCTCTATTAATTAGTACTTACTTAGAGCTAAGTCTAAACTTGCAGTATTTTATTTGTAGCACAAATACAGGCAATAAAGTGAAGGCTTCAGTGAAGGGAGAATCAGCAAGCAAGAAGGAGCCCATGCCACGCCACAACTATGAAAATTATAACTCAGGTCAGGTTGAATGGAGGAACATACTGCTGACTGGAAGGTTTGGAGAAAGCTTTATGGCCTTTTTTAACAGTGAGGGAGGAAAACTATTTCAGATTTCCATGGAAGGAATAGAAGCTGCAACAGCATTTGATTCTTCATTTTCATTTATTCCTTTTATTCTTAGGTTTCGTCTTTTCATGGCATCCTTGATTTCTAGGCTGTTTTGTGTTTGTAACTTTTCTGATTTAATTTTTCTTTGAGAGATGTATCAATTTCTGCAATTGCATTTTCAGTGCCTGAGATTTTCTCTTCCATCTCTTGTATTCTGTTGTTGATGTTTACCTTTATGGTTCCTGATTCCCCTGGGGGTGCAGCCTTGCCAGGCCACAGAGGAAGATGATGCAGCCAGCCTTGAAGAGACCTGATAAGGTAGGATCAAAGAGAAGGAGAGGAGGTCCTCTCCTATCAGGGGGCTAGAGAAAGGGCATAGAGGGAGAAGAGGGATTGTGGGTGGGTCTGGGAGGAGACAAGGGAGGGTGGGAGTGCAGTGGGGATACAAAGTGGATAAATTGTAATAAATAAATACACAAATAAGATTGAATGAAAGATTATTTTTTAAAAAAGCATTCGATTCATGGAACCTAGATGAATTGAGCGAATTTCTTTCCAATAAATTAGATGTATGTTGGAAACATAATAGTGTATAAAAATGACTTCATAAGATGAAGTCTAGAACCGATCAGACAACTATTAAACAAATTTTAAAATTTAGTACTGGCCCAAAGAAGTGAAACTGTGTATGAAATAGGGGGAGGAATCTGTCTTTGGATGCTGGAAACTTTCCCTAAATAGGAAGAGTAAACTGAGAGCAAAACAAAGAAGTATTTTTCACATAAGAAAGGTGGGCGCTTACTAGGCACAAGGAATAGTGCACACAAAGGCCTAAACTTGATAGAAACGTGACCTGTTCTCCTCTCTTTGAAGCTAGAATGAAGAGAATAAGAGAAAAGCTCTCACAGCTTGAGAAGTCATGGGAAGGACACAAGAGTTGGCTGAGGTGGTATTTTAGGTCCCATTACAGAGTCTGATCTTTGTGCTTAGAGTGATAGGAAAAGTACTACTAAAATATTTAAAGAGAGCAAGGACTTGAATAAGGGTGACTGACTGCAGTTTGTGTATAGCAGAACTTTGCTGGCTTACTCTTGAGAACACATGGGGATTATGAGAGACCACAGCAGGAGATCAAGAGAAGAGTTTACAGTGGTCTTATCTATAATGGCAGTCATTTAAACAGAAAAACGCATTTATAATTGAACAACATTCAAGAGGAAAAACTAAAATGGCTTAAAGATTGATTGGCTATGGGAGAAGGCAGGAATTAAATGTGTCAGTAGATCTTCCCAGATCCCCAGTCAATTCAACAGGAGGAAGTGGGTATTGGATATGAAAGAACTAGCGTGGCAGCTTTGAACGTGATTAGAGTTACTGGGAAGAAAGTCTCTAGCAGGTAAAAGGATGAGGTCAACCTGCCAACAGCTGAAGGTGCTCACAGAGAGTGATACATTAGAAGTGAAGGCTGAAGTGGCAAGGAAAAGGCAGGGGTAAAGATTGAAAACCAGGCAGTAGCCTTTGGAATCACATACACCTAGGCTTGAATTCCAAGGCTTCTACTCACTTGGTGGTTTAAAAAAAATACAAAATTACCTCTCACAATCTTGGGTTTTCATTTTTAACAGTAAAAAGGTATATTTACTCTCTGAGTCCTTATGCGGGTTAAATAGAATAATATGGATGAAGTGTCTAGTTCAATAAGACTCTAATCAGTATTTTTTTTTAAGAGTCAGGGGATAAAGAGAAAAGAGTGGTCTGGTTTCAGTTGGAGCTGCAGGCTTGCACATTGCTCATCGGCACTTCCATCTCAGATGTTTGGGAAAGGAGAGGAAATTAGATGGTTTGTCTCCAGTCAGGGACTTTTATTGGCTAAGTCTGTTCTCTGGTACTATCTGGAAGGCAGGCAGGCTTTTTCCTGGCACATTTAGGAGTTATACATTTTGAGACTGAGATTTAAAAAATATATTGACATGTTTTTCATTGTTGTCTAAATTGTTTCCATAGAAAATGAAAGTGAGTTTCCACTTCTTCCGGCAGTACATCCAGTATACGGTGCTCAAGAGGCATCAAGATTTCGAGGCTATGGTTAGTGGCTGCATAACAAGGAAATAGCAAGAACCCAGGTTACTCTGTGTCAAGATGATCATCAAAATCAGCTCTGACCCAAACTGGGACAGAAAGTCCTGAGCATGGAGAAGTGGCCTTACCAAATTCTAGCTTCTAGAAAATGAAACCCAGGAGCTGGTGGTATGGGCCGAGCTCTGTGGTTCCTTGAAGCTCCCAGAGCTTCTGTTTGCTCCCTTGCGCTGGGCCGTTGAGATGCCCAGTGATCACCTGCCTGCCTTCGCTCTCACCCACAGGTATGTTCCACAGGTCCGTCCCCCCCCCCCCACACATCATCAGTGCTTCAGTAACCGCGCCTGCTGGCTCTGATATGCTCCTCTAGTCATGGCCAAGGTTCTCATTTCTTCTAAACTTTATTTCCACCTGCGAAATAAGGATGTTGATAACGCTAAACTTAAGACTTACACGGGGATTAAAACAAAACATGTGAAAGGCTTACATGATACCATACAACAACATATTAGTGCTTATGTTGAAAAAGGAGGAAACACAATCTGCTATGATGGCTAATCTTAGTTGTCAGTTTGAGTGCACCTGGAAACAACTAAAACCCAACCAGGTGTGCATGCCTGGGTGGAATTTTCTGTACTGAATCAAGACTCACCCTAAATCTGGGCCACAGCTTCTTGTGACAGTCTGCATAAAAGAACATGGAAGATGGACAGCTTTGCTTTTTGCCTGTTTACCCTAACTGTTGTTGACAAGTTCAACTGCCTACAGCTCTGAAGACATCCTGTCTGACTCCAGCACCAGGCTGGAACTGATGAGACACCCAGTCTTGTGAACTGAACAACTACCAGACTTTTGGTCTTTGCATTGCAGTAAAGTTACTGTTGAACTCTCTGGACCAAGCCTTCAATCTATTCTATTAAAAAACACATGCACACACACACATATACATACACCACACACACATATCACACACACTACTTAAACCCTCACACACCACACAGCGTACAAACATCACATACACAAATCACTCATATCACACACATATACACACATCACACACAGAGATCACATACACAACCTCACACACACCACAGACACATATTACACCAACATATATCATACACATCACACACACACACCCTCATACACATCACACATACCTCACAGGCATATATATGCCTCACACATATACATATATCGCAAACATCAAACACACACATATTACACACACATTTTGCATATATCACACACATATGCATGCTTCACACCCCACATTGTGCACAAACATTCATTCTATCAGCTCTGTTCTTTTAAGAGAACCCTGACTAATATGTATTCTTTTTGAGAATCAGTCTTAATAAGCACTCTTCCAGCCCTGACTTGAGCTTCCTGTAAACTTAATTAGCTCTGCCCACTCTCAGGTGATCAACACATTTGGACTTCAGTACTTGCAATTAATGTTTACTGTTTTCTCTCTCTGGGATGGCTCAAATATGGACTCTATAAGTAGCTATAAAATTTACAGAGAAACTTGCATATCCATGTAAATGGCTGCTCTTTTCAGAATACATAAGAGATGAAATCAGCTTAGAAGAAGGGATAATGAAAATGTGGTTTATATGCATAAGGGAATTTTACTCAGCCACAGAGAAAAATGAAATTATGAAATTTACAGGAAAACTGATGGAACTGCAAAATATTGTATACTAAATAAGGTAATAGGTTAGGCCTGTAAAGACAAAAGTCACATGCTCTCTCTTTCATGTGTGTATTTAAATTTGGGTATCTGTAAAATGCAGGAAGCTAGAAAGGCCTATTTGATGCGAGAGGTTAAGGTGCCAGTACAGTGCAATTCGAAGTAGAAAGGGAGAATACTGGGAATTAGAAGTTTAAGCAGGGATGAGGGATGAGTAAGTTGGATATTTGGGAGCAATTAAGCAAAATTAAGGCTGTATAGAAGCATTCAAGAAGACACTATTTATAAACTATCTTAAAAATATATTTAACTTTGGAAATCAATCTGGCGCTTTCTCAGAACATTGGGAATAGCCTACCACAAGACCCAGCTATACCACTCCTAGGCATACACCCAAAAGATGTTCTACCATGCAACAAGGGCATTTGCTCAACCATGTTCATGGCAGCTTTATTCGTAATAGCCAGAACCTGGAAACGACCTAGATGTCCCTCAACCAGAGAATAGAAAGAGAAATGGTGGTACATTTACAGAGGGAATACTACTCAGTCATTAAAAACAAGTAAAACATGAAATTTGCAGGCAAATGGATGGAGCTAGAACAGATCATCCTGATCGAGGTAACACAGACCCAGAAAGGTATACATGGTATATACTCGCCTATAAGCAGATTTTAGTCATACAGTACAAGACAGACTTACTACAATGGACAGACCCCAAGAAGAAAAGTCCAATGAGCATATTAGGCTTCATGTGGGCCCCATAGTTAGGGGAATGGGTCATGTCTCTGACATGAACTGTGTTACCTGCTTTTTGATCACTTCCCCCTGATGGGACTTCCATACAGGGTCAGAGGGGAGGAAGATGAACTCAGTCCTCATGTGAACAGATGAGCTGGGGTGTCTGGGTAGTGGGGTCCCTTATTATGAGGAATAGGAAAGGGGGGTCTGTGAGACTGGGAGGAGAGGAGAGAGGGGCCTATGATTGAGATGTAAATTGAATTCATTAATTAAAAAATGAAAAAATATATTTAAGAAAAAGCAGTTTGAACAAACTAAACCTATATGTTGGTACAATGTTTCTCCCAGAACCATGAGTCATTAAACAAAAATTTCAAGGCCAGACATTGCCCTGTGAGTTATTGATCTGGGTGGTTCAAGAGGTACCCAAAAGAACATAGACGAGTCACCAGAACTAGAGGGTAGGGTCTAACTGCTGAGGCACAAGACATTTTGATTTCAGGAGATGAATTAAACAGAAGTGACCTGAAAATTTTCTCCCCGATATATGGCTTTCATAACATCAGAAGGTGTTATGTAGGCCACTAGGTGAGGAAATCCACCAATGGTGTTACCCTACAATGAACTTTGCATATGATAATACTGATCCTACAGACAATATGTGCCTATTGCTACTATACTGACATAAAGGTTATGGCAGTAACCAATTGCTTTTAGCCTGTCTTTAAAACTTGATTCAAGACAAGGCTGGTCCACACTCTCTTTATGTCTTCAGTATAGTACTAAGTCATTGGCAGTGAAATCGAAGAACAGTAACTACAAGTAGTTAAACACATGCGAGAATCAGAATGAGTAGGACAATTTCCAGATTCTTTCATAAAAAAAAACAAAAACAAAATTATTAACAGGTGGGGCAGCACTCATGGAACTAAAGGACACCGGAGCAGGAGATGCTTTTCAGATATTTAAAGTTTAAGTTTCCCTCATCTATGGAGCACCCTTGTAGAGCCTTCCAGTGAATAATTAGATAATAATTGCCTGAAATTTAAGAAACAGGTCTCTGCTGCCTAGTTTATTTTGCAGCTAACTGTGAAAACCTGGTCTCAACAAATAATAGCATGGTTTGGGAATTTCTTACAGTAGGGTTGTGGGTGCTAAGGAAGTAAAGCTGAGGTTCAGAATACAGTTCTTTTACTTTAATGGCACTAAAATGATTTTAAAATAGAAAGAAATCATTTCCAACCTGAAATGATTTGCCATTATGAAAATAACTTATTTAACTCATTAATGGTCAATTTGACACTTATATTGTTTTGTTTACATATTATGGAAAGGATATACTTTAATTCTCCAATTTATGATTTGATCAGAAAGCCACATACTAACTTCAGGAAAACGATCATATTTTTATATCGTATGTTTTGCTGCTTGATCTGTAGAACCTCTAGAAAGAAACTCTCTGTAGACAAAAAACAGACAAACAAAAACCACCAAGTTCTGAAACTGCAATCCCTAAATCTCTCATGAGAACATGTCAGCCAAGAAGGTTTGCCAAAAGGTCAGTTGTGGAAGGTGCACCAGACAGCCATCTCTGCCATTCCTTAGCTGGATGTCAAGAAATGGTTGGCTGTTTGGGAACTTATTACTCAGCTGCTCTCCCATCATGAGATTGACTCTAACCTCTGTGAAGAATAAAATCTTTTCCTTTGTTAGAAAATAAATGCTTTTCCGAAAACCAACCCTGAAGGTAAAAAAAAAAAAAATCTCCCTTTAGTTCCTGGAATGCCCCATTCCTCTGGCTTCATGCATCTGTCAATCACAAATTGCCTGTTAGAGCACCTACCCCACTACCTGGGGCTAAACTCTAACTGCAAGAAGAGAAGTCAGCATCATTCTAACACTGCCTACAGACATTAGTTCCCAGCTTCTGCACAGTAAACTTACAGCACAGAAAACACAATTTCCCTCAAATTCAGTTTAAACTCAGAACAAAAACACAGTGCTGTTGAGTTAGTATAAGATGCTAGTTTGGAGAGGAAAATAGGAATGCAGTATCTAAGTCAGACATTTAATTATACTTATTCTGTGTTTCATATAAATGACTGAGTAAAGATGGCCAGAAATGTTAAATGCAATTTGGTGGTTTTTATCACAATATCATGAATTTGTGAGAATTTTGTGTTATTTGAAGATGGAAATTGTGATAAATTCACTCAAAACAAGACAATATTTTACATTACATTACAAAGTAAACATTTACATTTACATTACAAAGTAAAGCAACATGTTTGTTTTGTTCTGTTTTTTGTTTTTGTTTTTGTCACAACAGACCATTTTCTAAATGGGTGAATAGATAACGGAAACCAAGCTACTAATAAACAGTGTTTGCTGAGAAAAGTATTATTAGGTAAAAGTTTATTAAAAGTACCGAATTTTAAATCCAGTGTGCAGAATTGCCACTTGACAGGCTGAGGGAAGATGCCTTTGAGTTTAAAGCCGGTATGGGCTACCAGGAACTTCTAGATCAACCTACAAATTAAACACTATATCAAAAATCAATATATAAAAGAGAGCTGAGTTTACTAATGGCTGCTAAGAAATTTTTACCAGAAATATATCCTGAGGTGAGAAACTGTGCTATTTATATAGTTTGTAATGTTTTAAATTAAATTCTTATACTGGTATGTATTTAACCACATAGTGCTATCAGGTTGAATAACAGTAAAAAATATATAGCAATAGAGAAGAAAATTCATTATCATATCATAATGGATGGCTTGATAAATATAAGTATAGTATGAGAAACACTTTGTATTTATGGTAAATTATATAGAGAGTCATTCTTCTGAAACAATGAATAGGTCTTAATTGAAATGACATGGTTCTTTTGAAATATGCAATGGAAAACTCAATTCTCTGGGGAAAATAAAAATCATAATGAGACATAACATTTAAGGAACCATTGAAGAGCATACAGTAGCAGTCTCAATGTTGTGATCAGTGTCTGAGTTCATAATTTCTCTGACTATCTTAGAGTTAAATTTGTTCATGGATCATTTTAGTTCAATCACCTTTTTCATTCAAAGTGATAGATATTTTTAACAAGAGAAAAGTAATAAGGATGGTGAGCATGAGTAAACATAAAAAGTGAATGCAGCCATTCATGGCATGCCTTGAACTTGCCATTTGGCCCTGTCAATGCCGAATGAGTTCAGAGAAAGGCTTTAGTAGAAAATGACAATAGGAAAGATTCCACATTGCTCACCTGTCAATCAGAACAGATTTCTGAGACCCTTTGAATATTACCTGAAGGACAAATCACCTAAAAGCCTTGTTCTTAGCCCTAAAAACTTAAAGCTTAGTATTTGAAGAGCCTCAGTCTCTGCAAGGGGAGCTTGCAGGTGCAATAAGGTTGAAGCTACAGCCTAAGCTAGTGGTTCTTAACCTTCCTAATGCTGTGACCCTTTAACACAGTTGCTTATGTAGTGGTGGCCCCCGCCATAAAACTATTTTCATTGCTACTTCATAACTGCAATTATGAATTGCAATGCAAACGTCTTATATGCAGGATATCTGATATGTGACTCCTCCCAAAGGGGTTGCAACTGTCCTAAGCTTTTCTTTTCTTTTCTTTTCTTTTCTTTTCTTTTCTTTTCTTTTCTTTTCTTTCTTTGTTTCTTTCTGTTTTCAGAACTTGATGTAGAACATGTATTGACTTATTTATTAGTGTCACATCCAAAGTTTAAGTCAACATGGAAAATTCTTAACCAAAGAATTTGCATTTTCTCTTCACTTATCTTCATTTGTGTCATGAAATGACATTGTGGGTCTCTCTATTCTACTTCAAGTAAAATATCACAAAATATTTACAGAAAAATGCTAAAAACAAATCAAACAGGCAAGTCTAGATGAAATAATACTCTTTTCCCAAAATCTCTACCCCAATACTGACAGCCCACAAAATGCAAAAACGTTAGGGTTCTCCTTATTACAAATTCCCAAAAAATGAGAGAAAAAAAGAAACATAATGAAAGTAAATAAAATGGCTCATTACCGTTCCAAGGATCCATCTCTTCCGAACGAAATGCTTTTTGTATATGTGGTGAATTTCAAAGCTACCCATTAGTCAATCTTTTGAGCAGAAATTGGAAAATTCCATGATAATGTCAGGGCCTCTTTCACTCAGGTTTCAAAGAACCTCTTGTTCTATAATTGACTGTTGTGATAGGGGCTTGTCTGTCATCTAAAGCCATCATAGGTGTTCACTGGTGCTTCCATGAAAGCTTCATAAACATTACCTTTGCTTTACACTGTGCGTGCTTTGTTATGAAGCACAGCTAAGTTATCCTCTGGCTTCTTTGTACCTTGGATAACGTTGGGCAAAAATGAATAGTCTCTGCTTTAGGATTAGTTCTCTACACCAAAGATGTATGCATTCTGCCAAGAGGAGGTAGAGTAATTCTGGAGATACATACAGAGATTAATCTGAAGGGGATCCCCAAGCAGAGGAGCCAAGATGCAGATATGGAGGTTTTTCTGGGTTCCTAGCCTTCAGAGTCTTGGCATTCTTGGCAGTCCCAAGAATGGAGAAGTCCCTGAAAGTGTCCCCAGAGACTTTAAACAGAGAAGGCAAATTTCCAGTATATGATAGTACTGGTAACGCAGGCTCTGGTAACTGTAAAGGCAGAGACTGGGGAGCCTGTTACTGTGAGGGAACAGTAGATATGCTGGCAGAGTAAGAATCCTTGTTATGTGGTTATGGTTCTGCTACAGAATCACTGAGATCATCTTCACTATCCTCTGAAGTTTCTATCAGTTCTCATCCCTTCTCACAAATTTTCTGACCCACCGCTCAGATCATCATGGTTTGATGAGGAATCACATCTTTAGTGATGATACTGGTATGCCAACTTGACACAAGCTAAAGCCATCTGAGAGGAGGAAATCCCAATTAGGAAAATGCCTCCATAAAATCCAGCTGTGGGAAATTTTCTCTTTTTTAAATTTCAATTGTTATTTTTTTCTTCATAAATTATTCCTTATATATCTCAGTTGATGCCCTCTACCTCAACTCCCCCCAGTGCCACTCTTCCTCCTTCTTCTCCCCATCCCCTTCCCTTAGTCCACTGAAAGGGAGAATTCTCCACTATTGCAGTTACCATACTACAGAGGAAGAGGACACAGGTAGTTCTAATGAGACTTAACAAGCTGTGGGCAGATGGCAATACTAGACATTTTTTCATTAGTGGTTGATGGGAGAGGGACCCAGCCCATTGTGGGTAGTGCTATTCCTGAGCTGGTGGTCCTGGGATCTAAAAGAACACAGGCTGAGCAAGCTATGAGGAGGAAGCCAGTAAACAACCTACCATGGTCTCTGTTATCAGCTCCTGGCCCCAGGTTCCTGCTCTTCATGATTTCCTGGTCTCACTGCTTTTGATGATGAACTGTAATATGGAACCATGAGCAAAACAAACACTTTCCTCCACAAGTTCTTTTGCTTCTGGTATTTTATCACAGTAATGGTTACCTGAACTAAGACAGTGATCTTTTCCTTCCTTCATTTTCTAGGCATATCCACAAATTGTACTTAGATCTGACTTTTTACCTTTAGGGTTGTCTTGCTCATTATCACCATGCATAAATTTATCACCTTGATTTCTTGATCTGCTCCATCAGTGTTCCTGTAATTAGTATTGTCATCATGCTTGTCTTGATCAATGTCCTCAGGATAGCTATCAGCTTTTTTTTATTTGAAACATCAACATCATGACCCTATTGAGCAAGGTGAGGTCTATATACCATATATTTGTCACATCTAGGAATGGAAAGACTTAGAGCATGATGAACTTTATGGGAGTAAAACTGCAAGACGGCCTAAGTGGAGTATCAGGAGGTTTTCTTCCAGGGCCAAACACAGAACACTATGTCTGAAAAGGCATGACTGATATTGCTTGATTTGCAAGTCCATGGGGTCTTCTTAAGGAAGGAAGGTTGCCTGACACTAGCAAGTAAAATGTCCTGGACCAACTTGCTAAAAGGAGCATGTGGCATTTCTGACTAAAGAGTGCTCCCTACTTCCATGGTGAGCTTCTTTGATAATATCAAACTACTCCCTTAATCAAGCCATTTTGTGTTCATATTCATCTTCACCTTCCTCAATTCTTTGCAAATATCTGGATTGTCTTTCTCAGGAAGTTATAGAGCACATTCAAAGGTTCCCTCCAGTGTCCCTTGCATGCTTTCCAACACGTGTTTGTCTGACAATAGCTCAACACTGAGTTACCTTACCTCTCCATGTTCTGCAGAATCTGCTTGCATCATTTATCTTCAAAACTGAAGTCCATACCATCACATGTTGTTGTTTGCTCTTCCTTGATTCTATTAGCTTGGTCAGAAGTGTTGATAAATTTCCCACTCCTAATGGACAACTGGACTCTGTCTCATGTGGAATATCTATAGTGTCCTTTTCTTTAGACAATGTTTCGATAGCAAAATGACAATAAAAACAGCTATTAGGTTTCCAGGCCCCTGAGAAGATGTGAAGGGACTATTTCTGGCCTCCACTGGGTTCTCACCAATGGCTCTTAATCAACCATCCAGCTGCAATCATCCTGAAGGGCCTTGAACCAGACAGATTTAGAACAGAAAACAATTTTATAGATGGTCTAGTTGTTGAGAATCAGAGATAAGAATAAATAAGGACTGGAAACAATAGTATGTCAGTGTCATTTCAGAGCAGAGGGACAGCGGCAAGCAGTATTCGTTGGTGGGAAACAAAGACATAGTGGTTAGGGCTTGGCCAGAAGTAGGACTTTCATGGAAAGGGCTTTGGGGGACCAGGGAGAAACGGAGTGATAAAAAGCACTCATCCATAGAAGCAACACAAGTACCTGAGAAAAATGAGCAGAAATACCCAGCCTCCTCTTTCCTCTCCTCTAATCATTGTCCCACACCTGTAACAGTCTATTCACAGAAAGTATCCTTTAAGAAGTACTGTAGACTGAATGAGATAATAAACAGTGTATTTTCCTCTAACATTCATAGAAACTGAAAGTGTTAAGATTGGGTTCCCAGCTAATTTATCCAGTAATCAGGATTTTTTTTTCCTGCTGGTCAAAACCCACCTTCTCCACATAACCACTCACAGTCTTTTCTTGATACACAACGTGCACTCGTATCTCCTCTAAGAACACTAATTCTATTGGGTTAGGACTCCATGTTAATTACCTCAGTTGACCTTGATTACTTTATTGAAGAAATTTCCATTGCCAAACACAGCTATGCAGAAGGTTAGAATTTAAAATAGGAAACTTGTTAGAAACACATTATTTGTTGTACTTCCTCTGGCTAAAGAAATTTATGCTAAACAGCAAAGGACCCTAAAAACGGTCTTCAGGTACAACAAATTGAGATGGGCTAGAATCTCTTTTGGTGCTCTTTTGTTTTGGTGTTTAATGGATGTTCCTTTTAAAAAGCAGTGCAGTAGAAGAGAATGTTCTTCCTATCAATTGGTGAAGTATGTGATGCTAAATTACACTATTGGCAGGTCAACATATATGGACAGATTTTGTAGTTGTTCATATTCCTGGCTATGGGAAAAGGCTAGCCTCCTAAATGCAACTTTTTTATATCGAAGGGTTTAACACAAATGAACATTGTAGAAATTTTGTTTCTAGACTACAAAGATTTGCCTACTTGATGAAAAACAAACAGTTAAAGGAATAGAGTGAAAATAGGATTCTACCCAAATAAACTGAAACACATATAAAAATAACTTGGCTTCAAGCTTTCTTTATTAATCTTCTATGCTACCCACTCACATAGTGGGCACTGTTGACAATGGGAAAAAATCCATATTCCTCAATAAATAAAACAAAAGCCCAGATGGTGTGTTTTTCTTGTCTGCGCTTGTATAAATCTTTCACCCCAATCAGTGCCCTAATTTTCAAAGTTACAGACAATCTGAAGTGGTTCCACAAACCTCCCTTTTAGCTGGAATGCTGGCTTTTCAAACATTCACAGGGGAAGCTACTTGCACTGAAGCTCAGTCAAGACAGCCACAGATTAAGCTCAACAGACCTTGTTTCAAATGCCAAAGGGGAAAAATGTATAATTAAAATGAACTAGGAACCCAGACCAGCTCAGAGTTGCTCCATGCCAGTGTCCTGGAACACAGTGTTTTACTGCTTTACTTTGATTTTAGTGAGCCAAGACTTAGCAATATATCATGAGCTTTAAAGGTTCCTTAAAGGTTACTATTGCTGTGAAGACCAAACCAACTTGGTGAGGAAAGGGTTTATTTGGCTTACTTTTTCACATCACAATTCATCATAAAAGGAGGTCAGGACGGAAACTCAAACATGGCTGAAATCAGGAGGCAGGAGCTAACACAGAGGGCACAGAGGAATGCTGTTGCTGGCTTGTTCCCCGGGGCTTGATCACCTGCTTTTTTAGAGAACCCAGGACCACCAGCCCATGGGTGGCCTCTCCCAGGATGGGTTTGTCCACCCTCTCCCCATCAATCACTAATTTAGAAAATGCCCTACAGACTTGCCTACAGAAGATCTTAAGAAGGCATTTTCTCAGTTGAGGCTTCTTCTTCTCTAATGACTGTCGCTTGTGTCTAGTTGACATAAACTAGCCAGCACAGGTTCATTTAAATAATATTAGACTTTGAGAATTTCATATAGAATATTTTAATCATATTCACCTTCTCTCCCCACTCTTCCCAGAGTTCCCTCATCCCTTCCCACTTACTTTTGTGTCCACACATATATTTAATTTAAATCAATCAAGACTATTTTGTGCTATCCACATATTTTTGAATGTGTAGCCTTCTGCTGGAAAGTGAATAAATTACTAGGAGCAACACTTTTAAAGAAAACTGCCACTCTCTCTTCCATTTTTTAAAAATAGCCAATACCTTCTCAAGCAGGGTGAAATTTTGTGGCCAGCACTCTTCTCCATGCTGGGATTTTTTTTTCCTGGCTTGGGCTTCTACAGGTCTCGTGATACTGTCAAAACTACTGTAAGTTCATACATGCAGATGCTCTGTTCTGTTGCAGTCACTCACCACTTCCAGCTTTTACTTACATTCTTTTACCCCCACTTCAATCAAAGATCTTTGAGCCTTGGAAAGAGAGAGGGTACTGAATGTAAGTTCTATTTAGGGCTGGCTATTGTGCAGTCTCATTCTCTATATTGTGGCCAGATGTGGGTCTCTGTGCTAATCACCATCTACTGTAAATAGAACATCCTATGAAGACTGAAAGATGACTTAAGCTAGAGATATAATAATAAGTCACTGGGAATCAGCTTAATACTATTTTTGATCCATTGCTTTCATTTTTAAGAACCTTAGGAAATGAGCACCAGGAAAAGTTGTACAAAAGGGCGTTTGTTAAGTCATTTCCTACACTGTACATTGGAAACCATGCAACACTTTCTGGCAATGGAAGAATGACTAAATAAACTTCCATTAAGACACAGGGAGCCCATACACGCTGGGGAGTGACAGCCTGGCCAGATCTCAGGGGAGGACATTGCAGCCAGCCCTGAGGAGACAGGATGAGCTGGGGTCGGATGGAAGGGGAGGAGATCCTCCCCCGTTGGTGGACTTGGAGGGGGCGGGGAGGAGATGAGGGAGGGATGGGGAGGGGGCTACACCTGGGATGCAAAGTACCTAACCTGTGATTGATATAAAAATAAATAAATTACATTTTAAAAAAAGACATAGGGAGCTAAAGGGGGGATACAAAATGAATAAAGGTGTAATTAATTAAAAAACGAATAAAAATAAACAAAGTGAAAAATTAAAAAAAGACGTAATGTGTCACTCTATAACCAATTACAATATATTTTGACTAGAAATTATAATGTAAAGCACACACATGGAGTGTAACAGAAGATTGTTATGGGAAAATACAGCAAGCATTGACTGAAAAAGTTACACATATTAAGAGTGGTTGCCTTTGAGTTTTAGGATTAGAGATTCTCCTCCTCCTGTTCCTCTGTCTCCTTCCTCCTTCTTCTCTTTCTTCTTCATTATCTTCTATAAATCATATTTCTTAGGTTGGCCATTTTATTCTTCATCAGAATACAAAAACAAATTAATGATAATCAACAATAGACCCATCCCCATTGATCTTTCTATTTGGTACCTCTTCTGTCTTCTTCCTTCAACATAGCAGTTTTGGAGGCCACAGCAATGAGAACTCAGCTGCAGCTTTGACCAGCTGGTCTCACTTTGGTTCCCAACTAAGTTTATAATTATTTGCTGAGAATATGTTATCTTGCAGACATCACGATAGTTGCATTAGCAAATATAGACAGCTACTCCCTGTGTCTGTGATATGAACTTATAATTTTAGTGGAGAAACAAATTGACTATATTTGAAATAATCATTACAGAATAAAATTAACAATATAAAATTAAGATGTTCTCCAGATCACTGGGTGTCAAATCATTCAATCTAATCACTTCATTTCTCATACAGGAATCGGGTTTTTATAAGTGTTAGTTGTTATTACTATGTTTAATATTGTATTTCCTGTTTATTTCAATTTTATACTATGACATAAAATATTATAGTGACAATATATCAAATTATTTTCATCTCTAATATTGGGATCCAACACCAAGTCTGAGAAATATGCTTATAGGTAGCAAGTTTGGAGAAATTCTCTAGGGGAAACAGTCAATGTAGTTCTTGTATATTATTAAGAAAACTGGAGTTTGAAAGAAACATTCAGAATAATGCCGCTTTTTAAAGAAGGAAGATGAATAAACAAAACCTGGCAGACTCCCCTGGAGTTTAGTTTTGCCTATGCTGAGGAATGTTCATATGGCTAGCCATCTGACCAGTAGTCAGGGTTACTCTCCCTGGAGAGAGAACAACCTGAGATCCAAAAAGTCCCAAACATGGCAATGTCTGGCTACTAATCTCTGGCATATTTCTCTTACATATGAAGTTAGAATGATGATTCCTGCCTTTTAAGAAAATTTATAAAATAGCTAGTGAAAATAAGTTATGCCTTGTAGGTAGCACACATTCAGCACTCATTTCCCCATTCAAGCTTTGTTGGTCTATTTTGAGTTCTGAATGTGAATAATTTATGTCATCTTCAGATTCCAAGATTGTATTGACCAGAACTCATGTCTGCTTCTCAATCTTAGGTATGCAAACTGGCTTGATTTTCCTTCTGTCTGGCCTCAGGCTCCAGGTCCACATTTTCTGAGAACTTCAGAATTACAAAATTTTAGAGAGTTTACTGAGAAATGGACCAGATTCTAATTGCATTTATACTACAAGTTGAACTGTGTAAGTGTATATTATGTGTATAAGGATTCCTGTTTATCATTATCATTTAAAGATAAACTTTTTATCTTTAAAATTTAATGAACATTTCACAAAAGTGTTACCACTATGTAAAGGAGTGGAGACAAACATCTTAAAATAAAAACCCCTTCTTTCCAGCACCTCACTTATCTGTCTCTGTTTTTAATGGTGATTTAAAAAAACATTAAAGCATAATTCTGAGGATGAGGGCCCAATGTTTTGCTGATAATAGTTCATATGCTAATGCTATTCATTATTAAGTATGTGGATGATCCCAGAATGAGTGTTGTACCAAGGAAGTCCCTGTGTCCCCATGACCCATAGTTGAAAAAGGGGTATTTCTTTTAAACGTTTTTTAATACAAGAAAATTTCTCTTCTCTTCCTGTTTTTATTTTTGAAATAGGAAAAATTAAAAAATTTAATTTAATAGTAAATTTTATATAATTTTTGTATATATGGATGACTTTGTCTTGTTAGATTCAAATATTCAGCATCATAATTATGGATTATTGGAATTATCAGAATAATAATCTAATTTAAGGATTTATATTCCAGTCAAAAATTGAGGGCACCTTCCTTTGTTCGAAAAATTGTCAATGATTATGCACATACAGCAGTATTTATTTTAAATAACTTTTCTCCAGAATTCCATACATGAATATTATAACATTTCCACGCCTCCCTCTCCCCCATCTGGTGTCCCTCATGATTCCAACTCCCTCTCAAATGATCTTCTTTAATTTTATTGTTACACACACACACACACACACACACACACACACAAACACTCATCCTACTGAGTCCATTTGGTTTTGCTTGGTTGCTGCTGACCACTTGGATTTTGTAACCCATCAGGAGACTCATTTTGCTCTCAGCAGCCATTAATTGATTATAGCTATTCATCCATGGGTAGGGCCTTATAAAATGTCTACCATCCGTGTCAGAGTACTGATTGGTGTTATTATTATGCAGGCCTTGGGTGGGCAGCTAGACTGTTGCGATCTCATGGATAATTATCCCTATCATGTCTAGAAGACATTATCTAGAAGTTGGCATCCTGGTCTTCTGGTTCTTACAGTGTTTCTGCTCCCTGATCTATGATGTCCCTTGAGCCTTGGGTATAGAGGTTACTATTTTTATATATTGACAGATTTAGCACATGGAGTGCAATGTTTCTCCAAGAACTGCAGATTAACAGTGCCAGGCAAGGGAAACCTTGATTTTAGTTGTTAGCCAGAGAGGGGTGTCCAAGATCTCCCAAAGTAATATGGACTATTGTTATTGCCTTGGCTGCCTCTCAGATTTTAATGTCAGACCCTATTTGATAAAGATACAACACACTTTGGACATGCAACTTGAGGAATTGAGCTGTCTCCGACCTGGAAGCCTCCTCCCTATGGGACTAGCTATCACTATCTAAATGTGCTTTGCAAACTCTTCCCGGAGGACTAGCTATCAGTGTCTAAATGTGCTTTGCAAGCTGCCAAGGGAAAAAAGAGTAGTCAATAGTCCTATCCTGATATAAAACCTACAAACCACAACAATGATCTTTCCAGCAAGATCTCCCCAATGGTACAATAGTCTATCTCCTTGGGGCTAGCAACAGCTTTCTAACTTAACTTAAGGACAGCTCAATAGGTTGAAATTCATAACTGGCATTCCAAATCTAGTCAACTACTCATTACTGGAGGGGTTAAAGGTACTAGAGAAGAACCTGCTACTACCATTTTCTTAAATCAATTTAGTTTCTAACTGCATTCTAGATGCAAAACTCATGGTATGAATAAAAAGTTCAATGAACATCAGTTCTACTTGTAAAACATAAACGATATTTGAGGAGAAAAAAATTTTTAAGAAAGCCAAAACAGAAAAACCATGGAGTGATAAAGTGACAGTGGTGGCTGAAAGCAGAGATTCTTTGAGCATTCTAATGCTTCCCTTCATTACGTTGATTTCTTAAAACATCTCATATGAAACAAAGAAACAGTTATTATGGTCCCCACTCTTTTCTGTAAATACAAAAACTCTTATGAAGAGAATACTCTTCTACGACTTATTATCAGCACTGGAAAAATGATGATTATGGTAATCTACAGTTGTCTAGAAATTCACTATAATGAATGGGCATCAGACAACAGCCTCTGATTAAACAAACTATGGCTTGGTACCAACTGTCTGAAAATGGGAATACAGCAATGACTCAGAAAGCCCATTCCTGGCATAAGGCAGATGCGAAACAGATAGTCACTTTAAACAACACAAAATCCACAAAATTTGGGGCCTTAAATATGAGGTATTATTGATAATAGAAAATAAATCTATGATGTGAGAAATAAAATTATGGTTTTTCATTTCTTTTATTAGTTCATTTGAATTTGTAAAAGGATAATATCAATATTTGATGAGTCATTATTTCTGTTTGTTCAAAAATGTATCCTGAATCACCCACTTTAACATTCTTCAACCTCAGAAACAAAAGTTGTTAAAGCACAAGAATTATTTTAATTATATTTTATTTTATAAAAGTAAAAACATTATAAACCTAACTCATGACTTGGTTCTCTTTACAAAAGGGAAGCAAGTCATTCCTAAAAGCAGGCCTACGCCCAGAAGTAGATGGCTAAACTAAAACTCAATGGTATTTTTGGAGATAATTTGTCTCATAATGCTTTGCTTGAGTTTTTAAACCTTAAAGATCTTTTACTTAAATATTATGGTCTCCAATTATGTATTTTTATCAGTTTTGTGTATGTGCTTGTGTGTGCGAGAGAGAAAAAGAGAGAGCAAGAGAGAGAGTTTCTTGGCCTTTTTTTATTTGTTTGTTTGATTTGCTTTTTTTCTGGTTTGATTTGCTTTTTTCTGGTTTGATTATTTTGTTGTTGTTGTTTGGTTTGGTTTATTTTGTTGGTTGTTTTTTTTTTCTTGTTTCTTGAAGAGTAAGAAAAAGAAAACGTGGAGTTGGTTGGGTAGGGTGGTAGGGAGGATCTAAGAATCTGAGAAATGATGAGAGAAAATTGTTATCAGAATATACTATATTTAGAAATTAAAAATTTTATAATTTACAATTTTGAAATTATAAATTCAATAAAAGTAAAACAAAATGGTAGCAAACCTTTTTAAAATTTTATTTTTTTATTAATTACAGTTTATTCACTTCGTATTCCAGCTGTAGCCCCCAAACCTTTATTATTGTTGATCTAATTTTATTGTTTTTCAATGTCTTCACAGGTTTTATTTTCTAATTTGATTTTTATGCTCACCTACTAGAACCTGGAAATAACAAATAAGTCATGTACAAAAGTCTTCTATAATATTTATTTAGCATGCTAAATCATTAGAATACATGTATAAAAACATGTATTACAGTCTATACTAATATATATGTATATAACTAAAATCTTAAAAATATTACTTAGGATTTAGGTTATTATTACAAAATAGTTTTAAAATTTTAGGTGAAGAGAAAAGAAAGGGAAAGCATATATTATTATATGATAACCTCTGGATAATAAACTGGTTACAAACCCTAATTTGGTGTAGAAAATTAGTTATCAGTATAAGCGTTCACTAAACATTACTTAGCATTAAATCAAGAGGAAACAGAGAGATTTGTCACCCCATGGCTACTTCCTGTGCACTATTTAAGAATGTACGAAAATAAAACCTTATAAGACCATAATGCACTGCTTTATAAATGAGGGCAAGAAGCTGAATATAATTTCAGATGCTCTTTTTATTGTTGGTTGTGAGCCTAGCCATTAATGGCTGAGCTACCTCCCTAGCCCCAAATGCTCTTTTTAAATCAAAGATGACTCCTCATCTTGATTTCCATTCCTCTTAGAATAAACAGTGGATCTTTTCACTTATTCCTCAAACACACTTTCTCTAATCACTTCCCCCTTTCAGTAATGTCTGACAGCTAAACTTGTGTTTGACTCCAACTCTATTTCTATTTATAGATTCTATTCATGCAAGTGTCTGTGCGTGTGCTTGCATGTGTGTGTATATATGTACGCATTATATGTATCAAGACTATGAACAATCAAGACATTGCAGAACATTAGGTAAGTCACTAAATCAAATGGTATTTTATGAAATTGATATAGATTCCCCTTGATGGCCATTTAATATTTTAAGGTAAAATTCATCTTGCTAAAGCTGTTTCCCATCTTGTGTTAAAATCAGTAAATTGACTAAGTTTAAAGTAAAACAATTAAATGAAATACTGTAATGATGGTAATTTCCTGACTAGAAAGAGAGAGGGAGGAGGAAGAGGGGGGAGGGAGAAAGAGAAAGAGGGGAAAGGAAAAAAAAAAAAACAATGCTAAGTGCTATGCTTCAGAGGTTTTCTCCAGAAAGTGCTGGTCTGCAGGAAACAGTGACAGCTTGATGGAGTAGATGACAGCACATGACAGTGGGGTGAGAATGCCCTAAGCCACAGTGAGAAGAGCCTGAAACTCAAGTGTGCATTAATCTAAGCCACCCATCAGCTTGGAGGCCACTGACCTTGAAGAAATAAATTTATTTCCTGGTCAAATACCTTCTGAATAGGTGTTCCCAGTTTAATCAATTTTCAGGCCCACACTCAGGTCCAGTTCAATTTGTGCAGCTCAAAAGTTAATTAACTCCTTCATCCAACAACACAGATATATTCCAAGATTTTTGATGCAAGAAGAAAATAAAATAAAATAAACTCCATTGTGGGCAAAAGAAAGCACAAAGCCCCTGGAGCCTTCAGAATGCCAATCCACAGCTTTTAGATGAAAGTCCGGTCAACTTTGCACAACACACGGGTATGCTACTGACCTCTGCAAGAATGCACTCTAGTCATCCCAAAGGTGAGGCTGCTGATTTACAGAAGTAAAAAAAAAAATTACAAGTAAATTCCTCTGTGATTTTTTTCCCTTCAATTTCCAGTCATTTTAATGTTTCCCAAACCAGAAGACTAAAACAGAAACAAAAGAAATAATTAATTATTTAGAGATATACGAGAAAAAAAAATGTAGCTTGAAGTCAGAGTGTTCTTAGAAGTTTAAAATGTTCTTGCATAGTTTAAAGCTTCCTGGCTGCTGTCAGAGCCACAGTAGCTTGAGGCGGGTAATAAATGAAGTATGAAAATGTTCAATATAATGCAATTGTCTTCTGGCTGTAAATCCAACCGTCTTCAGTAATTGTCTAGAAACCAACAATGTTCCACATGTTTTCCTTGTCGTTGGATATGGAATACATTAATGTGTAAAAAGAAGGGAGGCTTCTTGAGGAAAGAACTGAAATAACGAGTCTTCCCACACTGATACAGGGAGAAAACTGTCAAAATACCTTCTCATCGTATGCTCATGGTCTGTTCAGCAGAACACTCCTGGAAAGCATAGTGAGCAGACGTTTTTGCTAAAGGACAAGAGGGTAACTCCACACACCTGTGCCTCTTTGAATTGGATATGACACAATGTTGAGATTGAAAGAACCATGGGGCAAAACCACTACTGTCTTCCTTCCTTTGTGGGGCACTCAGAATTTGAGTTGGGCAGAAAGCACATACAGGTGAGGATCTCTTCCTCCCTAGAGCCAACAGCCCATTGACTAGCTGCTGGGGGACTGCTATTTACCAGCTGAAAGAGCAACAAGCAGCATGTCTCATTGTCACCTCTGGCACGTTAAGTTAAGCTTAACCACCAAGGGCAGTACACTCAGCAAAGCAAATCTGGAACACTGCCCAAGGCCTAAGACAAGAAAGAAATCGGGAAGGTAGGTTATTAACTTAGCTGGGCCATCTGGCCAGTCTTTGCCTAGCCTAAGTTGACATTAACAAGATCTAGCCAAGTACAATATAATGGGCCCAATGTGCCTAGTATTTTAAATATTATTTCTCTAGAGAAGTTTCAATAATTTAATTGCTATATAAAAATTAAAAAACGGGTGAGAATTTATAGTTAAATTAATATAGTTCATTTGTGAAACTTTACATGGTTGAGATTAGTTTGAGTTCTCGCTACTTAAGGTCTTTTGTGCATATGTGTACATGAACATTCATAGGAGGTCATACAAGTGCAATGCATGTCTGAAGATGCCACAGCTCCATGGCTCCCCTGAAATTGTAATCAGTATTCAGTAGCTACATGCCTGTCTATCTACCTATCTTCTCCATTTTAGGGAACAAAAGACCTAGTGTACTGAGGATTTATAGAGAATGAAATAACATAAAATATCACAAATAACACAAGTAAAGAGTCAGGTGTTACAGTATTAAATGCTATCCTCCTCAGCATCTAGTCATCATGTGGCAGACAGAATGAAGACTGACTGAGATGCCATTTCTTTTTTTTATTTCTTTATTATCACTATTTATTACCATTTATTCACTTAGTATCCCAGCTGGAGCCCATCCCTCCTCTCCTCTCAGTCCTACACTTCCTCCCACTTCCCCCGCCCCATGTCCCTCACCTAGACCACTGATAGGAAGGTCCTCCTCCCCTACTATCTAACCCTAGCCTATCAGGTCTCATGAGGATGTCTGGATCATCTTTCTCTGTGGCCTAGTAGGCCACCTTGCCAGAGGTAGGTGATCAAAAGCAGGCAATCAAGTTCAAGCCAGTGACTGCCCCTGTTTCCCTTACTGAGGAACCACATGGAAACTGAGCTGCTCATTGGATAGATCTGAGCAGGAGGTCTTGGTCTCCTCCATGCATGGCCCTTGGTTGATTCACCAGTCTTTTCAAGACACCCTGAGGCCAAATTGTTTGGCTCTATAGGTCTCCTTGTGAAGCTCCTGTTTCCTCCAGGTCTTTCTATCTCCCCTTTCTTCCATAAGATTCCCTGCAGTCTGCCCAAAGTTTGGTTATGAGTCTCAGCATCTGCTTCAATACCCTGATGGGTAGAGTATTTAGCATAATAGCTGCAGTTGAGTAAGCTTTCACCATGTGCAGATATTATTTCTCCCCATAGAAAAGCTAAGATTAAAATTGTCTATTCATTTTGAAAATTGTGCCTCCAGTTATTTCTCTAAAATCATATGTTGAGTGGTTCATAGCATACGAAATATTCTCTAATTTCAACAACCCCTGTTGTCTCTTCTCATAAGTACACATTTAATGGGCCCACTCTACAATGCTCATCACTTTAGGGTTGAGGCAAGCCATCTCGTACCATGAAAAACTAATGATCTTTAGTGCCCACAAGCAGCATACACAGACACAAGCAATTCCCTTAAAATCACATGTAAACAAAACATATTCTTATATCAATTAGTGCCTCTTTTTTCCAGCAAGGGCAAAATTTGCCCTTATGATGACATTAAATATGATATACATCTTAATAATATACATCTACACTACCTTTATTGAAGGTTTAAAATCAGTATTATACATTTGATAAAAATGGATAGTTGTGTTGGCGGACTGATGGTCTACATCAAATAGTTTGGATGAATGAGGTCAATGTATCATGCACTATCATTATTTTAGCAATAGTATAAGGTACAGAAATTTTAAACCTGAATGCTCTTTTAAATATTATCAAACACTCTCTAATATTAAAACAATTTGTAGTTCTAAAAAGAACAGTGACAAGGGAAACGAGCCCTTAGAGAGAGCACAGCTCAGCATAGGTTTCTTTAGATAAATAAGAACATTGTGTTGTTTTGTTTTTTTTAAATACATTTTTCAATGTTAGGTATTACTTTGGTATGGATGGTTAAACTCACAACACTAGTTGATTTTAGGAAGTTGGAGAATACAGCACAGTATTAATGTGATTATATTACTGTTTTCTACAAAGTTGAGATAAAATTTACCATGCTCTTTTAAAGTTATTTTGTTGATTATGAAGGCACAGTATATTGCTGCATATAACTGAGTTTGTCAAATTAACTACAAATCAATAAGATATAAAATCATATTACATGTTCTAATAGTAAAAATATTAAAAGCTAACTAGTTAGCTAAGAATCTGTGGACTCAAAGGACTCATGTTTGTCAGTCATAGTACCAAAAGAATCAGCATGCTCCGAGGAGACAGAAATACTTTCCTAAGATCAGCACCAGGCAGTCAAATCCCCTGGTCCTGTAGCATTTGGCATGTTTTTACACAGAAATACATAGAATAGATTTAGATGTTTTGTTAAACTGACAAAAAAAGGAAAGCAACAATTTCTTTCATTATTACTGATAAATGGACTTCAAGTGAGAAGAAAATATAAGGGTGGTGTGTGTGTGTGTGTGAGAGAGAGAGAGAGATTATTTATGGACACTGTGAATTAGTGAAGGGTTCATTATAATCTGTAAGGAAATGTACACAAATAATCTCATCAGGAAGAAGGGACAGTTTGATCACTGAAAAAAAAAAACATTACTTTCAGAAGGACCTGTCTCAAAACGCATGCTGTGTTTTTTCCTAGTAAAATATATGTGTGCTTTATCTCTAGCTGGAGAGTGTGCCTACAAATGCCACTTAATAAACAACCTCACATCAACAATAATTTGGGGGGCTAATTTTCTCCAAGTATCTGTTATCTTGAAAAAAAATCGCCTTCCCAATCTCTTTATAACATAGAATACTTCAAATATCCTGTACTAGCTCCAAGAGACAATAGGGGTATTAATTCAACTGAATTATAACTTCTACTTATTTTGTAATACATATTATATTGCAAATAATATCTATCAATATAAACTAATAAAATAACATAGAAACCACACACACACACACACACACACACACACAAATGAGTTTCCATCTCCTAAATTGAGTCAGACTTATGTTGTTCATGCCAACAAATGTTGCTTAAGCAAAATGTTTTCAAGATGGAACTACGTATATCAGAGGTCTGGTTTTACTGAAAGAGTTCTGATAGTAAGCCTGACTTTGCCAATTGTAGAACAGAGTGAATCAGCTGGACATAGTGTAAATATAGTGACCTACTTTAGTGCCTTTTGTTAATGCTTCTTTTGCTGATACTATAAGAGAAAATGGGGATTTACATCATTTGGTTTGATCTAAAGCCCTTGATTTCCCATACACAAAGCCCCAGGACCTAGAAAAGCTATTTGATGAAGTTATCTACATTAAGTTAGCTCCAAAGCTGAATTTATATTTGGTAGTAATCATTGTTGGCAAAATACAGTGTGGAAAATAGTACTTTCTGCTTGATGGAAATTCTACACCTTATGGTTTTCTGTTTGAAGTCTCAGCTTTATGTATTTTTAAGGAATAGAAACTATGCAACAGAGCAGGAATCAATTTTGGAATGATCCAAAAATCATAGCATCTCTAGTGCTGCTCAGTGGCCACAAGGGTTAGATGGAGATGATGAGCCAGCTGCTTGTAAAGCTTCCATGTTAATGGAGTAATATAATGGGTCAAGTGGTCATTCGTATTTCATTTCTCATCTCTGTAAATCATAAAAAAAAATGTTAAATTAGACTTCACGTCATCTAACAAAAATATTTGTAAAATCTGAGCATCAGTGCAAGCCAAGGCTTTGGGGGGTTTTTTTGTTTGTTTGTTTGTTTTCCTTTCTGGAACATGGTAACAGATGAGTATTATTACTGCAGAAGAAAAATAACACAGTAAATCAAAATGACTCAGGAAAGGGAAAAGCAAGTCTCATGTTATAAACACAACTAGGGTGCAATATGGAAAGCATTAATTATCACCACTCATCGTCACCATTGTTGCATTTTAAATTATATTAATGATATAAAATTTTATAGCATGGTTTAGCAGATAATACTTCTCAGACACACTAAATTGTCCTTGCCATTGAGCAAAGCTATGTCACTGTCACAGGAGCAGCATTACATACACAATGAAAAGAAAGCTCACACATAAGGTTCTTACTTAATCAATGTCATTTTCTTATGTGATTTCAGATTTATCAGAGATGGGAATGAGTGACAAGTCTTTATAAACAAGAGTTGTATCATTGTTTGTTGTTGTTGCAACAAAAGTACTGAAAATAAAGTGTTTCAATGATCCTGAAATATGCCATGCACTCCAGGAAGCACATTAAGTCACTAGCCTGCCCCAGCCTAAGTCCATGCCCTTTGGTCCACACATTCCCATCTCCCCACTCTCAGACCCTCTAATGACTACCTCTTTATTCTATTTCCATCAGATGGGCTTTTCTAGATTGCACATTGATGGCAGTCTTTGTGTGCCTCATATACTTTTGATTATCTATGCTTTGTCCATTGTATTTATTTAGTGGCCATTGCTTCCTAATGTAACAGTGTTTCTCTCTTTCACAAAACCCAGGAGTTGGATTTTCTTTTTGACCCTCAGGAATTCCCATAGCATGAATATTTAAGCAAGCAATCCTTCCTGTATTCTTCTGAGAGAAAATTTAAGATATTAAATATTGTAAGCAAAGAAACATACAGATCCCATTGACACTAAGGGGAATATTGTGTTTTTCTACATCTAGTTCAATTTTCTCTGAGGTAAAAATACACTACAAATAAGAAAAAAGCCCTTTCTGCCCTAACTCCTATTTTACTTCTCTCCTCATTCCTCATAAACATTATCCCACACTGTGTGCTCACCTGTGCTGTGTTGTATTTGTAGCACACATGTAGCACCTACCACAACATATGATACTGTCATTTTGTGAATAAATGTTACATAAAGAGTAAAATAATTTAAATATTGTAACATGAGGTTTTTTTCAGTCAACATTTTGAGAATTATACAGGCTGATATAGTAAGTATAACACTCATTCTAATTTTTGTAGTATTTCTTTTAATGGATAAAGCATTTCTTTTCATCATAAAAGTTTATACATTTGGGCACTAAGGGTATTCTCAGCTCTTACGCTAAGTCCTTGTATTTACTCTTATGAACATTGCCAAATTTAGTGCTTGTCTTAAACTTCTCTGAGCATATGCAGATTTTCACTTTCATCTTTTAAGAAACACTTCTGGACACTTCTTCTACAAACTTTACTAAAATACATTATGCAGAATATTCCAAGCTATTTTATCAAATTTGTGTCCAACATGCCTCCAAAAGGTATACTACTGAAACAATCTATCAGAGATATGATCTGTCCACACTCAGCTTTACCAGAAATTGCTTGTTCATCTAATGGCTATTAAGTTCTTTAACTTCAGTTTGCACACCCCAGATGAAGTGGGACATTGGTCTGTTCTCATTTATGTTTTCTCCCATATGAATAGTCCAACAGTTCATTCATGAAATTCGTTAACTGGCCTGTCTAACTCATATTGAGAAACAGGAATTCTTTTCTTCCCAGATGCTAGTACATAATGTTTTTAGTTGGTAAAAAAAAAAAAATCTTCACCTGATCCATGACTGTTTTTCATCAACCTTAAAGACAATTTTAAAGTATAAAAATACAAAAGATTTCGTTAAATATTTGAGAAAGCCCACAATTTCACGTTTTATTTAAAGTATCTAAACAAAACAAAATTCGTGCCTTCTAAAAAAACAAACAAAAAAGATACAGTTGATCTTTTGCATTTTAAAATACATAGCAAGTGCCCCGGACCCCTGACCCCAGAGTTGCCTATGGGGTAATCTGCCCAGGGTTCTTTAGTTGGTAGTGCAGGTGCTATCGTGCATTAAGGACGTGCCCATAAGGGACTTCATCTGGACGCTTAACCATCACTCTTTCAGTTCTATATCTTACTCTAGTTTCTTAGTATATTCTAAAGCTCTTATAATAGGTAAGTCATCCTTAATTTTGTTCTTCCAAAAGTCTCAACCACATCATCAATTTTAAAAGCAGTTTATCATACTCCATGAAACATGAGAAATTCAGAATTTTTGACATTGTAGGTAAAAAGTAATCTTTATTACAGTAAATCTTTCCATTGCTAAACGGTAGAGAGGAAACAGGGAAGGAGACCCTAATCCCAGTGTTTTGAACTTGTCACCAGCTTAAAGAAAGAATTTCTTTATCATGAAAGAAAAATTTAACATACACCTTTCATTTTATATGTAGCATCGATTATTTTTCTAGATTATGCAAGGATGCTTTAATTTGTATGTGTGTGTGCATGAGTGTGTACGTGTGTGTGTGTGTGTGTGTGTGTGTGTGTGTGTATAGGTTCAGTGGCCTATATAAATGTACATAGAGGCCAGAAGGAGATATCAAGTATCTTATTCTATTGCTTTCTGCTATATTTTTTGAATCTTGAGTCTTTTGTTGAACCTGAGTTTGCCATTTCAGCCATTCTAGCTGATCAATGAGTACCTGGTGTCACCTGTTTCCCCTTTCCCCTACACGATGGTTGTGGATATAAGCCACCAGGCCTGGTTTCCAAATGAGTGCTATGGTCTGATTTCAAACCCTCACACATACACAGAAAACCATCTCAGAAGCCTTGATCTTCAAAAAGATCTTAGAAGTAGTATTTGTACAATTAATTTTTTTGGAAGAACCCACAACAACTAATCTAGTAAAAGATTTCTTAGTGACTACTAGAGACAGTTGATCAAAAGGAAGTATTTTTATATCTTTTCACTTTAAGCTTTGATTAACAAATGAAATAACATTTTAATCTTGTTTTAGAATCAGTTTCAGAAGAAAATGTCTATCAAAACCTATGTTGTCAACACAGATTTTGTAACAATGTAACTTTTGTGACTTAATGAATGTTGTCTTAAATACACAGACTGCATTTTACTCAAGTGTCTTAGAGGCCCACTGACTCTAACATACTTGCCTTTGAAGACAGATTATCTTTTACTACTGGACTTAAAGCACTTCATTGTTTTATAAAATGACTTGTAAAAAATTTGTTTTTAGTCTCAACTATTAAAATTGGCATCTGATCCAACTATTGCATAAAGAAAGAAGTTGAAAATCAACTCTTTAATTAATCCATTTATTTGTCAATGTCTAAACTTAGGTAATTAATGTTTATGTATAAAATGTTTTTTCTTATTTCATTTTGTATTTTAGTTGATTACAGTCACTGTAACACAAAAGCCCTCACCAAAGACACTCATACAAATGCACACATCTTAATTAGGACACAGCCAATAGATAAATTAAATAATTTAAATATTTTTAGTATTTAACACGTTTTTAATAGTTTACAGTTGAAGTGACCATAGATATAGTTACCCAGTTACACATTCTAAAACTTTTAACCATCTGTTACTTGAAAATTTCATACATACATATGTTTCTTATCAAATCTGTCCTCTACTCCCTCCCTTCCAATTTCTCCTACATTCCCCTCCCACCATTCATTCACAATTTCATATCCTCTTTTTAAACCTCAATTGTATTTTAGACACTGAAAAATATATAAAAACCAAGTCATGAGTAAGCCTGTAATACAGTATATTTCCCTCAGGCTTTTTCAAACACTCTTACTGTTGTTTAGCAATTAGGGAGGTAGAAATAAAAACTGCTTTGAGCTTCATCTTAGCCCAATCAGAGTGCCTAAAATCAAGAAAACAATGACAACAAATGTTGATGATCATGCAGCAATTAAGGAACTTTTATTCACTGTTAGTGCGATCGCAAATTGGCACAAGCAATATGGAAATAGGTGCTAAAATTTTTCAAAAAGCTAAAAGTGGATCTCTTGTAAAAACACAGCTATTCAGCTGTAAAGAAAATGAAATCATGAAAATTTCAGGTAAGTGAATAGAAGTGGAAAATATTATATATATTGAGTGATGTAACCCACACCCAGAAAGCCAAATGCCACATGTTTCTTTTACCTGTGTATCTTAGCTCAGGATCTTTAGAGTATATAACCTGAAATAACTGTTGAAGCCAGGGAAGTAGATAGAAACAACGGGGTCAGGGGACTCTACATAGCTGGCTAGAAGGATACAGATTCCATAAAGTGAGGATGGGGAGCCTTGGTTGAAAAGGGAGCGAGCCCACCCTGACTTAGGACTCCGCTTTCCAAGGAGCCTCCACCCTCAGTTTCTCTGTTCTCTACAGGCTTCTCTCCTCTCACCCTCCTCGGGTCTGATCTCCACCCTCTTATCTCTCTGTGAGCCCTCCCCTACCATGTTCCCTCTCTTCAGCCATTACCTCTGTCTAGTCTATGTCCCCTTCAGAGTGAGATTTATGCATCCTCACTTGGGTCCTCCTCATGACTTATCTTTGGGTCTGTTCCTCACAGTATGCCTATCTTGCACTGTATGGCTAAAATCCACTTATAAGTGAGTATGGGGGACTCAAGCAGAGACTCTTAGTAGCAGGGGCCATAGAGACGGAAGAGGACATCCTCTAACTAGACTAGTCATCTAGAAAGGGCAGGGAACACCAACCTACCCACAAAAACTTCAACCCAAAATTACCCAGCCTATAAAATATGCAGGGATAAATATAGAGCAGAGTTTGAGGGGATGTCCAACCAATGCCTGGCCCAACCAAAGACACATCCTATTGGAGAGTGCCAACCTCTGACATTGTGAATGACATTCTGCTAAGCTTGCAGACAGGGGCCTGTCAAAGTTGTCCTCTACCCATCAGTGCCTCAAAATAGATGGTGAGACTCACAACCAAACATTAGTTTATGCATAGGGAGTCTTCGGGAATAGTGGGAGAAAAGATAAAAGGGCCCAGAAGTGACAGAAGCTCAACAAGAAAACCCAGAGCCAACTACCCAGGGCCCAGAAGGGCTTGCTGAGAGTAAAGCATCAACCAAAGACCATGCATGAACGAGATCTAGGCCCCCTGAAAAAATGTAGCAGGTAGGCAACTTAGACTTCAAGTGGGTCTTCTAGTAAGGGAAGTAGAGACTGCATTGGACACAGATTCACTTGCTAGCTTTTAGATCACTTTCCCGTGGCGGGACTGCCTTGACAGGCCATGGGGGAAGAGGATAAATTCAATCCTGATGCAACCTGATAAGTTGGAGTGGATAGAAAAGGTATCAGAAAAAGACTCAGAAAAGGGGAGAAAGCATGGAAGAGATAGAGAGGGGAAGAGAGAGGGAATGGGCTGCAGTATATAAAGTGAATAAAATAAATAAATGAGAAAAAATTTTAAAAGGAAGCAGGGTAATAAGGAAGGAGAAAGAGAAAAGAGAGATAGATAACTAAGGTTCTATCTCTATTTTTTAATTAAGATATAATTAGCAGAGAAGAAATGTCCTTACACATGTTCTTGAAGGCATTTTCCTACAAACCTTTGTACTCTTTTTAAATTATAGAGAGGCTGCTTTTGCTTCTGCCTCTTGAACAAAAATAAAAGAAAGGAAGGGACCTGAAATTCTGAAGCTGTATTTTCTCCCCTGTTAGAGAGCATCATTCAGTCATATGTAAAAGAGTCCACGCATTGAGTCCATGCATGAGCCAGGCCTGGGGCTTGCTATAGCTTTAGTGGATTTTCTTCTCCAGGAATCTCTGAAGATTTAACCCAACCTGAATCAGGCAGCATCAACCAGTGCAAAGTAAGGACATAAATATACACAGTAACTGAAATTTTAACCTCTCAGAAAATAAGAATGCACACAGAGTCTAAATTCACCTATTTGTGCCTTGAGAGTTTTAGAAATCCCAGCCTCATTTATCCAGACTTCAGAAGTGAAGACAGGAGAACAGAGAACCATGAGGGAAAAGGTTAGCTACCGGTATGGTTCTGAGGAGGTCATCAGGGTTCCCTTGCTTAAGACTATTACTCCCCCACCAGCAAAAGCAGCTAAGATAGGGATTGTAACAATGTCCTTAAAGGAACTGGTAAGAAAAAACAAAACAAAACAAACAAACAAACAAAAAAAAAACAGAGAGTGCCTTTGAGATTTCAGAGTCAAGAGAGAATGCAGAAGCAGCTGTTCCTGGTGAAATTTTGGATGAAAATTGTGTTGCTTAGAGACTGCTACCTTTGGCTCTCAGTCTAAAAAGGGTTGTCTCCTCCCAGGCAAGCCAGGAACAATTTCATCTGATCTAGGATCAGGGATCTGTCTTTACATGAAAACCTTACCACAAAACAGGAGCAGAAGCAGAGCAACCAGATGTAAGGTAATATGGAACTGAGAGCAGAGCTGAACAACTAAGCAGCAATGGAGTTAACTCACCAACAGTGTTTCAGAGGGATCCAGATAGCAATAGTGAAACCAACCACCAAACAAAACACTCCTGCTCCATCCTGTTGCCTCCAACAAGCTGAGAAGTTCCTCTAACCTTTTTAAAATTTAATTTATGTTTATGGTGTGTTGTCATAGTTACTTTTCAGTTGATGTGAAGAGAAAGAGTGACCAAGGCTACTCTCATTAAGGAAAGCATTGAATTGGGGCCCAGAGCATTAGTCTGTTACTATCATGCCAGAGAGCAGGACATCATACAAAGCAATGGAGCAGTAGTTGAGAGCTACTCCTTTATCCACAGGCAGAGAGAGAGGAAGAGAGGGGGAGAGGGGGGGAGAGGGAGAGAGACAGACAGAGAGGCACAGAGACAGAGAGAGAGAGAGACTTGATCTGGCAAGGGTTTTTTTGAAACTTCAAAGCCTATTCCTACATACTTTTTCCAAAAGGCCACACCTCCTAATCCTTCAAATCCTTTCAAAGGGTTCAACTTCCTGGTGACTAGGCCTTCAAATATATGAGCCTCTGAGGACCTTTCTTACGTTAACTACTGGGTTTTGCCTGTATGTATGCCTGCGCACCACATGTGTGCCTTTTGTCCACAGCAGCCAAAAGAGGTAATCGGATCTCCTGTAACTGGAGTTATATACTACCTGGTGTAGGTGCTGCCACATGGGTTCTGGAAATCAAGTCTATGTTCTACAGATGAACAGCCAGTTATTCTTACTGTTGAGCCATCTTTCCAGCCCCTCTTGCATCTTTTAAGTAACTTGACTGATGCCAAACTGAGATTTGTGACATGGACACAAAGGGATTTCAGGACTGGCTGATATAAAGTAGAGCTGAAGATAAAGAACTTTCATATATAGTTAAGCATGGGGGCTAACATAGGAATTTAGAATATAAGACCAGAAACAATTTGGGTGGTCCCACTGTGTTCTCAGAGACAGCGTGGTTATTCATATCTAGCTGCACATATTAGCTCTGCATTTAGGATTTTCAATAAAGGATTAAATTTTTCTCATTAAAGTCTTACTTTGTGGTTTGTGAACATTTCTAATATTACTGTGCTCGGCTATGATAGATTTTCAGATTGAATTTTAAAATTTTTTTCTGGTTTGGGGCATGAATTCCTTCAATTTTAAATTATTAATTCTCCGTAGCATCTTTGACTCAAGACTGAACCAAAGTTTTGACAAATGATGATTTTATTTCTTTGTACCCTATAAAATTGATATTCTTTGCATACTTTATAGGCTTTGATTTTTGAAACAGTATTTTAAATATTTTATTGTTAAATGCTTTGGTTTTTCAGAGCTGTTTTATTTGCCCTGGTGCCTAATGACATTGAGCATTTCTTTAAGTGCTTCTCTGCCATTTGATATTCCTCTGTTGATAATTCTTTGCTTAGCTCTGCGCGTATTTTTAATTGGATTATTTTGATTGTTGGTATTTAATTCCTTGAGTTCTTTATGTAGTCTGGATATTAGACCTCTGTCAGATACAGGGTTGGTGAAGATCTTTTCCCAATATGTAGGCTGCTGTTTTGTTACACTGGCAGTACATTTTGCCTTACAGAAGCTTTCAGTTTCATGAGGTCCCATTTATTAATTGTTGAGCTTAGAGCCTGAACTGATGGTGTTCTATTCATGAAGATATTATCTGTGACAATGAGTTCAAGGCTCTTCCCCACTTTTTCTTATAATAGATTTGGTGTTTCTAGTTTTATGTAGAGGTCTTTGGTCTACTTGGATTTGAGTTTTGTGTAGGGTAGTAGACACAGATCTATTTGCATTTTTCTATATGTATACCTCCAGTTAGCCCAGCACCATTTGTTGAGAATACTCCCTTTTTTTTCCTATTGTATGGTTTGGGCTTCTTTGACAAAATTCAAGTGTCCATAGGTGTACGGATTTATTTTTGCCTCTTTAATTTGATTCTATTGATCAATTAGTCTGTACCTATGCCAGTACTATGCGGTTTTTATTACTATAGCTCTATATTACAGCCTGAAATCAGAGATAGAGATAACTCAGAAGTTCTTTTATTATATAGGATTGTTTTAGCTATTCTGGGTTTTTTGTTTTTCCAAATGAAGCTGAGAATGGTTCTTTCAAGGTCTCTAAAATTTGTGTTGGTATTTTGATGGTAATTGCACTTAATCTCTAGATTCCTTTGGTAAAATGAACATTTTTTTTTTACTCTGTTAATCTTACCAACCCATGAACATAGGGGATCTTTCTGATATTGTCCTCAATTCTCTCTTTAGAGACCTGAAGTTCTTGTCACACAGGTCTTTGACTTGCTTGGATAAAGTTGCACCAAGATACTTTACATTACTTGTGGCTATTGTAAATGGTGTTGTTTCCCTAATTTCTTTTTCAGCCCATTAGAATGGTTAAGATCAAAAATTCAAATGATAGCAAGGTGGAGAAAGGGGGACACTCTTCCATTGTTGGTGGGAGTACAAACTTGTACAACCACTTTGAAAATCAATCTGTCACTATCTCAGAAAATTGAGAATAGCTCTACCTCAAGACCCAGCTGTACCACTCCTGAGTATATAAACAAAAGATGCTCTACATACAACAATGACATTTGCTCAACTATGTTCATAGCAGCAGCTTTATTTTTAATAGCCAGAATCTGGAAACAATCTAGATATCCCTCAACCAAAGAATGTATAAAGAAATTGAGGTACGTTTACACAATGGAATATTACTCAACTATTAAAAACAAGAAAATCATAAAATTTTCCAGAAAATGGGTACAACTAGAAAAGACAATTTTGAGTCAGGTAACCCAGACCCAAAAGGACACACATTGCATGCACTCACTTATAAGTGGGTTTTAGCCGTATAGTACAGGATAACCATACTACAACACAGACCCAAAGAAGGTAAGTAACAAGGAGGACCCAAGAGAGGATATGTACGCCCCACTCAGACATGGATATAGAATAGACAGCAGAAGTGGTTGAAGAGAGAGGACAGGGTAAGA
>CM053752.1:87085026-87127587 GCA_028658305.1 Pachyuromys duprasi
AGAGCAATAGTAATAAAAACTGCATGGTATTAGCATGGAAACAGAATAGTTCATCAATGGAACTGAATAGGAGACCCAGAAATAAATCCACACACCTATGGAAACTTGATTTTTGATAAAGAAGCCAAATCCATCCAATGGAAAAAAAGACAGTGTCTTCAACAAATGGTGCTGGACCAACTGGATATCTATATGCAGAAAAATGAAAATAGATCCATATTTATCACCCTGCACAAAACTAAAGTCCAAGTGGATCAAAGACCTCAACATGAAACCAGACACATTAAATCGGTTAGAAGAAAAAGTGGGAAATACCCTAGAACTCATCGACACAGGAGACTTTTTCCTGAACAGAACACCAACAGCACAGGCTCTAAGAGCAACAATCAATAAATGAGACCTTATGAAACTGAAAAGCTTCTGTAAAGCAAAAGACACTGTCATCAAAACCAAACGACAGCCTACAAACTGGGAAAGGATCTTCACCAACCCTATATCTGACATAGGGCTAATATCCAGTATATATAAAGAACTCAAGAAGTTAAAAAGCAACAAATCAAGTAATCCAATTAAAAATGGGGTATGGAGCTAAACAGAGAACTGACTGTAGAGGACTGTAGAATGGCAGAAAAACACTTAAAGAAATGCTCAGTGTTCTTAGCCATCAAGGAGATGCAAATCTAAACTACCCTGAGATTTTACCTTATGCCTGTCAGAATGGCTAAGATCAAAAACTCTAGTGACAACACATGCTGGAGAGGATGTGGAGAAAGAGAAACCCTCCTCCATTGCTGGTGGGAATGTAAACTTGTACAATCACTCTGGAAATCAATTTGGCGCTTTCATAGGCAATTAGGAATAGTGATTTCTCAAGAGCCAGCTATACCAGTCCTAGGCATATATCCAAAAGATGCTCAAGTACACAACAAGGACATTTGCTCAACTATGTTCGTAGCAACTTTATTAATAATAGCCAGAACCTGGAAACAACCCAGATGTCCCTCAGTTGAGAAATGGATACAGAAATTGTAGTACTTTTACACAATGGAATATTACTCAACAATTAAAAATGAGGAAATCATGAAATTTGCAGGCAAATGGTGAGACCTGAAATGATAATCCTGAATGAGGTATCCCCAAAACAGAAAGACATACATGGTATATACTCACTTATATAGACCTATAAGATAGGATAAACATACTAAATTTTTTATTATCTGTTTATGAAAGAAAAATATTACAGGCCTTTTTATTTTTCTCCTCTTTAGAACATTGTGAATATATAAAATATTTATGAAATTATTTTGGAAATGTATATAAAACACTTTCACTTGTGTCAGCCAATTTTTTGTTTCCTTTGTTAATGTGTTATTAAAACATTTTAAATTTTTTATAATTCATTCTGTGCTAGATAGTTTTACATCAACTTGACACAAGCTACAGTCATTTGAGAGAAGGGAACCTTGATTAAGAAAATGCCTTTACAAGATCAAGGCTGTAGGCAAGCCTATGGAGCATTTTCTTTATTAGTGATTGGTGGGGAACGGCCTGGTCCACTGGGTAGTTCTACCTTTGGGCAGGTGGTCCTGGGTTCTATAAGAAAGCAGGCTGAGAGAGCCATCGTGATAAAGCCAGTAAGAAGCATTCCTCTTTGTTCTCTGCATCAGCTCCTGCCTCCAGGTTTCTGCCCTGTTTGAGTTCCTGTCCTGATTTCCTTCAATGATGAACAATGGTATGGATGCGTAAATCAAATAAACCCTATCCTCCTCAACTTGATTTTTTGGTCATGCTGTCTTGTAACATCAGTAGAAACCCTAACTAACACAGTTCTCATTTATTTTTATACCTTACTTAGGTTTTCTAGCTCTTCTTGAGTCTATCCTGTGAATTCTATTTTTCTAAATATTTAGAGTTCCGTGGCTTTGTGTAAAGCATTATTTTGTAATTGTGCAATCTCATTTTCATGGAAGCTTCTCTTTTTTACTAGTATACCAGATATTTTTGTATCTAATCAATCTACTTAAAAGAATGAACGTTTAGGTATTTTTGCTTTTGTGCTCAGAGCACTTTGCATGAGATCAGACCTTTGAACACATGCCTAAGAGCACAAGACATTCTTGTTGAAGAGACACATGCTCTACAGGGAAGCAACCCTACAGCTAAAGCAAAACAAGAACATCTCAAGGGGAAGTAAAATTAAGTGAATTGGCTGAGGCTGAAGATAGAGGGTTTGAGAGTAGACTCTATTACATTAATTCTAGGCCAATCTGAGCTGTATAGCAAGAATCTGTCTCAAAAAAAGTAAACATGTTCCAGAGACTGGAGGGGGTGTGGTTAACTTCCTCTGATGGGAGTTTTCCTTCTAGTATCTTCTGTAGGACTGGGTTCATGCATAGATGTTTAAATTTGGTATTATTAAGGAATACCTTGTTTTCTTTATCTATGGTGATTGAAAGTTTTGCTCAGCTGGCATCTGTTGTTTCTAAAGGTTTGCAAGACTTCTGTCCAGGACCTTCCGGATTTCATAGTCTCTGCTGAGAAGTCAGGTGTGATTCTGATAGGTTTGCCATTATATGTTACTTGGCCTTTTCCCCATGCAACTTTTAGTATTTTTTCTTTGTTCTGTACATTTAGTGTTTTGATTATGGGATGGGGGATTTTCTTTTGTGGTCTAATCTACTTGGTGTTCTGTAGGCCTTTTGCTTGCTTATAGGCATCATTTACTTAAGATTTTCTTTGATGATTTTTGTAGAAAATATCTTCTGGTCCTTGGATCTGGAAATCTTTCTTCTTTCTTTCTTCTATTCCTATCATTCTTAGGTTTGTTCTTTTCATAGTGTCCTTGATTTCTGGGATGTTTTGTGTCAGGAACATTTTTTCTTTTGATTTAACATTTTTTGATGGATGCACTTATTTCTTCCATTGTGTCTTCTACACATTAGATTCTTTCCTCCATCTCCTGTATTCTGTTGGTGATGCTTACCTCTGTAGTTCCTGTTTTCTTCCCTAAGTTCTCCCTCTCCAGGAGGAATGCAGACTTTGGGACTTTGGATTAGAAAAGCAATTGAACACTTTAAGTGCAAAGTAACAGGCCACACTCATGGAAACATGGAAGACAGTGGTGTTGAGGGTGATTAGAACTGTGGGGGCCTGGCTCAAGAGGATTCAAGGGAGAAGAATGTAAATAGGGGACCTAGAGATCATTCTTGTGATATTTGACAAAGGATGTGGTTGCTTCTTCCCCTTGTCTGACAAGTTCGACTTGGGTTAAATAAAGGATTTTGGATTAATTCTATTTGCAGAGGAAATCTCAAAAGAGCCTAGTATTGACTCTGTTGTATAGTTATTAATGTTCATTCACTATTATTCATTATAATGAAAAGGATCAGGTGAGCAAGAAAAAAAATGCAAAATGTAAAACTTGAGTAGAAACAGGGCACCAGGAAGTGAAATGGAGCTAAGTCTTGTGTTCAAGGAGAAAAACTGATTAAAGGTATTAAAAGGAATAAAGGGACTGGTGACCTCAGGGCAAGACCCCACCCAACTAGGCTTCCAACTTGTGAAAAGAAATTAAAAGAAAAGTGAAAAGAAATTAGAGAAAAGCTTAGAGCCGGCTGTGCTGGTATAGGCCTTTAATCCTAGCACTTAGAAGGTAGAGGCAGGTGGATCTCTAAGTTTGAGGCCAGCCTGATCTATAGAGTGAGTTCCAGGACATCTAGGCTTAGGCAGTGAAGGAAACCACTGAAACCAGAAAGCTTTTGAAGGCGTAACTGAATGAAAGGACCGTGTTCCAGCTCCGGCAAGCAGAAGAACTTGAAACTTCATCCACGAGGTTCTGGCTTTAGAGTCAAGGACAGAAGAAAGGGGTTACAGAATCTCTTTCTGTGCCTAAGGAAAGCCACTCAGGCCAAGTGTGTGGCTGGGGTATCACTGTGTGGAGGCCTACAAATGCTATTGTGTGAAGCTGTGATGGTGAAGCCTGGATTACCCTGAAGACCTCCCCCAAACACTGGAGATGCCACAGTCATGGTATGCCTGTCTAGGAAAGCTGCTAACAGAGAGGAGAAACAGCCTAAGAGAGAAAAGTGTGTTATAGTCAACAGAACTGATAGTTGTTGAAGGATCTGAAGAGTGTTTGACATCGAACAAGCATTTGTAATTAGCTCAGCTGGTTTTCAGGCTTGCTTTGGCCCAGTTTTTCTTCACTATGCTCCCTTTTTAGAATGATAATGTATATCTTGTACCATTATATATTAGAAATATGTAATCTGCTGTTTCATTTTTATTTTGACAGGGGATTACAGTTAAGAGATTGCATGAATCTCAGAAGAGACTTTGAACTTTGGACTTTTAGGCAAGTTTGAAGCTATTATAGACTCTGGGGACTTTTGATGTTGGACTAAGTGCATTTTTATTTATGATGTAGCTACAAGCTTATGGGGGCCAGAGAGTAAAATGTGGTAGTTTGAATAAAAATGGCCCTCATAGGTCTATAGCAAGTGCATTCTTAGGAGGAGTGGACTTGTTGGAATAATTGTACCTTTGTTGGAGGATGTCACTAGGAGATGGGCTTTAATGTCTATGAAGCTCAAGCCAGTTCTCCTCCTCCAGCCAGGGGATACAGAAGTAGTGCTCCAAGCTACCTTTCCAGCACCGTGTTGGCCTACATACCACCATGCATTCCACATGACAGCAATGAGCTAAACCTCTGAACTGTATGCCAACCACAATTAAATGTTTTCCTTTCTAAGAGTTACAGTGGTCATGCTATTCTTCACAGCATTAGAAATCCTAACTAAGATACTTTGTTTATATCTTCATTACATACCATTTTTCATATTCACATTTTTACAACCTCATAGTTAATGTCTCTTATTTGCTACATATAAATGAACAATTTTTATTTTTCCAAATATTTCTATTAAAGTACATTCACTGTATATAGTGACAACAGGTATAATGGCATTTTTATATAAGCATATCATGTGTTTGGTCATATTCACTGCCTCATTCCCTTTCAGTTTTCTCAACTTCCCATTCCTGCTACTTCTCTTCCTTCTCAAGACAGTTTTGCTTCTATTTCATAGTGTGTGTGTGAGTGTGTGCATCTGTGAGTGTGTGTGTGTGCGCGTGCGCATGTGTGTGTGTGTGTGTGTGTGTATGTAGTTCTCAATGAGGCTATTCTATTGGAAGAAGTTGTGATCACTACTTCTTCTGTAATAGTTCTGCCTATCCACCGTTCTTCTGTCTTCTTATCACTCATGTCCATTAAATGTGCTTAGAATCCCATTGTTCCCATGGTCCTGTCTCTTAGTCTCTATTCTATTTTATTAAAGAATGCACCCAACTTTCTCAATTCTCAGTCAAACATTACAAAATTTTAGATCTACTTTACTCTCTGTTGGTTATTTGGCACCGTTTATATGGCTACAAGTTCCTTGAAGGTAGAGTTTGTCATTTTGGATCACTGCTGCACCCACAGCATATAAGGAAATACATGACACATCGTGAGGACAAATATTTGTTGATTCATATAATAAGGTCATTACAATATGCTTTAAAAGACAAATATATAAGACTCCCTAAAAGAAATAACTTTGGCATCTAAAAATACCATGTACAGAAATGCTTTCCATTTTTGATAAACAAAAGGTAAATGCCTTTAATAGACACACTCACACACAAAATCAGAAAAACCAATACCCATGCAAAAGGCAAAAGGACCGATCAAATGTGAAGTGCTCATAAATAGGCAGCTATTAACCAAGGTTGGGGTAGCAATGCCTATATGTAGCTGGGCAAAAACAATCCTGTAGCTGAGATGCAGGTAGCCTACAAGTGAGAGCTATTCTAGTTTTTTCAGTACTTTATTATTTTCACTCAGCTCTATTCTGGCATGTCTGGAGCAAACAATCTGGCTACTAAAGATCAGTCTCATTAAATAGAGACAGCTACAAGGCTTTGCTTTCCATCTTTAGCAAGGCTCAAGATTATTTTCTTTCTCTTATTACAATAATAATTTGGAGAATGTTTATCAATACTGAATAAGAAAATGAGTGGTTATGAAACCCAAACCACAAAACCAGAAGGCGTCTTTTGTACAGCAGGCTTTAATTATAAGCATTCTTATTTTAATATAGGCTTGGGTTCCAGCAGAATGAGTAGTAAGAGTTTTTATTTATAGCAAAAGGTCTATGAACAATTATCTCAGTGATTCAATGTTCTTAAATGGGTTGTGTCTGCTGTTGTGACTAAACTTTTTCAGTTTGTTTTGCTTTTATAAACATTTACTTAATTCTTTTCTGACTATACAATAACTTCTGTTGTTGTAAAATGAGCTATATGTAGACTTTACTAAAGAAAAAAGGATTTCTTATTCTTATATAAACAGTTTCTATTTTTGTGTATGGTATATTTTAACAAAGCTGAGATTTTGATTTCTATCTTGTTTTGTTTCTTACTTTTGAAATCCCTTGATAGGAACATTTTCTCAAATTCAAAAATTATACTCATGGTTATAATTTTAGGAATGAGCTGTACTTCATTTATATGACATTTATTCCTATTTTTTATATTCACTTATGTGGAATGGATTGAAGTTTAATACAAAAGTCTACGAGTAACCAGAATCAAAGGTTTCATTTAGTGATACCAAAAGTAAGACCCATTTCCATTGGCATGCCTTATGTGTGACAATTAGGGAAAGAATATAATACCTGAAGCACTTTAGCAATTTGCTGGCCTGCTTATCTCAGGCTAAGGTGACTGATGTCACTACAGTGAAATGCTGTTGCTAAGTCATTTGGACTCTTGCTCAGGAAGCAGTCACACATTTTCAGACTGACTTTGGAGAGCACTCTAAGTGAACAAAAAAAAAGTACTGCTTTTCTACCCTCTGTGGGATTTAAAACAAAGCAAAACAGCAACAACAACAACAAAGCATCATCTTTGCTGATGTTTGCTGGGTCCTAAAGCCCTTCACAAATAAAATCTCTAAACATACAAAAGACAAACTGAAATAAAAAGAAATATGGTTTCCAGAAATGTCTTTAATTCTTGCTACATGGGAGAGCAAAGTACTTAGAACAGAAAATATCCTTAGTATTTTCCATGTTCCAGAGAAAAAACATTGGCTTCTCTGACCCAGAATTTGTCCACGGGGTAAAGTAAAGTATTACACACACACACACACACACACACACACACACATATCCTCAGTATAAACATGAAGAGTGTACCTGAGGAAAATACCACAATATAGGCTTTTGAAGAGTATTAAGTCCAAAGAGAATCCCAACTCCCCAAAGGCAGTGGGTAACCTCAAGATGAGACTGATTAGCTCAAGATGGACTATAGAAGAAACGGCATTCCTGAGAAACCTGTGAAACCAGCTTGTGTCCACCAGGTAGGGCCACTTCCATCTGCATATACCTAAGTTTAAATATCAAAGCCTATTCTAGCCTCCAGACTCCTTCAGTCCCCTTTCATTCGAATCTGTTATGTATTTCAAAGTTCATGCTAGGATCCTAGCTCTTTCCATTTTCTTCTTGACCCCAAATCCCCAGAATGTTCCAGTTCACAGGCTTCCCTCTGCTCACTTCTGTCCTTCTTATAATCCTTATGAGTTTTCCACACCCCATTTCTCTAGCACAGGCCTTAGACACTCTGCTTCCTATTTCTTTCTGCTCTGGATTCTCCAGATGCTTCTGCCTGTTCTTTCTCTCTTACCTAGAATAAAAATACACCTCCTAGACATGGAGTGGCCACTTCAGTGCTTTTTTTTCTGTGTCCTCACTCACAGGGACACAAAATAGAAGCAGGGTGTAGCAGGAAACTACAAAGACTAGTCATTAAACTGTTCAATTTGAAAACAATGATTCTCAATCTTGAAGACTTATTTCAGTGTGTGTGTATGTATGTGTATATATATATATATATATATATATGTTTATTGATCTATATATCACCAGTCTGTTTATTCAAATCAAGTTTCAAGATCATTATCTGCTTATATGACTTTTCTTTAATATTTTATACATTTCTTCAGAGGTTCTTGTCGTTACTTCAACTTTCAGTTCTGTGGCAGCAGTAGAGAACATTCACACATATATTCACAAACATATTTCTGCTAACTAAGATGCTCCAACATTTTATCACTTTAATTTAAAATGGCACTTTCATCTCTAAAATAAACTCATCTCTTATTAAATTTTTTCACATACCCTCTTCTAACAGGTAAATCACTTTTAAAAGATTTTTGCTTATTGATTATTTTCAGGTTTAGAATAGCTATAGGAATGTGTAGATTTTCTCTAAGTAATGAAGTATATACTTTCAGACATTTTGAATCTATTGAAGGTGATATTTAGGCATTAAATAAAATCTAAAGAAAGTCTATACTCTTGGACACTGAGCTGCCATGGGCTACTTCTGTGCAGGGGTTCTAAGTTATCTCCATGCATGGTGTTTGTTTGTAGTATCAGTCTCAGAAAAGACCCCTGGGACCAGATTGTTTGGTTCTGTTGTTTGATTCTTGTGGAGCTCCTGTCCCCTCCAGGTCTTTCCACCTCCCCATTCTTTCATAAGATTCCCTGCAAAAAAATTTGGCTATGAATCTCAGCATATGTTTTGATACCCAATAATAGGAACAGGGATCTTCTCTGACATGAACTCATGGGCTGATTCTTTAATCACCTCCACCTGAGGGCAGTCTTACCAGTCCACAGAGGAAGACAAAGAAGACAGTCCTGATGAGACCTGATAGACTAGAGTCAGACAGAAAGGAAGGAGGACCTCCCCTATCATTGGGCTGGGGGAGGGGCACAGGAGAAGAAGAGAGAGGGAGGGTGGGATTGGGAGGGGAGGAGGGAGGGAGCTACAGCTGGGATACAAAGTGACTAAACTGTAAGTAATAAAAATAAAATTAAAAATAAAAAACAGGGTTTCAGATTGACGAAATTAGATTCAGGATGTCCAATTAGATTTGAATTTCAAATACATAACCATGCTTGTTATACAACATTTGGGACATACTTGTAATAAAATATTTGTTATTTTTATGAAAAAAGAAAGTCTATACTAAAATTTGAAACAAAGAACTCAGCACTAATTCCCACAAAAATTGTAAATGAAGATACCAAAGATATGAAACAATAGCTCTGAAAGTGGTACTTTTCCTCAAACGTTTATCTTTAGCGCACCTTTTTTTTTCTGATCAAAATATTTTATCACTTCATAAATGTATGTAATATGTTTTGACAATTATTTCATTCATGTACAATTTATTCTGATCAGGTTCAGTCTCCATTACTCTCGCATCTTCATCCCCTTCTTGTTGAATCTTTTCTTCCATCTGGTACTTTACCTCACTCCATGTCTTTCTCTATGGCCCACAGTCTACTTAGGGTTGCATGCATGAGCATGATGAAGAGTTGATAATTGAAGCTAGGGCATCTTGCCAGAGGCTATTCCATCAGGAAAAATACTTCCTCTTCCTCAGCACGCTATGCATAACTTTTAAGCCTAGTATTACTCATTGAATTTTCTACCTAAATCCTTCCCATTTATCAATGGGAAGTTGTTGTCTTAAACTTTTCAACAAACCTACTTTATTTAGGGTTTTAAATGCTTCTACCTCCCTTTCAACCAACTGACCAGATTTAGGGGACAAAGAAGGTTATTAGACTTTTTAGAAGTAGTTCCTTGGGGTGACTCCATTCTTCCTTGTCCAGATATCAGCAGTCTAGTCCAAACACCACGAACAGATGTTTTTAACTGGCCAAAATCACCCACCTCACATGAAGTAGCCTGCAGCAAAACATCACATGCCCACTCACAAGCGTCTAACAAAACATCACATGACAACTGTCTTCAAAGAAACCAAAAACTTCTACTTCATCTACTACTGGAAGAATGAGGTGCTAATTTAGAGTGAACTCAAAACAGAACAACAGCAACTGTATGATCAAAAGCACTCATTTCTAAAGAAAATTATCATTCAGCGGTCCACACACAGCATTTCTCAATATTCAATATGAGATTACCTCATTTATGATAAAAATAATGTAGATCTTGCTAAGAAAATAACTAAGTAAAGCAATAAATGTGTTCTCTTTCACCATGTTTTGGGTGTTCTCTACAGTATCTGCCACTTCCCATCCAATGCAAGTACCCTCTGCTCCCCACCCCACCTTTTTCTTGTCTCTCCCCTGTATCTCCGCTGCGCAGCTAGCTACACATTCCTGTATGCTTGGGATTCCAAACATTGCCAAGGAACACCCTAGATAGGCTGTAAAAACGAAGGTGTGGAATGAGGCTATATATTACTTCCTGAGAGGTGGTCTTGTGCTGGCTGTGTCACTGAACAGACGCTCGCTGCTTCCTCAAGGTTGCCCCAAATATCTAGCCCTCTCCTTTTTGGCTCTGTTACCTCTGATCCTTAATAGTTGACAGCTCAGATTACATGATCTGCTTATGCCTGTCCTTCAATTTATCCCATTTTGGGTGATTACTTTTCATAGGAAATCTTTCCACGATCTCTTAACTCATGGACCTATATAATTCCTGTGAGTTGGTAAGTGTTACATCTCTTCCTGATATGCTGTCCTCTCCTACGAATCATTTCTCCTCTCACAGCGCTTATGACACTACCTGAACTCACCCAATGCTGTAGTTCCTTTGTGGAGGAACACCAGAGACCCAAAATGACCGAGTAGAGTTTCTCCCAAGACATTTAAATGTGAAAGTAAGAAATTACAGCTAACTTTGATTATTCTTTGCACAGAGAAAATGTCAACTCTAGGACTTTGTGGCGAAATTTGAAATTCAGCTCCTATAGAGTGAGAAGAAAGTCACTATAAAGAAGAAGGGATCAGGTCTTTTACAGTTTTTGAATCGCCACATCCATTTATCCTGAATTCTAAGCATCAGTCTGAGAACTAGCTCCAGAGACAGGCCAATGTTTCTCTGAGGTCAGCCCAACCCTCACCCACATACATCCTATCTGACTTCAAGTTGAAGAACAGCTCCAGTTTCTTGGAACAAAAGCCTTCCTGCAGCTAGCACGGTGTTTAATGCTTTCACATTAAATTCTCATTTGCAACTCTTGGCTCCACAGACGCCCTGCAGGAAGATAGCACTGTTTTCAATTTTTTTCCAAGACAAAAAGGAGGTTAAGTAATCCCATAGCTATTGACAGGGCTGAGGTTTGAACCTCAAACTACAAAATGCAATCTTTGTCTCCTAGCCCAAGCTACACTAAATAAACTATTAGTTGCAAAATTTTGTTAGACTTTAACAACAATGTGTGCAAGTGTTTTCTTTACTGTGCTGTGTTTTTTTTAAATGTTTTCACAATATATTTTGACTTTACTTTCCCCTCCCTCATCTTCTCCCAGGTCATCCCCCAGCCAGCCAACTCCAACTCCTTCTCTCTCTCTCTCTCTCTCTCTCTCTCTCTCTCTCTCTCTCTCTCTCTCTCTCTCTCTCTCTCTCTCTCTCTCTCTCGAAAACAAACAGATGAACAAACAAACAAAACCTATAAAAATGCTAAATTGGAAACCATAATATACAAGAAAAATTACCATTAAGAAAAAAAATGTCCAAACAAAGCAATATGAGACCAAAAGTCTATGAAAACATCACTGAATTCATTTTGTGTTGACCACTTACTGCTACACATAGGAGCTAACCTGAAGTGTGGTTAATATACCCAGTGAGAATCCATTTAAGAAAACTTTTTTAGGGGTAGGAACTGGTGTTCACTTCTTTCTCTCAGCACTAGGACTCTCTGGGGTGAACCTGTACAGGCCTTATGTAGATGCTGCTTATAGTCCCATTCAGTTAATATGTGCATCAGTTCTATTGTGACAGGAGGAAGCCGTTCCCTTGGAGTCATCTATCCCCTCTAGTTCTTATAACCTTTCCACCTCCTCTTCTGTACCGTAGGGTAGAGATTTGATAAAAACATTAATTCTGGACTGAGTGTTCCAAAATTTCTCATTTTTTCACACATTGTTCAGTTGTGAATCTGAGTCACATCTACCACAAGAGGAAGCTTCTATGATGATGGCTGAATGAGGTACTGATGCATTAGTATAGCAGAATGTCATTGGGAATTACTATGCTCCTTTAGCAGAGCAAGAGTATTTAGTTTTCCCATAGACCCTTGACCAATACAGTCTCAGGTTCTTTGCCACTTGAGCAATGTCAGTCATGGATTTGATCTCATGGAATGGGCCTTAAATTCAATCAGAGAGTGAATGGTTATTCCCATATTGCTTGTGCCACGATTTCACAAGCATATCATAAAGGTAGGCCACCACTGTAAATCACAGGGTTTGTAAATGGGTCAATGATACTTTTCTCCTTTGTTATCTTGAAGAGTACCTTCCAGTGTCATGACCACTACTCAGTAGGGGTGAAGGCTGCATAGTTAGGCACCAGATTGACTTCTCCATGTTCAAAGAGGTGGTTAAGTTCCCTTCAGAAATGGAGTTGTGTAGAGCAACCCTGGTAACAGTCTATAATGTTTGGGGCTGTCCATAGCACACCCTTACCCAATGACTAAACTAGATGTAACCCATTCCCAGCACTGGAGGTTTCCCTTGGTATCAAAAGATGTCTACTTGGGGCATTATCTCCTGATTATTTGATTACTCCTCTTAGCGTTCTTTCATATATGTATGTATTTTAGGAATCATCTACAGTAGTAGACTTCTATGTAAGTTATATTTCCCTCTACTCCTCCCCTTACCCATCTCTTCTATTCACCTCACCATTTACTCCTCCTACTCCAGTCTACTCAAAACTGTATGTTTTATTTCCCATTTTGGAGAGACCCTCCTTTCCCCTTAAGCCCTGACTTGAGACCTAATGTCTGTAGTTATACAGATTGTACCACACATTTTGAAAAAAGGCTACCTGTTCTTACGTTCTTGGTCACCCAAGTGGTGTTACATATGGGTTTTATTCGTGGAATAGGCCTTAAATCAAATCAGAAATTGGTTGGTTACTCCCATAAGCTTTGTGCCACCACTATACTAGCATAATTGCAGAAAGGACACTATTATAAATCAATGCAACTGAATTTGTTGTTTATGTTTCTTCTTCGGTAGCATGCATCGTGCCTTCCTGTACCAAAGACCCTGGAATGAAGGGGTGAAAACTCTATGCAGGCACCAGATTGACTTCTTCCTATTCAATGGGTTATGTAGGTGTTGTTTTTACCAATGGGGCCTTGCTGTCAGTTTGTGGATAGTAACCCCAAAGCCTTGGCAACAGCCTAGGTTATTTGTGATTTATATTAGAACACCTTTGGCCAACCACTCAATTAATGTAACCCAATCCTGGTACTGGAAGCTTCATTTGGTGATGAGAGATGTCCAGTTGGTGCTGTCTCTCCATTATTTAGAGATTTCATTTAGATTTCCCATATATATATATATATATATATATACATATATATATATATATGAAAGTTCTACCATATTAGGTTTCCACAGTACCCTTCAAATGCCCCTTAATTTTATATGTCTCTCCTTGTATCCTTTCCCTCATCTCCATCTTCCCTTCTCCCTACCACCTGATCCTCCCATATCCATCTATTCCATTTTCCTTTCCCAAGAAGATATGCCTGCTCCCTCTGTTAATAGAATTATTAACTTAATTATTATGTTTCCTTAACATCTACCAGTATCTGTTTAATGAAAGGTCCACAGCTAGTTGAGAAGGACTTGACTGTGGGCTCTAAAATATGTGGGTAAGTGGTATAATCCAACACAACTAGTGGTTTCTTCGAAAAATATGTGATGGGAAGGGTTGGTGGGCAAAAGTCTTCAGCTTGGCAAATAAAGTCTTCACCACAGTTGGAAATTTATAGGGCTAATTAATGTGTTATTTTTCTCATATCTCCCCGTCCTCTCTTCTATTTATGATTTTTGCTTATTTTCTCTTGTTATATTTCCTTCATCTTGATGCTGTTCTACTTTAATTCATTTCCTACAGATGTGGTTTAAGACAGGTACAAAAGGACAGATGGCTAACTGTGGTACCTATTATACCAAAGCACACTCTGAATTCCGAGCTCACAGCACCAGTGGCTCTTCTCGGCTCTTCTCACTCTGCTCTCTACCTTAAATTTTTCTAGCTCATGGGCTTTCTTCCACCCAGCTTCTGATTTTTATAAAACCCTTATAATTTTTGCAATATGCTCTCTTGGACCCCTCTCTTGGTCTCCTTTGCCCACACTCTCTTTTCTTCTCTCCTTCTCCCCCATCCCCTCTCTACTTTTATGGCCCAGTTCAGTATGCTGGTCATGTTTAATCTATTACTTTCTCTCCCTGCTCTGGACTTCTCCAGATGCCTCTGGCTGTAATCTCCTCCGTATCTAGAACTGTGACTATGAGTCATATTTTTTTTCCCCTTCACAGTGCATGGTCCACCCCTCTGCAGCATGAGTATCTTCTGGTGATCCTTATCCTGTGTGTACTGACTCAGGTAATTTGCATACCCTCAAGGGACTCATTAGTAGCCTGTTGGTTTTCCTATTTACTCCTGCTCAGGGATAGGACTGCATTATTAAATAATTCTGGGGGAGGGTACAGTTTTTATTATATTTTACTGTAAATAATGTCATTGATTGCCTTGCAGCAATGCTACTGTTTGCAACCCTTTTATTCATGTGATCTGTGTTATTGTACACAGCAACACTTTACAAATATTTCGCACAAACACAAAGCCATTTCTCCTCAAGCTTGAACCTTTTAGGGTTGAGTCTTGAAAGACAAAACATTAGAAAGAGAATCAAAGTCAATGTGTCTTAATAATACATGGAGAAATTTACCCAGAAACTTATAAATAATTGGAATACTGCCAGTGAAAAGCACATATGGAAGGGATGCAGACTAGGACGAAGAAAAGAAAAAAGTATAACTAATCACTTAGGTGGTACTATTGCAACACCTAAGTGAAATTAAAACAAAAAAGCAACAAATGTGAGTCTCTTAGTGATAGGCTACGTAGTAATCGTGTCTGGGATCAAGGGCTATTCTACATGAAGTTCATATCTTAAGATTTCACCAACTTTACCTTCATCAACATTTTATCTTTAAATAACTCAGGGTAGGTAATATCCTAAGTTTCTTCCCTACACAAAATTCTCATTAAGATGCAACTTCAGCCGGTGGAGAATATAACTGTAAGCAACTCCCAGATGGATAGATACTTTAATTATCTCAATGTCAACAATGCCTTGCCCTGGAAGCACTTCAAAATTAAATATGTAACAGTCATGAGACTTTAACATGATTCAAAATACCTGCAGGCTTTATTCAAACACATCCCTGAGCTTCATCTTGAGTTTCTGACCCAGTGAGTCTGGAGTGGCACCCAGGAGCCTGTATTTCCAGCAGTTTCCCAGGAGATGTTGAGATTTCTCATTTTGAGACAGTTTAGGAATTAAAAACAGCATGCAATTGTATTAATTTCTATTAAATTTAGGGACATTTTGTATTTATTTGCTTTATAGAGACACTGAGATATTAAAGCAAGTGAAAAAGTTCTCATATTTCTTTAGGTATCCAATTGTCTTATGGATGTAGTCTGAGAGTTTTAAGTCAAGAAGAAACTGAGTAGTACTTCTACTAGTAGCACTTATTCTATTCATGTATAGAAATGTATTAAAATAGTTAAGAGACTTGGAAATTGTTATACTGAATCACTAAGATATGAGTAAGTTCAATTAATTACAATAGAAGGTATGCTTCTATACCTGGGAAGATTTGCTTGTTAGATAAACTACTTAAATAGAAAATTGAATACAATAAATCTATACATTCAATTTGAAATGCTTAAGATAATTTAATTAAAAACTTTGTAAAAATCTGCCTTAGACGTGTTGTTGCCAACATTTATCAAACTGAAAAACATATAGATAAAATAATAAATTTTAATTGGGATTCTTGAAGTTAAAAGGAGAATTCGGGTTTAATTTCATATATCAGTAAAGAAAAATATATATTAATAAATATATATTCTCATATATATTTATGTATACACACACACACATACACACAGAACCTGCCCCCAGGTAATTTCTTCTGCAGACAAAAGTCAATTTGCCTACTATTGAAGTATATTGCTTAGTTTTACATGAAAAGAAAATGCCTGAGAATTTGATAGTACAAGACACTGAATATCTTCATTTTATTCTATTTTTCTTCTACTGAAAACAGATTTTTTAATACAGTATCTTCTGGTTGGTTCCCCTCCCTCAGTTCCTCCCAGATAATCCCCACATAGCTCTAAAACAAACAGACATCTGAAAAATAATAAAATAAAACAAAAACAGACAAGAATAGGATAAAACAAAGAGACAAACAAAAAAAAGCCAAAGGAAAAAAAAGAAAGAAAAATCACACACATTCAGGCATATAAAGATCCCATAAAAATAGAAAATTAGGAACCATATTATATATGCAAAACATCTCTAAGGTAAAAATAATTAAAGATTATCAATTTATGGTATTCAGTAGAGTTTTTTCTGCTACCCACCCTAGCTCCCAAATAATGACCCAGAGGCCTATTAGATTTATTCAGCAAGGTTTAAGCTCTATAACTGAGCAGAATTTCATCTGTTCTAAGCCCATTATGCCAATGTGGCTTTCTCCCAGCCCCATGCTATTTTACTTGCTATCTCAGTCTTGCCTTGGTCTTCTTCTGTAACTCTGTCCTCCCCACTAACTCCTCCTCCTCATAGAGGCTTCCTTCTTCTTCTCTCCCTTCTCTGAGGCGCCCTTCCCCCTGACAGGGAAGTCCTCCCTGTCCTCTCTGCCCAGTCATTGGCTTTTCACCTTCTTTATTAAACAATCAGAGATAACTGAGCATCGAGACTGGAGATTTTTCTTAAGAATGACAATGCGCATATCCAAATGCAACCAGATCTCAGGGCACAGAAATCAGTATCTGAATATACACTTACCCCCAAAAAAGATGATTAATATTTTGATTTTATAATCATCAACACAGAGATGCCACTTTTCAATAAATATATAGTAAAAAATATACTGGCAGAAATATGTTTAGGACCATTTCAAAAGTTCTATGCTAATCCCAATCTAAAACTATCAATTGGTGTGTGCCTGTGTGTGTGTTCTACATGTGAGTACATATCACATGACCTCTTTAGTTGTTCTCAAATTATTTTTTTGAAACAAAGTCTTACTCTGGAACTACTTTTTGAGCTAGACTTGCTCCCCAGTGATGCCCTATAATCCACCTACATTCTTTCAGCACTAGGTCTGTAGGCTACATATAGTACTGAACATGGATTTTAAATGGCTTCTACTCAGATTTTTAATAGATTTTGATTCAAACTCAGGTTTTTATTCGTTCATGTCAACTACTTTACCCACTAAGCCATGCCATCTCTTCAAATTCTTAACTTTTTTTATTAAGGGAAACAGAAATCAGTAACTAAAAGGATAATTTTTTAAAAAACTAACATTGTAACACATTACAATCTAAAACTTACTAATTTGATACTTATTTCCTGGGGGAAAAACAATAGAAAAATCTTAAGACTTGTTGTTCTGTATGTAAATAATGTTCCTATAACAGTAGGAAACTTTCTATGTGTGTAAAAACACTGCAATTCATGACAGACCAAGGTGTTTAAGCCAGTATGCACTGGTGCTGAGTAAAATGACACAGCATGTGCAGTGCAAAGCACTCATGATGTGTGTTCAGATCCAAGGCTGGAGTGACATCACGCAATGCGAAGTGGGCAAGACTTATCAAAACACTAATTCATTACATGTTTAGTATCGAATTGACTCTCAGCTACTGCACATTCATAAATCTTTCACTGATGACAATCTATCCGCTACTCTCTCATTCAGCTACATGAGCCACATGTGCATGGGCACCATGCTGAGCGGATCATAGTTTGCTCATATGCTTTCTATGTATGCATTGTAGTAACTCAAGGGGCTTCTCAAAGCATGAGGGTTGTATGAGTTGGAGGAAAGTAGAAGCATTTAAGGTCTCTGCAAGGTAGTTAATGTGAGCAAGAATTGGCATGTTGTAGATTTTAGTATTTATTCACACCAACAGAAATATTTACTTACATTATTCACACATTACCACCTTTATAGCAATTCTTTAAAATATTGTATTTTTAACAACCAGAGTTTGAGTAATATTTTCAATGTTTTCTGAGAATTCATGGCTACCCAACCATGACTGGTTTTCCTTAGTGCTCAGTTGTAGAGCAGAGGCTTGGCTATTCTCCTTAACTAGGGGAACAGGGCCCCAAAATGATAGTCCTGAAGAAAACATGATGGAAGTAACCTCAGACACACCTTAAGTGCTTTCAAAGTAAGCAAAAACACTCACCTCTGTTATATGACTAAGGGGATCCTCCAATGAGGCTTCACACAGGCCAATACATTATGAATTATCCGTGGGCAGAAAAGAACATGCAAACACACACACACAATTCTATATTACAGTCTTGTAGCAATATTGACCAAAGTCAGTCATGTTTACTTTACAGGAAATAGAGAACAACAATTTCCTTCCAGTCTTTAAATGATACTTCCAATTCTTCACATCACTTAAATTCCTACTCCTTTGGAGACAATACATTGTTCCTTGTCGTTGCATACAATGAGCAGTCACAGCATCTGCTGTGTGGACAGCAGATATATGGTTTATTTAGAGACAAACTCATTGGGAAGGGGTCAGACTTTTGGTCCCTTTTTATTTGCAGAGAAAATGACAACCTACTGGGAACTAAATGGCATTTGAAAGGATGGACATGCAAATCTCTGTCCACCAGAAGCATATATACACCCAAGTCAACCAAACTGATACAGGAAATCTGGCATGCAGAAATAGCAGTGATGTATCCCAAGAAGCTTACCCAATTCCTGAAATGAGCACCACACATATTGGGATGACATTAGAAAGCAGGTCACTTCATTTTTCATGAGAACATCTTTGTATTTAAAAGTGTATACTAGAAATGTTTAATGTTTAATCAGTTTTGTTTCCTGGATTTATTTTCAAGCATGTACACTTTTATGTATTTGTTATCCAAAAAGTTATCTTTTCATAATTATTAATCAAATGCCTAAGTATTTATTGATCTCGTGATGTTATTAATCACATAATAGCAAATAATTGACCAGTCTTTCTGATTTCCAGATTTATTCTCATAGAGAAATTACATAGATTGATAGTTTACTATGTTACAAATAATAGTAAGGTGTTAAATGCGTTTAGCAGCTTGTTTTTCCTCAAATGGTCAGAGTTTGCTTTGTGCAAACCATCATGAGTGAATAGAGTTGGAAGGTATTCTTCAAGGAGGGAGCAAGAAGCGTGACTTGCTTAACAAATAAGAATATTTACAGTTACATTACAAGAAGTGGAGGCTGGGCAGCAATGGGGTCATCTGCCTGATGGTTATTTTGCTATTAAAACCTCTGATTCATTTGCTTTTGCAACTTTCACAAGCACACGTTGGCTTCATCCTAAGGCCAATTAGCCTTTCTTTCAATAAAGTAAAAAAAGGCTCTTGCAAAAACGTTGAAATAAATAACTTTTCCATTAGTCAGCTGCAATCAACGGAAGTCGCCAGTCCACTGTGAATGGATAAAAGCCACTAGAGTTTGGCCGTGTAACCGGTGAGCTGGAACCAGTGTTCAAGGCAAGTTCTGTAATGATATGAAATGTCTGCAGAAAGTTTTCAGTAAAGACGGGTTTCTGAAAGCCCCATTCAGACCCAGGGAATCAGAATTTCTATTGAGACTGGAAAAATCTCTATATTTCACTTATCAATCAGGCAAGTATCTTAATCAGTGGAATCTCACAGGTGGAATAGAACCCAAAGCAGAGCTGAGCTGAATTCAGTTCTTCTGAGTCATTTAGAAGAAGCCCAGTCTTCAACAAATTGGAGTTCAGCGGCATCAGTAAATGGGCTCAAACGAGACACTAAGCATGGTGGCAACTATGGCAGCAAGGTTTACCTCTAGTTCTTTACTCTAAGCTCCTTCTCTTCCCTGATTTTCCTGCGTCTCTGCCATTGTGGTCATTCCTTCCCTCCCCCAAGAGATGCATGCATCTCTCATAGATAATTCTGACAGTAGCAGAATTGGAGCAGAAAGATCACAACTGAGACAAAAATACTCTCTCTGTCTTTCCTTCACACTGTGAAAGTATCTTTCCTTGGCCTTTTTGGAGGCCAGGTCTTCTAAGGAAATAAGACTCTGCAACTGAGAATTCATACATATTTATAGCAATTATTCCCAAAGTCTGTCATAGAACTTCATGGTACACTGTCACTAATGAAATACATTACTATCAGCATGTGGACATGAATGTACACACACACACACACACACACACACACTTCCAATGCTAAATGCACATATTTGAATACACATTAAAATGTCTCAGGAAAAATGTAGGCTCCACACCCACAACTAGAAAGATGTAACATCTTTAAATTCTCTGATGCCAGTAAATTTAAGGAAATTTTACCCAGTAGAAATTACTGATGACATTGCCATTAGTTGGATCTTTGTATATAATGAACTGTAAACTTATAGAAGAAACTTTCCAAATGTGGGTCAGGAGCTGAAATAGTTCACAAGCCAACTGCCTACCTACTCTTCTATTATCCCTGTCACAGTTTGCCCCCGTTTCACATCATTACTGCTCATCACACTCACCGTCAACATATGTCGCAGTTAGAAACAAATCCCTTTGCATTATTAAAGGAACAGACCTCCATTATCTGGCTGCCTGAATGTTCAGTCACTAATACAGAGCCCTGGCAAAGGTCAACAAGAAAGAACCAATCAAGTTTTCCTAATAAACTGAAGTCCTCTCCACAGGCTAAGAAATGACCCCACCTTCCTGTAAGAAATAGCATTTGACCCGGAAGAGCTGTGTTTAATATCTTCAGACAGGAGCTTCTCTTCCTTTCTCTTCTTAATGGTGTTCTTGTACAAGTCATGGAATGGTCACATTATTCACTGAGTACAAATGAATTCTCTGTCTTAGGCCCCAGACTGCTCATATGGAAATATTTTCTTAGTGTATTGATCATTCTGTACACATTATCCTGAGCAGAAAACACATTGCAACATATGCTTACAGGCTTAAAAGCAAATTAGTGTGTAAAGAGGAAGCCTGCCTAATGATTCATGTGCTTTCCACACAGTCCTTAACCAGCTCTCTCCAGGAATGAATTCTTTGCAAATGAAAGTGTGTATCAGTTTCCTTCCCCATACCAAATTATTTATCTCCCTTTCCCAAGTAAAGGTAACTACATAGTGGAGTTTGCACTTTACATGTTTCTGTAATGAAAACTGCAACTGGGAAAAAAATTTTTTGTATCACAAACTTTCCCCATCTATAATAGCATGGAGCACAAAGTAGGTGCTAAACCACATATAATTAAGCCAATCCTTTCTGCCTGCTCTTCAGTTCCACTGCCGTTCCTGAGTACAGTAATCATCTACTGTTAAGGTTACTGGGTAACAGGCAGTGGCCTAAACTTAGCCTTTAGTATGAGTTTGTAAATGAAGTTTTAAGAAGCAGTCATGCCCATTTGTGTGCTCACTTTCACCCAAGTAACGTGACAAATGAATAATCAGAACAGACTGTTTGGACTAGAGCACAAAAAAATGCTCTTAAAATATTCACCATCTGATCATTTATGGAATATGTTTACTGATTCCTGGCCAGGTACAGAAGTTTCTAAATAACCTTCACTTGTCCAGGGTCAACATCATTTCTTTTTCTATTCACTCCCACACTTGTCCCTACCACAGAGACCCCAGAGAAATCATTCTAAATCACAAATATATTCTTGTATATACTCTGACTTCTCCTCTTAACTTGTCATTAGCTGACATTTCCTTGAAGTGTACATATATTTTCTCAGTCTTTCTTTAAAAAACAAACAAAAAACCACAATTAAACATCAAGCATATGCTTCCAGGTTCTTATGAGCACACATTTCCAGCCACAGTGTAGTTATACAGTTTATCTATGTGGGGAATCGTGAGTTGGCACTGCCAGAACAAAGAAAAATAATTTAAAAGCTACAAGGAAAACCTCCGCAAGAAGATTTGGAAGATAGAGTAACAGTGGGTACAGGATCCGCATGAGGGATATCTGGATATCCCTGGAGGTCTATGTAGAGAGGTCTTAAGCCTTTGGCTCAAAAAACCAGAAATGTATTAAGTCCCAAATACTATAACTGCAAGGACATTAATCATATTATATATGTGATTCTGTGTCTTCTCTTTACTTTGTAGATGGTACTTTTGTTGGTATTTTGAAACAGAACCTGCTTCTGGGTTACCTAGTAACTTATGACATCATCTTGTGTCCACCCACCCAGGTGGCCACACCTGGGAGGCATGGTTAGTGGTTACCTGACCTCTTAAAGGGACAACCCGACTCGTGGTCTCTCTCTCTTCTCTTGCTCTCTCTTCTTCCTTCTTGTCCTCCCTCGTCTCTCTCTCTCTCTCTATCAGGGCACCCCCTTCTCTCTCTCTTCCCCCCATCATGTCCTGCTCTCCCTGCTATCCCTCTCCTCATATCCACCTAATAAACCTCTTTCATATAAGACCTGTCATAAGCCTCATTTATCCTTACATTGGTGAGCCAGCCAGGAGCCCCATTTATTCATAAATTAGTCCTTATAACTTTACTACTACATCTTCACATGGCAGATGTGTAGGGCAAGTATCTTTAGGGCTCTTTTATGAGAGGGCCAATCCCATTCCGAAGGGCTCAGCTGTCACACCCTAACTACCTTCTCAAAGTCCTGATCTCTTAATAGTACTGCATTAGAGATTATATTTCAAGAATTAATTGGTGGGATGGACAGCGATATTCAACCAAAAACACTTCATGAGGCTTCTTTGAAGAGTTCAAGGTTAGTTAAGCGAGGGCAGAATGGGCAGGTTTTTGAGACACAGGTAACTTTCAGAGGCTCCAGAAGTCCTGTGAACCTTCTTAGTGTACCCAGGAAAACCCCACAACAAACCTGTATCCTCTTATCCAAAGAAATCATCCAACTCAGTTTTGTATGCAAGCTTATAAGAAGACATTAGCAAATTAACAATTCAGTTCTTGTAAAGAGGAAGCTGACCAGGATCCCTTAGAGCATATGACAAAGTGTGAAACTGTTACTAAGAACTTAAGTTTGCTAATCACCTAATTTGCTCTCCTATGATGCATTTTCTTCATCATGGTTCCTCAGGAGATACTTTGACTCTACAAATGGTCCCCAAGCAATAAACTCCAGAATATCAAAACAGAAGAAAATTATGGTATGCCTGTCTATCATCCTTGGTTTCTGGGCTTCAGATGTATCAAGGAAGATAGCTTGACTGGGAGCTGTCAGGAGAGAAGTCTCGCCCTGGCTCTGCAGCAGCCTTTTCCAGCCACCAAAACCTGTAGATCTTTTTCTTTCAAGTGTGGAATAAGAAAATTGAACTAAAAGATTCACAGGTGCTCTCAAACTTTAACATCTAATTAATCTGTTTGGGCTGTTAATTCAAGCTAATCCTCACTCAGGAGACTGAAGGAAGATCTAGTAAGATTTTTTTTATGCCTAAGAATGTTTCATGTAGCTGGGCACAATAGCACGAGCCTGTAATCCCAGCACTCAGGGAGGCAGATTAAGGTGGATCTTGGTGAGTTGGTGTCCAGCCTGGTCAAAAAAGCGAGCCCAGGACAGCCAAGGCTACACAAAGAAACCCCTGCCTCAAACCACACACACACACACACACACACACACACACATATAGAATATGCTCTATGACTGAAATCCTGACACCTACTACATGTATTTAGCCTAGCGGGCAATATCACCCTGGAAGGTTATTATCCCTCTGCTTCACAGAAGAGGATGCTAAGTATCAAGACAAATTGGATTAGGAATGTCTGGGTCTAAGGTAGTTTCTCTTTATTCCCATCCTGCCATATACCCATTCATAAACACGCTCTTGTAAGCCACTAGACCTTTGAAGAGCCAGTGTGAAAACACTGGTGCCATTTATTTAAACTAATAAATGAGTTTGAGGGCTCAGTGCCAAGCAAGCCATGAGGTCCTATTACAGACTCCTAACTTCACAGATGTGGAAAAGGTCAAGGGTCATTTAACTAGGAGGAGACAAGGCAAGGATGAAAACATACCCTTTGCTCCCCCTTCCCCTTTTTTTCTTTCCTCCCTTCTTCCTTTCCTTCTCTCCTTTATTCCATTCCATAGTGCACAAGGTAAGTGTACTTCCTTTTCCGGAAGAAAGAAGCATAAAAACTACAAACACTCATTGGCTCCCATGGGTTACCTTCCGATTCTGGAGTGCTAGCCAGCATGTCTATGTTCATCTCTACACTAATTGAACAACACTCAAAATCAGAAGAAGATGGAGCTTTGCTATGGGGAGTTTTTAGTTACATCATTTCATTTTGTACAAAAATCATCTCTTCATACTTATGGATTAAGGGAATTGAAATGTAAAGCTTTCAAGGTATAAAAGCTGCTTTTACCAACTGTTCAAAGGCTGTACTAAGAGACTTTTTATTAATATGAGCAAAAAAATAAGCATTTTCTTTATCTTGAAGAACTAGAAACATCTATAAAACAGCAAATAAATTCAAAGCTTCTTGCTCATGATGCATACATTCTCTAACAATTTTTATGCCTTATTTCTTCCAAAAGAGAAAGAAAATATATTAATACCTTAAGTGATGAAAATGAAACTCCTTCATAACCAAGTTATTCAAAGTGAAATTAAAACAAATCAACTGACACAAATGCAGTAATTAGAATCTGCACAGCTAAACCATGTGTGGGCACGGAGGTAGGTTTTACATTTAAATACTCATTGACAGAAAACCAAGAGCCCCCATGTATAAACTGGAGTTTCCTTCTTTTTCTCATTAATGTATTTATTTATTCACTTTACATTCCGATCCCAGCCCCTTCCCTCCACTCCTTCCCATCCCACCCACTCCTTCCCCCTCTCCTCCCTACCTCTCATAAACAGGGACCCCTGCCACATAGCCACCAGCCCATGCACATCAAGTCGCAACAAGATTAAGTGTATCTTCTTCCACTGAGGCCAGACAAGGCAGCTTCCTTGCTAGGGAATACTGAGCTGCCAATTAGCTACACGTGTGTAGGGGGCCAGGGCAAGTCCATACATGATCTTTGGTTGGGGTCTGAGTCTCCGTGAGCCCCGATGGGCTTAGGTTAGTTGACTCTAGGCCTTTATATGGAATTCTTGTCTCCTCCAGGCCTCTATGTCTTTCTTCCAACTCTTGTACAAGACTCTCCAAGTTCTAAAGTTCAGCTGCAGGTCTCAGGATCAAAATCTTCAAAAACTGAATCCAACGTACTTATTTTGCCTTCTTATTGTTTCAAAACAACAATCTCATACCTAGATCCATTTGAGGAATTAATTTTCAGTTCTTCTCTTTCAAATATGTATTTATACATCCTGGCCTTTACAATAAGCATCAAAGCTAAACTGTCATAAGGTAATAATCGGTACTATCATTTTTTCCATTTTAAACACTTATTCTATGACTCTAGATTATTGAACAGTAAATTGAGAAAGAGAAGGATTTATTTATACACAACAGTTACTGAATTCAGTCACAATATATAATATATTGTGACAAATAAAGCATGAACTGATGTAGAATAAAAGTTTTCAAAGCTTTGAGAAGCTGACATTTTTTTTCAGAGTATAGTCAGTCTGCAGTTGTTTGAAGACCTGGATCTACATAGATTCCCCTGGAGGCTTTCCAACTAACTCTCCTGGGGATAAAACACTATGTGCAATTACAGATGAAATCATATTAAGTAGATGTAGAACAGGCTGTGTAACATACTGACCCAAGCTGCCTGCCTCGTTAGCCGTGATTTAATTTATGTTTCCCAGAAGAAGGTGGAGTGTTCAGACCTCAAGTCTTACTTGCTCAACAAGGATCCCAGCCCTAACACAAAGGACCTTTTTCTATCCACCCACATCTTGTTCTTCAGTTCATGAAGCCCAGAGAAATAGTTTAGCGCTCTCTAAACTACTTGGTGTTGGTCATATTTCCCCATTTTGGTCTTCCCCTCAGTGTTTTAAAACTTATTTTGTCTAGCTGGGATTCTGACAACTCCCTCGAGGTTATAGTTTTCTAGACTGCACAACATTCAGCCAGCACTAAACTATCTTACTGTTATCTTGCTATAATTATATGTTTTAAGGAAGGTTACAGTAATGAAGTAAAAGCTAAATACTCTTCAAATTTTATTCTCTAAAATGGCCACAGCTCTGGATAGCTCTGTGAATCCTGTACTGCCAAATCTCTCTAACACTACAGGAACAAAGCACTTTTCCTTCAGAAGCTTGTGAACAAACACTCCAATAATGAACAGTAACATGGAAAAGAAATTAGAGTGAGCATATAGATGAGCTATTCAGAAAGAGAAGCAACAGTCGAGGAGAAGAGAGAAGAGAAAGGGAAATAGTGGATGAATATTATCAAAGAACATTATATACTTGAAGGACAAGTTTCAACGGGAGCCATTAGTCTACAATTAACATGTGGTAGTGAAAAAGAAGAAAAGGAAAGTAAGTCATGCAGGAAATGGAACAACACAGAGCACTAGAACAGATTAGCCCTCTGCTTAATTTAATTACAACCTAATAAAATGTTGTTACCTTACACATGAAGGAAAAAGTGGAGAAAGCATTTGTTCTTTATATTTTCTTTCAAAGTCAGTTTCTTTCAAAGGTCTTTGGATGTGAATTCAAAACTTCTTTCCCAAATATAGATCTTAATTTTCCTACCACCTCACGTCCAGGGACTTGATACTACTTCACACACATACCAAAATACATTGTGTCTTTCCAAGTAAGTGTGAATAGTTTTCCATCTTAAGGCTTGCAGTCCATTGAACTTTTTACCTCTCATCATGAGATTATAATAGGTCTGGACACAGCATTTTGTTAATACTCTACAGATGCTAAAACCCCCACACTTAAAAAAGGACACTGTAAAACAACCAATTAAGGAACACATTTAATTCTAGAATATACACATCATCATGATAACTTAGATAAATTAAAATAGAATAGAAAACATGCTAAATACACATCAAACTCTCATGTCCTGCTCAGCCCTAGTCACAACAAACAATAAATGAAAAACCCAAGTTTTAATCTGCTGAATAGATAACATATGGTTCATATGAACCACAGAATACTAGTGTTAGGTTAGAATACCAGGGAAGACTATTGGACAGAAGTTTAAGCCAAAAGAAGGAGTCTTAGCCAGCCAGTGACTACACTGGATTTTCACAATCCTACTGTAGGCCATAGCCTTTCTCAGTTTGAGTTCTTAACAAAAGCCACAGCCTTGCTTCGCATACTTTAATTACCAAGAACAATTAGCTGAAGTAGAACTACAGAAGCCAAACAGGAAGGTTAATATATTTAGGGACTTTCCCAGAACTATGGACTTGGAGGGATTAGGTATTTGTTCCTGTTATGGAAGATGTCACTGCCTACAGGCTGGGTTTCATGGCCTGAATGGAACTTTCACCATGACATCAGTTGTGCTAAGTCCTGGGGACCTGTCTAGCCCACTATAAAGGAACAAAAGCTTGTCTTTAGTGACATGAGTGAAGTTTGAGATTTTGTTAAGTAAAATAAGCCAAATGAAGAAAATGAAGTTTGACATAATCTCATTCATATTTAGAATCTAACATTGTGACCTTATAGAAGTTGAGAGTTGACTGATTGTTTACAGACCATGGCAGAATGGTGGAGAGGGAGGGACAAGAAAGGCTAGTCAATAGGAACTGAGTTAAAGTTAAGGAAAGTAGGGAGTCCTGGTGTTTTATCACATAACAGGGTGACTATAAAAAAATCATGATGTGCTGAACATTTAAAATATGCTACAAAACTTATTTCTTAGGTTTACAGCACAAGGACATTGTAAATACTTGAGGAAGTTGTAACGATTAACCTCATTTAAACACTATACAATGTATAGACAGAGCAAAATAGCACAGACTTTTCTATATTATAAACAATTTTTGTATTTAATGTATCTAATCTATTAAACATAAATTGTAGTTAAATAAAAAATGACTGAATACCTTTAATAAGCCAAAGCAAAAGCCAGTGACAGACCTGGAAATACATCACAGTCTTTTGTCTTTGACCTCAGCACAAGCTGTGCGTCTACAAATGTACTATTTAGACTACTTTTAGGGACTGATTTTACATAGGCATAAGAAGCTCTCTGTATAAACAGCAATCACCTAAAGAGAGTTATGGTTTTCTTAAGTTTTAAACTTTCAACAATCAATAAAATGGAAAATTTTATTTAAGCAATTAATTAAAATAAGCACTACACTGAATACAGACATCCAAACAAGAAGTGTTTGCATAATTCTGCACATATTCTCATCCTTGAGGTTCTCTCTCTGTCTCTCTCTGTCTCTCTGTCTCTCTCTCTGTCTCTCTGTCTCTGTCTCTCTCTGTCTCTCTGTCTCTCTGTCTCTCTCTCTCTCTTTCTCTCTCTCTCTCTCTCTCTCTCTCTCTCTCTCTCTCTCTGAGAGAGAGTGTGCTGAGTGTGTGTGTGCGTGTGTAAGAGAGAGGGGGAATCATTATAGAATGCATTACGCATTTCTGTAATCCCAGCGCCAAGGGCTTCTGAACTGACAGCCCCATTATACATGGTCAGGAAGCATTGGGTTTTGTAGTGCTGGTAACTAAGCACTTAGGAGATACTGTAATTTCCTTCTATCTTATTATAATGTCTCTGCCTGCTTTTCACAAACATGTTTATTAGTGTATTTTAATTGCATAAAATATTGAATTTCACTATGGCATCTCCCTATATGTGTAAAGTACTTTGGTCATATTTATCACCTCCATTGTCCTTTCTCATCCACCCTATTCCATTTCCCTTCCCAGACAGCCTCTGATTTACTTACATGCATTCTCTAGGCTCTATATATTAGTGAAAACAGGCCTTTGTGACACGGGGTTACGTTGTTTAACATGGTGTGTGTGTTTTCCTGGAAACAACGTATTTTTGCTCCTCTTTATCTGCCCAGTTATTTTTGCAAGTTGAAGCTATTTAATCCAAATTGGCATCACAAGGTATCTGGGTTACAGGGTTGCCACTGGGCAAACCTAGATATTGGAGCCAATTTCTTCTAAAGGTACCAACACAGTAACTGCTCCAGGAAAAGAAACAGTATCCTTTGGTGCAGCTCTAATTGTTTCTCTGTGTTAATGAAAAGCAATTCCCTGGTTCAGTATTTAATTCCATGTTCAACAGAGTATTTATTAAGTTATGATAATGCTTAAAGTATTATTATTATTTATATCTTCCTTACATATTGTTAATTTCCAGTAGATATTTATGTGTCCTTATTGCTCTGTTGTTTTGTACCCTAAATTTAGTCACATTTTTTTTCCTGCCATCCATCAGGTGGCTCTCTCTTTGATGCCACTAATTAAATCCACCCACATGTATATGAATGTGAGCTTTATATAGCATGACTCGTGGCCAGGAGCCACACTTCCAGTTCATAATTTCATTCAAAGAAATCTTATTTCCATAGACATGACATCCATAACCAAATACAATATCTCTGCCACCCTCCCTCTTTTCTGCTTTTCTTCCTAGTTAGTGACATCATTTAATTTTAATGAGAAATATTAATAATCAGTAGCATTTCTGCTGCTCCTTTCCATATAAGCACATGTAAGAATATCAAGTCTATATTCCCTGGGCATGCTCATGTGACCCGCTGAGATCAACTACTTTTTTGTTTTAAGCCACTGAGATTTGTGGATTGTTTGTAACAAAACATAGCTGAATTGACTTGGACCATGATAGAATTTCTCAGATATGAAACCGAGTGGATATAATACAAAAACACACAAAAGAAAAAAAAACACACTACACTTTCAGTTTGGGTTTTATATCCTATACAATTAACCCAGAGCTAAGCCTTCCGGGCTGCAACAGGAGCCCTGCAAACATCAGCGACTGGTGCTTCTGCTTCCTTCCTTCTACACACAGAGGCATTTTCCACAGGCTGAAGCGCCCAGAGCTAGGAGTTCTGTGGCCAAAGAAGGAAATAATAATTCAAATGTTTTAGAAGATATTAAAAATACTGCTATAAAAAATAAAATTTTAATAGCTGCTTTGAAAAAAAAAAGAGCAACAGTGATCAGTGTTGGTGAAGCAGCATTCTTCCCAGCTCTAGGAAGAGCAAAGCACAAAAGATTAATAGATATGAACACACAAATGAGTATCATAACCAAACACACAGCAGAAAGTCTTGAATATGGACTTTAAGGAATTCAAACTCCATGATACGGTTCATGGGAAATATGACAAATGTTCAATGAAGGAATTAAAAGGAACATAGAGACTAGTAACATTTATGGATACATAGAGCATTAAGTCTTGAGAAGCCCCACTTGTCAAGAGATAAGCTTCAGAGAAAGCAGTTACCATTCAATTACAATTGCGCAATGTGAATAAATATTAGTGTATTGTTATTATAAGAAAGACTTCATATTTTAAAAGACTCTGAGAGAGGTGTATATATAATGATACTAAAGTCAATCATAACTGCAGCTCAGAACGCTGGTTATTTTTCAGTATTTATTCGCCTTTTCTAGACTGTGTGACACACTGACACAAAGATTAAAGACTGTATTTTTGAAGATCTGCTTTTAATTTTCAGTTGTATTTGTGTGTGTGCATACGCAGGTTCTGGGCCAACAGAGGCCAGAAGGAGATGTTCGGATTTCCTCAGAGCTGGAATCACAAGCAGTGATGAGCCACTGAGGTCTTCTGTTAGGACCATGTTTCTACCTGCTGAGTCATCTCTATGGCCCTTTCTATATTAGATTATATTGTCAGTTCTATCTTATATTCAGATACATATGTATTTATTCTGTAAGTTCCATAAATGACATTTTTGTTTTTTATATATTAAAAGTTTGATATGCATATTAGATATTTTTCTGATGAATGAATATATGTAGTTCTGTACCTCAGACATAGCAATGTACCCATACACTAAATATTAAAGATTAATAAAAGTAGCATCTTGTTTAGTTCTTTACAGCTTTAACAACAGTTAAGAAGACAGCATTGGCTCTAAATCAAAATCTCAACTTTTTCCTCCTAGACTTGTCATTATTTATTTTAAATATACTTAATATCCTAATTAAGAGTCCTAATCACACTAAATGAAACAATGTTGTCACTTTAATTGCTTTATTTTGAATACAAAGAAGTCTTTTTGCTGCTTAATTAGTTAGATTAGTACTTAATAAAATAAATTTTCCCAAGGGAGCTCATAAATATTGATTTTTTAATTGTCTTATCTCTATGTAAATTGAACAGTAGGTTTTCCTTAGAAAGCCTGGGCTCAGGTAGCTGTTTTCCTCCCTGCCCTTTAAAAAATATGTACTGGTGGTAAGAAACAGAAACACGATCTGTGTCGGGTTTTCTTGTTTATTATCAGTCAGATGGAAGGCAAATGTCTACACATATGGTTTTCTACAAGCAACATTTGGCCGGTTTTAAAATCAAGTTTATGAAACTGAGAGGTCTTTGAAAATGATATTTGCTTATTTAATATAAAGCAGCACAATATTTACTGCAGAGTCACATGTAAGGATAGAAGAAGCCTAACGATATCTCCTTTCTTTGGACAAACCAGGAACTGTCCACCAACTTCCTGCTGCAGTCCTAGCTAGTGTGGAAATTATTTGGTCACATTTCTCTCCATAAGATGAGGACCTGTTGTGTCACTTTGAGCTTCTAAGGAATTATGATAAAGTAAAGAGAAAATGCAAAGAAAACCAAAAAGCAAAAAAAAAAAAAACCCATAAAGATGGCATAGAAGCCAAATTAAGCATGTCTATAGTCTGCTAACACTTGAAACATTTTAGCGCACATACCAACAAGTTATTTTATTATAGTTTGATCCACTTTCAAAACTAAAGCTATACACAGTTCAATGGCTTGGGATCAAAGAGGCCTGCCCTATTTCTATGATTGAATATACACATACACACATACATGCATACATACATACACACACACACACACACACATGCACACACACACTACATACTTGAAAGTGGAAAACAGATGCTTTTAAAACAAACTAAGCCAGAGGGTGTAGTTCAGTTTGTAGAGTGCTTTCCTAGCATGACTGAGGCCGAGTTCATCCTTAGTTCAGCCACACCTGTAATCTTAATTGTAGTATAATGAAGGCAGGAAAAATAGAATTTCAAAGTTCAATGACATCCTCTGCCACATTTGGAGCCAGAAAACAGCATGGATATATAATCCTGCCTTGTTTTGTTTTACAGCTAACTGAAAATTCTACACGTAAATCCACTAACAGGGGAAAATATTCCAATCTTGACCAGTGAGAATATAATTTAAGATTAAAGGTCAAAGTGGCTGCTTAATTTGTTCAGACTCTAAAACAACGGCAATGATGAGGAACAGAACTGTATAGGACGCTACAGCCTTGGCCAGTCAGCTACTATTGATCCAGTTTTCTGATTGTAAAGAACCTGAATAAATTATGTCTGCTAAATACTCACTTCATAGCTACTGTTTCCGTCTTGATGGCACAAACTGTGTTCTTCCAAAATGTATGAGCTAATTTCTGAGAAGTACTTTGCTACAGCCTGGGATTCTTAGAAAATAAGTTAACTCTGTTATTAATCCTATGAAGACATGGGTTCTTTACAAGATGTTATGATTAAGAATGCAAATACGATGGCACAAACTGGAAGGTCCACAAATAAATCATATAACCTAATTTCCTTAAATTACATAATAGGAAACATTATGATCTCATAATTTAACCTTGTATTTTAATCATTCTGAGACTAAAAGAAAAATGAAAAACCGGGGCCAGAGAGATGGGTGAGAGGGTCAAGTTGCTCACTCACATGACAGATGACCTATGTTCACTCCTCAGAACCTACACGGTACACGGAGAGAAGCAATTACTACAAACTGTCCTCTGATCTACACACACTGCACACCACACACACACACTCACATATGCTCACATACACACATAAATATAGAAAACAGTAAAACAGTTTCAATGCGATTCAAATCAGCTAAATTTCTAAGTTATAACCTCTGTTGAAAGGAGAGGGTGTGGTTACTACTAAGTCCAAATATTCACTTGCTTTCTAAAAATATCTGAGGAAAGCCCTTTGCATTTATTTTCTTTGACTGCCTTTCAGTCTCTATCATTATTACATAAAGGGGTTCGTTTTAGATATTCGTCACTCCTTTAATGTGCTAGGGTTACCATAACAAAGCGCTACCCTCTGGATTAAAATACAGAAATTTCCTTTCTTACAGTTCTGTAGGCTGTAAGAAAGCTCAAAATCACGGTGGCAGCTAGACTGAATTCAGCCTAGGTCTTTCTGCCATGCTTGCCCTCCCTATACTTCCTCCCCCAGTCTGAGAATGTGCCTCGGCTTTTCTCTTCTTCGAAGACTATGAGTCATTAATGGATTAGGGCTCCAGCCTAATGACATCATTTAACCTCATCACCTTGTTAAAGACCATATCCACATACATGCTTGCATTCTGAGTCACTGGGAACTGGACAGTAAACATGAGAACTTTAGGGGTGTTTAATTCAATACATAATTATCTAACCACTTTGCTTTGTATAAAAAGATATGTTCATATGTATACTTATCATACTTCATTGACTCTTAAATGCAGTAGAGAGCATATCATAATATTCCTGACATATGAAAGTATTTGACACAGAGAAGAAAATTAATCTGTATTTATTGCATAAATAAATGAATACATGAATCTAATTAACATACCTCAGAAATACACATGAAAACAAGCTACTCAAATATAACCTTTCTAAAAGTGGACTCATTCCATTCTTCTCAGAAGCTCCTCCCTTTACCTCCCTCCTCAGCTAAAATCTTTAGTTTCTCTATTTCTTTTCTTCTTTCTCCCTCTCAAACACCAAGTCTTACAGATTTCACCTCATAACTTTGCATTCAACCATGTCTCCCTTTCTTCACCTCACCATTTATCTCACATATTAAGCAACATATACTATATATATATATATATATCACCACATATGATTACAACACATATTATTACAACAATATTGGCCCACAATACTGAATGGCTAATATGTTCCTAAACTGAGGCTTTGTCACCATGCCATTTTGTCATATTTCTTCATAACCTGAAACATTCTAGCCATGTTTTTCTCATCTTATAATTACCAAGTTTCCAATCAACCCTATAAACTCAAGTAATAGGCCATTTTCTCAGAAGAACTCCTTATTGAGCAAACTGGGAATGTGTTTTTCCATTCCCAAACATTGTCTAATGAAAACAAAAATCTCAGAGAAGACTGGAGAGATGGGTCAGTAGTTAAATTACTTACAGAGCAAACACTAGGACTGTGATTTGTATCTGTAGAGCTTAAATAAATTCAGGGTAGACCTGGGAGCCTACCTGTAATTCCAGCCTCAGGGAGTCAAAAGAGTGAATCTACAGAGCAAGGCAGATATCAAGAATACCCATATTTACAGGCTTTGGATATGACTGAGAGATTCTGCCCCAGTGAATAAGGTGGGTCCAGGAAGACTTCAACCTCTAGCTCCACACACATTCGAATACATGTGCCTGTGCACTCAGACACATATACACTGACACATGCAAAAATGAATACCCACATATGCAAATACATATGCACAATACATGAAAAATGAAAGAAAAATATTTTAAAGATTGTAAATTGTTTCAGACATACAGATAACTAACCCAAAGACATAAATTATTAAGAAACCAAAATTTTATAAATGGCAAACTTACAAAAGTCAGTGTCACAGGTTTTTTTTTTAAAAATGATAATATATTTGTAATAAATGATTTGTAGAGTGCTGAGTGAAAACAAAAAGCAAGAAAGTTGATCATAAGTAAAACAGTAAATTAGTATGTTTTCTGAAAGCTGACAAAAACAAGACACAGTAGTCTCTTTATATCTGAAAGAGGTCACAGAGAAGCACTTACAGGATCCAGATAGGGAAATATGTACTCAGTGCTGCACAGATTCCCTCCAGGGATTCAGGGAAGAAACAGCACATCTTTTTAAATCACCTACCAATACTACTGATAATATTTATCAATGTTGCTAAAGAAGTATCTATCAATGCTTACAGTTTATTCTTTTAGCAAATAAAAACTTTAAAAAAAACATTAGGCAAAAAAGGAGTTTAATGAATAGAATTATTAGATTGGAGCCTAGAGAAAAGTCTATGAATTAAAAAATAATCCAGGGTATTTTCTGAGACTGATACTCCAACCAAGGACCATTCGTGGATATAATCTAGAACCCCTGCTCAGATATAGCCCATGTTAGCTCAGTATCCAAGTGAATTTCCCTAGTAAGCGGAACAAGGACTGTCTCAGACATGAACTCAGTGGCTGGGTCTTTGACACACACCCCCCCCCCCGCCAAGGGAGAAGCAGCCTTGCCAGGCCACAGAGGAGGACAATGCAGCCAGTCCTGATGAGACCTGATAAGCTAGGGTCAGATGGAAGTGGAGGTGATCCTCCCCTATCAGTGGACTTAGAGAAGGGCATGAGAGATGAGGGAGGAAAGGTGAGATTGGGAGGGAATGAGAGAGGGGGTTACATCTGAGATACAAAGCAAATACAATATAATTAATGTGAAAAAATAAAACTTAAAAAATATATAAGCCAGGACTGGAGAGGTGGCTCATTGCTTAAGAGCACTGATAGCACTTTCAGAGGACCCAGGTGCAATTCCCAGCACTCACAGGAAGCTCACAATTGTCTGTAACTCCTGTTCCAGGGGATTGACACCCTCACACAAATATACATGCAGTCAAAACACAAGTGTACATAAAATAAAAATAAGCAAAATTTTAGGCTGGAGAGGTAACTCAGAGGTTAAGAAAAGTGGCTGTTCTTTCAAAGGTCAACCACATGGTTGCTCGTGACCATCTATAGTGGGATCTGGTGCTCTCTTCTGGTGCATAGTCACACGTGCAGGCAGAATGCTGTATAAATAATAATAAGTGAATCTTTAAAAAAAAAACAAAGGAAAAAAGCCTTCATTTTGTAAAGTAAATAAACTGAAATGAACTACAAGCTAACTATAAAGTGATATAGCTGTACAGAGTACAGAAATACAAAAAGAAAAAAAATAAGAAAAGAATAATATATATTTAAAAATTCAAAAACAAATCAACAAGATAATAAATAACACAAACATTATTTAAATATAGGTAGATCAAGAACCTTCAAAATTAATGATTGGGCTGAAAACTGGGTGTCAGTGTGGAAAAGAAAGAAATAGGTTCTTATCTCAAACTATACGTAAAAATCAGCTCAAATTGTTTCAAAAACATAACTATCCAAACTATGAAAGTTCGAAAAAAATTATAACAAACCTTGTGACATGATACGAGGCAATGTTTTTTTGGATATAGCATATAAATTAAGCAACAGAAAACAGCAAAATTTAAAGCGTGGTTGTATTAAAAAGTGCCATCAACCTAATTAAAACTAAACCTACAGGATGAAAAAGTCATTTTTTAAATCACCAATTCATAAAGGTTATCAAACAATATAAATTACTCCCACAATTCACTAACAACAATGACAAAACTCCACTGAGTAAAAGATGCAAGCAAATTTCTCCAAAGAAAAACACTAAATAGATATGTCATGGAAAAAGATTTATACCACTTCATACATCTTGGTTGGTTAACAAGTGGCAGTTATTAGCAAGGATGTGTGGAAAAGTGGAATTCTTAGGCAGTTCTGTTCAGAGATAAAATGATTCTGCCCCTATGGAAATTGATATGAGAGCTTCCCAAGACTTTAAAATTGAATGATTGTGTGATTCAGAAATTTCACCTCCAAAGTAATTTAAAGTGGTTGTAAACATCACTGTTCTCAATAGTCTGAAAAATGAGGCAGTACTTATTGATGAATGAGTGGACATGCAAAATGTGGTATGTGTATGTATAGTGAAATATCAACAAACTTTAAAAAATAAGGAAATTCTGACACATGTAACCCTGTGAATAAAACCTTGAGACAGAAAGCTAAGTGAAACTAGCTGGTCACAAAAGAAGAACTATGATGATTACAGTTCTTGACTCTGACTATACATGAGGTCCCAAGAGTAGTCAAATTCACAGAAAAAAAGGAGAGTCATGGTTTTCAAGAGCTGAGAGAGAACTGCTTAGTGAGAATGTCATTTCATTTCTGAACACTGAAAAAAGGTTTTGGAGTGAATCATGATAACAGTTGATGAACAATAGGGATCTACTTAATGCCAATACATCTTTTTACATGTTTATCTTAAAGATAAAACTAAATTAATGAATGAAATATTTTAAACAAATTAAAAAATGGAAAGTATTCATTTCTGAGAAATGCAATTCTGCAATGAAATAAACTCACCACAAATTTGTCATGGGCTCAATGCAGTGTCAATCAAAAGTACATGCAAGAAAGCTTATATGAAAAGCAAGACAAATGAATGAGCCCCTGAGAGTAGATAGGGCTGAGTGCAGGTAAGGATACACAGAAATAGAATACACTATTTGAGAAAAATCTAAGCTTTGCAGTTTTCACCTCTTACTATTGTGTATAACGTATTACATCAATATAATGACTTAATATCTCTCTATATATTTGCTCTTCTTAGTCAAAAGTAGAACTATATTGGTTTGAACTTTAATCTAGCTCTCTTAGTAAAAATATTTATTCTTTTAGGACCCAAGGATTGCCTACAAATATTAAATGTATACACATACACAGAATAGAAAATATGAAAAGCTGTGAATTACACTTCAAAATAGAAAGTGAAAAAATAATTATAAAAATCATATTGAGAAACACCCTTTGGTGTCCCCAGCCGCCACTCCCGGCTGGGTCACACAGTATCCGGGCCAGACTGAGATTTCCCCAGATACCGTGGGCTGCACTGGGCCCATACCCCTTGGTGCCAACAGCTGCCACTCCAGAATGTGTCACACATTCTCCAGGTCAGACTGAGACCTCCCCAGATACCGTGAGCTGCATCTGGCGGGCCCACACCCCTCAGCAACCCCAGCCACCACCCCGGACTGGTTCACACAGTCTCCAGGCCAGACGGAGAAACCCCCAGATACCATCTCAGACCTTGGTGCAAAGCCCCTGGCACAGAAGAAGGAGGCACCAAGTCTCCATGCCAGAAGGGAGCTCTTAGCAGCAAGCCCACGCCGGAGCATGGAGCCTGCAGACAAGAGAGGCGGTCCCCAGCTGCTGTCTCGAACAGGGACACTCAGCCTCTGACACAGAATGAGGAGCCAAGACTCCAGACTAGAGTGGCGACCAGCCTGCAGTGTGCACAGCTTCTAGCACAGAGCACGGAGCCAGGCACAGAGATCCCACAACAGAGTTCAATTGAGGCAACAACACACACTATCAAACCACTGGAACTCTCTGATCTTCCCGAAGAATAATCCAGACACCAGAAACTGACAGTTCCAGTCTGAAGTTCAGCCTCAAAGCACAAACGGCTCCTTGACTATATATAAACAAATGGCCAGAGGTTGACATAAGAACTCACCCAACAAAAATCAGGACACCATGACCCCCCCAGAAACACCCAAAAGCAATGTAGATTTTAATTCAAGGGAGACACAGGAATACTATGTTAAAGCTATGATTATGCAGATATTAGAAAAACAAAAAGAGGAACAAAAAGAAGAAAGGAACAAGGCCCTCAAAGAAATTCAGATAACTTTAACTGCCCACGTAGAGGAACAATTAAAGTCAAATAGAGAGGAAACAAACAAAAATATAGGAGCCACATTCAGTCAGATGATGGAAATGATACAAAGCATGAAAACAATTAAAATCTATAAAGAAAACACAAACAGAGAAAAAACCTGGAACTGGAGAAATTAGAAAATAGATCAGGAACCACAAAGGTAAGCATCACCAATAGAATACAAGAGATGGAAGAGAGAATCTCGGGAGCTGAAGATACACTGGCTGAAATGGATTCCTCACTCAAGGAAAAAATAAAATCAGAAAAAGTTCCAAACACAAAACATCCAAGAAATCAATGACGCCATGAAGAGATGAAACCTAAGAATAATTGGAATAGATGAAAAAGAAGACTCCAGGCTCCAAAGACCGGAAAATATATATATTTTTAGTGCTTAAGTTTTATTCATTATTTAATCCAGCATCATCCCTTTAGCTGAATAGGCTAACTCATATCTCTTTTGGATATTTCTTTTACTGGCTTTAGCGCATTATATTAAGCATCTCTATTTCTCTCTCCCAGGAGTCAATATTTGAGGTCCATGTTTTTCTCATATTTATATTTCAGCACAAGATACCTTTGCTAAAATGCTGCTGAGCAAGGGATAACAGATGGAGAAAATGGGGGAATTTTTCAGCTCTTGGGCTTATTCTGGCAGTGATGTTACAGAGAAAGAAAACGAGAATACACACACACACACACACACACACATTTTTAAACATATTAAAACAATCTCCTCAGTCCATATAATATTACTTGTATGTATATGATACAGAAAAAGAGTCCAGAGGCTACAAATTTGAGAGAGCAGGTTGGAGAGGGTGGATGGAGGAAAGGGAGAGGTTATATCATTATACTTTAATTAAAAATTAAAAAAAAAGAAATAGGAAACATTTTCCAGAATTGAACTTGAGTGGGGTTTGTGGGGGAAAATTTTAGTCTTTTATTTCATCAGCATCTGTTGAACATTTACCATTTGAAAAGAAAATCATAGAATAAAATTTTTCCAACTTAAAGAAAGAAATGTCCAAAAACATACAAGAAGCCTACAGAGCGCCAAATAGACTAGACCAGAAAAGAAATACCTCTCGTCACATCATAGTCAAAACACTAAGCCTACAAAACAAAGAATATTAATAAAAAATATTAAAAATATTAAAAGCAGCAAGGGAAAAGGGTCAAGTAACATATGAAGGTAGACTGATCAGAATGACACCAGATTTCTCATCAGAAACTATGAAAGCCAGAAGGGCCTGGGCAGATGTCATGCAGTCTTTAAGGGAACACAGATGCCAACCAAAACTACTATACCCAGCAAAGCTTGCAAACAACATACATGGAGAAAACAAAATATTCCATGACAAAACAAAATTTAAGCAATATCTACACAGCAATAAAACCCTACAGAAGATACTAGAAGGAAAACTTCAATCCAACGAATACAACTACACCTAAGAAAATATAGGATACAGGTAACTTCCTAACTAAAAGTGGGGGAAAAAGCAATGAATCATAGTAAGACCACCAACTCCACAATTAAAGGATCTAACAGCCAGTGGTCACTATTATCTATCAACATCAATGGACTCAACTCTCCCATAAAAAACACAGACTAAAGGAATGGTTACAGAAAAAGGACCGAACATTCTACTGCATCCAAGAAACACACCTATGCAACAAAGATAAACACTACCTCAGAGTAAAAGCCTGGAAAAATATTTTCCAGGCAAATGGACCCAGAAAACAAGCTGGAGTAGCAATCCTAATATCTAATAAAATAGACTTTCAACCAAAGTTAATCAAAAAAGATGAGGAGGGGCACTTCTTTCTCATCAAAGAAAAATTCCAACAAGAGGACATCACAATTTTGAACATATATGCTCCAAATACAAGACCACCTACATTTGTAAAAGAAACATTATTAAAGCTGAAATCACACATTGATCCCACCACCTTAATAGTGGGAGACTTCATCACTTCACTCTCACCAAGGGACAGATCATCCAGTCAGAAGCAAAACAGGGAAACAAGGACACTCACAGGACCCTAAATCAACTAGACCTACTAGATGTCTACACAACTTTTCACCCCAGATCAAAAGAGTATACCTTCTTTTCAGCACCTCATGGAACCTTCTCCAAAATAGACCATATAGTTGGTCACAAAGCAAGCCTCAGCAGATACAGGAAGTTTGAAATAATCCCTTGTATCCTATCAGACCATCATGGTCTAAAGGTGGACCTCAACAACAACAGAAATGGCAAAAAGCCTGCACATACATGGAAACTGAACAACTTGCTACTCAAGGACAGCTTGGTTAGGGAAGAAATAAAGAAAGAAATTAAAGACTTCCTAGAATTCAATGAAAATGAAAGCACAACATACCCAAAATTATGGGACACAGTGAAGGCAGTGCTAAGAGGAAAGTTCATTACAATAAGTGCCTTCAAGAAGAAATTCGAAACATCTCATACAAACAACATAATGGCTCAACTGAAAGCCCTAGAAAAAAAAGTAGCAGATACACCCAAGAGGAGCAGACGTCTGGAAATAATCAAACTCAGGGCTGAAATAAATCAATTAGAAACAAATAAAACAATTCAAAGAATCAATAAACCAAGAGCTGGTTCTTTGAGAAAATCAACAAGATAGACAAGCCCCTAGCCAAACTAACAAAAAGGCAGAGAGACACAATCCAAGTCAACAAAATCAGAAATGAAAAGGGGGACATAACTACAGACATTAAGGAAATCCAAACAATCATTAGGTTTTACTATAAAAGCCTATACACCACAAAATTTGAAAATCTCAATGAAATGGACAATTTTCTTGATAGATTCCACCTATCTAAATTAAGCCAAGATCAGATAGGAAGATTGAATAGACCTATATCCCCCAAGGAAAGAGAAGCAGTCATCAACAGCCTCCCTACCAAAAAAAAGAAAAAGAAAAAAAAAGGCCCTGGGCCAGATGGTTTTAGTGCAGAATTCTACTAGACCTTCAAAGAAGTCCTAATACCAACTCTCTCTAAACTGTTCCACAAAATAGAAATAGAAGGAAAATTACCGAATTCTTTCTACCGAAGCCACAGTCACCTTGATACCTAAACGACACAAATACCCAACAAAAAAGAGAACTTCAGACCTATCTCTCTTATGAACTGTGACACAAAAATACTCAATCAAAAACTTGCAAACCGAATCCAAGAACATATAAAATATATCATCCACCATGATCAAGTAGGCTTCATCCCAGGCATGCAAGGGTGATTCAATATACGCAAATCCATCAATGTGATCCACCATATAAACAAACTGAAGGAGAAAAACCACATGATCATCTCCCTAGATGCTGAAAAAGCATTTGACAAAATCCAACACCCATTCATGTTTAAGTTCTTGGAGAGATCAGGGACACAAGACACATACCTAAGCATAGTAAAGGCAATATACAGCAAGCCTATAGCTAATATCAAAATCAATGGAGAGAAACTAAAATCAATCCCACTGAAATCAGGGACAAGGCAAAGCTGCCCATTGCCTCCATATCTCTTCAACATAGTTCTTGAAGTTCTAGCTAAAGCAATAAGACAACTAAAGGAGATCAAAGGG
>CM053752.1:87128087-87158271 GCA_028658305.1 Pachyuromys duprasi
ATTAAAAGGCCCAACTTCTGTACTTCCTCATCCTAAAGAACTTTCCTGCTAAAGGTTCACAGCACCTCAAAATGGCTCCAAGAGGAGACCAAGCTGTTAAAAAAAATCAGATGTTAGAGCTGTGATTTGAACCTTCCTAACACTGTGACTCTTTAATCCAATTCCTCATGTTGTTGTGACCCCCAACCATAAAATTATTTTTGTTTCTACTTCATAACTGTAATTTTGCTACTGTTACAAATTATTATGTAAATATCTGTGTTTTCCAATGGTCTTAGGCAGCTCTTGTGAAAAGGTCATTGAAGCCCTCAAAAGGGTCCCAACCCCCAAGTTAATAGCCACTGCCTTAGGGAACTCAAGCATGAGCTGGTGGAGAACTGGTCTTTGTTAGCCTGGCAGGACAGTCCGCAGCCCCAGCAAGCTGGTGTTTTGGTGAGAGGCTGAGCCTCTCTATAAAACTACAAGCATATAGTTACTTACAACATTTACAGGTTGCACTGTGTCGTTTTGATTATTTATGTTGTTGGTGGGGTGGGAGTGGGCGTTAAACTTTAGTCTACTGCACTAAGGCCACGCATGACCAAGCATGCTCACAGAACAAAACCAGTGGAAAAGAGGAGGAGTAAAGGCTGTAATAAACAGAGTATCAGGGAGTGTGCTGTGGAATTGTGTCTCCTAAGGATGTCAGAATCTACACTCATACAGACTCACCAATGTAATAGCCTAAACATGAGTTGAACAAAGAAAATGACAAACCATTTGGTAGATAGGCCAAAGTGAATGAGAGACAAACCATGAGGCCTTACCCTACACAAAGAACTACAGAAAACTAAGCAATGTGAAGAATGAAAGGAAAAGTCTTCCCTAAGGATGGTAACACCAATTGCCAAATGGTCAGTCCTGAATACATATGCATACAAGCAATATTGTGCACATTGAGCAGGTTACTGTCGTGGGAATTCTGCCATTTTGGTTTCTTTTTTTGAAAAAAAACAAAGAAATGTTATGGGGCTATATTTTCACTTTAATCTCAGGTGTGGGGATATGGGGCTGTCTCGCAGCAGGTGACTATGATTTGCCTCATGCTCTGGCAAGGATATGGTTTTGCCAGCAGACAATTTCTGCAATTGCGTGACATTTGGAAATCTGGAAACTTTTCAGAGGGTATGTAAATGTTAGAGCCCCAATGAGTTGCAATCGCTGGGTGGGTGACGGTGGGATGATATTGGTTGCTGTTCATGCACAAAGAACCAAAAAGAAAAGATTAGATATCTTGCCATCTAAGATCAAACTTGCTGCATGAAACTTGATGCCCCAATTAGCAAATAGTAGTCTAATGATAACATCATCCTCTTTCCAACTGACCCCTCCACAAGCATTGTGTAAGACCATAGGAAAACACAGATGTTTACATTTCAATTAATAAGTACTGCAAAATTAAAGTTATAATATAGCAATGGAAATAATTTTATGGTTTGAGGTCACCAAAACATGAGAAACTGTATTAAAGGGTTACAGCGGTAGGAAGGTTGAGGACCATTTGTTTAAGAGAATTTGTTGCTCTTACAGATAAGCTGAGTTTGATTCTCAGTACCCACATGGAGGCTCACAAACATCTTTACCCTGGTTCTAGAAGATCTGACATCAACTTCTGACCTTCGTTGGCACCAAGCACAAGGTGATTAACATACATGCATGCAGGCAAAGCTATCAGACGCATAAAATAAGACTAAAGCTTTTAAAACTTAGATTTAAACAGATATATCACCAAAGAAGATATATATATAGTTAGAGTCACATTACACTTCACCAGAAAAATGTACATGAAAGTAATTATGACCTATTGAAATAGTGACAATTAAGAACACTAACAAAAAAAATGCTACCAAGGATATGGGCTAACAACTCACATTCTTTGCTGGTTGTAATGCAGTTGCATTGCTATTTCATAGTGTGCTGCACTCTTACAGAACCAAATATATTTTTACCACATGATTCAACAATCATATTTTCTGGTATTTATCCAAAGGACAAGGATGATAATAGCAGTTTTATCTATAATTCCTAAAACGCTGAAACACGTTTTTCACCGGGTGAAAGAATGCACTCTGGTACATTCAGGGAATGAAATATTATTTAACTTTTAGAAGAAATGAGCTTTCAGCTCATGAAAAGATATGGAAGAACCACACGTGCATGTTGCTAAATAAAACAGAGCCAAGAGAAAGGGTGCATACTGTGTAAGCCCAGCTATATGACATTCTGGCAAGGAAATGAATCTATAAAAACACAATAGTTTCCCAGGTTTCTGGGGAGATATGAATGAACAAGCAGAGAGCCTTTTAGAACAATGACAGTACTGTGCAATAGTGTACACACGGCATTATACATTTGTCAGTTTCTTAGACTGTACAACAAACATGGACCCTAGTGTATACCATGGACTTTGACAGGTCTATGTATATTCATTAATTATAAATAATACACTATTTTCAAGAGATATCAATATGTCAGAAGTTTTACATGGGTGCAGGCATATGTGTGAAGTAGTTATACTTTTGATTCCATTCTACTGTGAAACTAAAACTAACTTAAAAGACAAATTTAAAGAAAAATACATACTGCTTTGTTCAAGTAGCTCCAGTGAATAAAATCATACATTTAAATACTTTTGAATATGTATGTTTCCATTCCCTCATTATCAGCCTATGGAGGCATTGAGATTAGATGGTACTTAGTTTGTGGGGGAATTTTTAAATACATAAAAGTGTAAAGTCTATTATCCTTCTAAACCCACAAATCATTTGAGAGTTCATCCTATTAATTTTTGCCAGACAATAGCAAAATTCAAACAGTACATTTTATCCTTGAGCAGGACTAATTCTTTTCTTGACATGAGGGAAATTAAATTAGAGAACATTTTTTTATTCTGAAAATGGGAAGTGGAAAATAAGTCATACAGATAGACTTTCTTGTTAAGTTGGTAACATCAAACCCACTGAGCACCCATTGTTTCTTCAGGCCAACTGATTCAATGATAGTTGAGGTAATGGGTTTAAAACCAATAATGCAAAAACAAGGTTCAATTACTCTGTAACACATGCATCTATAAAGGCACTAAGAAATCAAATTATGAAAAGACATATCAGCCCAGCTTTATGGCACACATTTGCAATTCCAGCATTCAGTAATTAGAAGGATGAGGATCAGTACTTTGAAACCAGTTTGGCAAAAGCTTGCCATAAAAGCCAAACAAACAAAAAATTGCCGTAGACTAATAATGATATACTTGTTCAGGGGAAAAAGTGTTTCATTTGTATTACTCACAGAGGTCAGGGTATTAGTAGAGGGTCTTGGGGAGGGAGTATCCCAGCTGAGGGAAGAGAGAACACAGTGATTCAAAAGGAGAAAGGGAATGCTGGATCAAGAAAGGTTACATGGAGTGGGGGACAGTCATGCAGATTAGCAAAGAAAACATGGGGAAGGATAACTAACACTAAAGACCTTCTGAGAAAGTCATGGGAAAGAATGCTACTGTAAAGGCTTCCTGAAAATGAATATATGTATATGAAAAGAGTTTGAACTGTGTTACCCTTTGGCAGAGTAACAATGTCCCTACTAGACAGTACATGCTAACAAATGAAAAGCCCAATGTCAGGGACAGTTTACCTCTATTAAATTTGTTGGGCAGTGAGCTTCATAGATAGTTAAATATCACAAGCCTTTGCTGCCTTTGCTATTGGTTACTCTGTAGAACTCTTATGATATGACTCTTGCTGAAGATATTATACACTTCAGTAATCGAACATGGAACAATCAAGCTGGTACTGTCACAGATGCTTTATCCGTATTGGATGGTTTTCATATTTCTAGAAGGTGTTATGCATGATACTGGATAAGAAAAGTAATCATGAATTTCATCTAATTATGAACCCATTGAGCGAAAATAATCTCCTACCCACTCAATGATATACTAGAGGCATGAAAGTCATGGTAGTTACCAACCATTTTCTGATTGGATTTAAGGCCAGTTCTACAAGATGGATTTCATTCTTTATATGGTTATCAAAGCAGAAAACCTTTCATAGGTTCTAGTGGGGAACCTACTATTATTATTGGGGTAATGGGCTATAGTATTAAAAAACTGACTCTTAAAGATTTAGTATATCTATACATTAGTGTCTCTCTTACGCCTCTTTAGAAAGGCTTCTTTTTGTTGTAGATGGCGACTAGCATGAAGACCCACAATTGATCAATGTAAGGAGAAAAGGAGACCATGAAGTGCTTATCCCGACATGGAACATCTATATCACAATCCTCTTGCGATCACTGAAGAAGTAGAAAGACAGTAAGAGCCAGAGGCAGTGAATGGTCACAAGAAAACAGTGTTCTCTGAGCTTAATAGTGTTGTTACAAGTGTGAATTTGGTTGCAACAGCATGCACAAGACATGTGTAAGCTCCAGCTAGACAAACCCCCACCTCGTGTGTGGGGGAGGGTGGGAGGTGGCATAAAGACTTACCCTAAGATGAGTTACTGCGACCGAGAGGAAGAATCAGTTTTCTTTAACAATGTGGCTTTTAGTATGCCCAAAACACTCCAGTAGATGGTCACACACTTAAAGGTATGTATATAGAAAGCATTATTGACTTTGATGGGTTTTAAAGTTTAAAAAAATGAGACCACAAAATTGGGTAGGTGTGAAATTGGGGCATGGATCTGAGTGAAGATTGGGAAGAGGAAAAATATGATCAAAATACAGAATATGAGAATCTCAAAGATAATAGAAATTAACAAATTAAGAGTATAAAACTGCTACAGGAAGTTATTTGTAGCAATTTATGTGTTCTCATTTTATTTTGTTATTTTATAATTTAAAAATCTTTTATAATTGAATAAATGGATACTTTTGACAGAAGAGTTGAACCATCCAACCTGAAACAAAGATTACACTGCAAGCATCGTGAAGCCACCCCATATTACATGTGCCAGTATCATCAAAGAGTAGACATAATGCTGAGTCACTGGACGTCAGTGACTCCAGTGAAGCCTGTGCAGGGAACTGGTAAGCTACACAATCCTGGAAAGACTCCCTTTTATGACTTTTTCTGAATCCCTTATCATCCCAAAAAGATGTAAGGAGTTTGGAGCTCTTTACTTAATTGGAGTTCATGTTAACTCCTCATCTTGTTCCTTTAGTGCAGAAAACTTTATATACATATACTGAAATTGGCTGGTGTTGGTGGCACAGTGGTGAGCAGAGTTGCCTTCCATGTACTGAAATCAGGAAACTTGGCATACACACAGAAAGAGAGAGAGAAGAACGCAAACACACCAAACAAACAAACAGCAAACCAGAATATTCATCTGCAGGACACTGCTCTGACAGGACTTACAGGGTTTCGTCACATGGAACAATGGAGCAAGGTTAGACTCATTTTGTCAAAAAAATGGTTAAGACAAATTCACAAAAGATGCCATTTGGCAGTAAACATGAGCAAAACCACTTGGACTTTTTTAGAACTGCAGTTTGAGGAAAGCATCATTCTTGGGAGTTTTCACCATGTTCAGAACTATCATTTAGCACCGATCTTCCCTCTTTCATGTAGGGAAGATAAATGACAAACACCAATTCCAAGTGCACTACTTTGAATATTTCTTTATTGGACGACAGTGATGCAGTTTTTCTAGTCAGAGGATTATTTCAAACTCTTTAGATATATTGTTTTAATAAAACAAGACCCCAAAGAATAGAGAAAAAATAAATTTTGGTCATAGCAGCAGTGTAGCTGTGTAGTCTGCCCACTATGTAATAAAAAACAACTTTTGTCTGCCCAGATTAATCATAAGAATCTTTATTCATATTTTTTAGGAAAGTAAAATGCATGGTTCACAATGCTTTTTAAAAATATATGAACTTTTCTTTGACAACACAATGCTCTTTAAAGCAAGGAGATGTGAACAGGAGATCACCAGCTGATCAGTGTTTGTCCCATGAGGCCCATGTTTCTTCCTGACAGTCTATTAAGTTCTAATCTAAGGCCCAGAAATATGAAGTGTGCTTATCACAGTCATTCTACAGTTTGGAATGGTGGTCTGAGTATTTATACTTTTTAGTCATTTATTGGAGCAGCATACAATAGAAGGTTAAAAGAAAAAAGGCATGCCAGCCTATACAGGTTTCATGCTTAGGATGTAAGCTCATATCCTTGAGCTCTGTGATACTCTTCACATCAAGGTGTAAAAGTGCCTTGAGTACAAAATGAGACGATTACAAAAGCCCAATGCTTTCAGTGGCATAATGGTGTTCAGAAATGAATAGCACCCCTATGAGTATCATTTTAAAATAGGCAAGCTATATATCTATGAATTTTAATGTATTCCTTGAATCCAAAACACACAGCAATACTCACTGCATTTCTAAGATGCCCATCATGAAATGCACCATATAAGAATTAAGACTTTATATATGATTAAGAAATACATATTTTTCTTATCCATAATTTCTGTATTCAGCCCTCATTACAAATATTTATTCTACAGAATTAACGTACCACATTTTAAAGAACAAACTTCCCAAGAAGAACAAAGCCTGTCATTTTCTAAAGAGAAAAAGGAAAAGCCTTAGGAATACAAATTAATTTCCGTGCACAATTGCTCTCAAAATGAAAGAAATTTGCAAAGCATGCCTCAGAATACATCATATGGAGGCATCTTGGTTGGTTTACATATTAATCCACTTCCTCAGCTTCTCCCTTTGTGACCTGGCAGGCTTCAGCCATGCACAATGGCATAGGGACAGGCTGCTGAAGAGCTTTTTTCTTTAAAAATGTCACTCCATTCTGTGATATGTTTTATTAAGAGTAATGGGAAACGTGCAGATCCGGTGGCAAATTTGCTTTTCATTCCTCAGAAGAAATTTGAACAAAGATTTAACAGGGAAATTTATCATTAACTTAAACTAGCAGTGTTGGCTAGTACTAGGACTCAGTCTCCACTCCAAAGGAAAGACCTCATCTTAACTTTTCAGGGAGGTTGATCATCACACCTGAGAGTCTGTCTGAAGCTAAGTATCACATGGCTAAGATTCAATTGCTTTAGCTAAAGCTAACAGCCTAGAGGGGAATATTTTCAGGACACCATGAAAAAGAGCCATTTTAAGACACTAGTGTTGATTCATCAGCATGACTCATTTTGCAGTTTTTCATAGAGATAACAACATTCAGGTAAAAACACTGATTAAAAACATAATGACTACAAAGTGAAAAGCCTACAGTCTCTTGAATTGCCTGAAAGTTGGGAACTCAATGTTTCCCTCAGTTTTAGACTTATACAAAGGTTCCTCTTCCCCTAACAAAGCAAAGAGACTTCCTTTAGCTATGTGAATTTTGATATGCAATGAGCTATGAAATTTCTGTGGCCTCTACTGAAAGATCATGATTTCTAGAGGCAGAAGGAACTAGACTTAGGAGTCCTGGGTGACTTTGATGTAGCCTGGAGTCTGTATTTAATACTGACAATGCAAGCATCAAAGCTTTGTGATTTCATGGAGTTTCATGAATGAAACTTAATGAGCTCTTCTTAATGAGCTCTACTTTTCTGATAGCAAGGCCCAGAAAAGGCCTTATTTTATTTTTACTAGTTAGCATCATTTTCTTAAAATTGTTTCAGAAATATATCGTGATTTGTTGGTGAGGTCTTTTGGGATGGCAGTGGATGTCCTGGGTCTCAGAGCCTCAGCTCAGGACCTGCCTCCTACAGTTGCTTTTTATTAGTCTTCCTGTTTCCCTGGGACTAATTCTCACTCTTTTCTCTGACATTTCAAGTTCCACTAAGGCACCCTCTACTAACCCTACCTAGTAACCACTAACATATAACCTTGTGAGAATAAGTTTACATTATAAGCCAAGGATTCCACACTTAGAAATGGAGATAACAATGACTCCTGCAACACAGAGAATTCAACTTCTAAAACGCCGTGTAAAGGATGTAAGACTTGATGAGCTATAAATGGTCCAATAACATTAGTCTCTAATGTTAGAAAATGAAGAACAAAAATATGCCTTGGCTATACTAATGTACAGCAGGACAGAAACAACAAAATTCAAGGTATTTCAGAAAACCTAGGATCCATATAGATCATATTTATATTCATGATTTATTAAAGTCAAAATACTTTAGAGTAATAGTTTTTAGGGTAAGACCTTTGCATTTAAAGAGCAACCTAGGATTTTCTTCATTTTTTTAATGTAATTTATTTATTTTTATATCAATCAGAGGTTAGATACTTTGCATCCCAGGCGTAGCCCCCTCCCTCATTCCCTTCCACTCTCCCAATCCCTCCCTCATCTCCTCCCTGCCCCCTCCAAGTCCACCAACGGGGGAGGACCTCCTCCCCTTCCATCTGACCCCAGTTCATCTTGGCTCCTCAGGGCTGCCTGCAATGTCCTCCCCTGGGATCTAGCCAGGCTGTTACTCCCTGGCATGTATGGGGGAGGGTCAAAGAGCCAGCCATCAAGTTCATGACTGAAACAGTCCCTGTTCCCCTCACTAGGGTCTTCAGTTGTACACCGAGCTACCATGGAAGAACAAAGTTTAAAACATTAAAAATATTAGAGAAAATAGAGCTTTTAAAATATGTTATATTTTATTTTTTGACAACTTTATATTTTTATTATTTTTCTTTTTAATATTAATTACAGCATATTCACTTTGTATACCAGCTGTAACCCGCTCCCTCATCCCCTCCCAATTCCACCCTCCCTGCTCTTCTCTTCTCCAAGTCCACTGATAAGGGAGGTCCTCCTCCCCTTCTATCTGACCGTAGCCTATCATGTCTCATCATTGTCTTCCTCTGTGGCCTGGTAAGGCTGCTCCCCCCCTCAGGGGAAGGTGATCAAAGAGCCAGCTTCTGAGTTCATGTCAGAGACAGGCCCTGTTCGCCTTACAAGGGAACCCACTTGGATACTGAGCTATAGATATATCAATGTGGTTTTTCATGTCAACCCATGACTCACTTACATTCTCATGCACATGCCTTCCTCCCCAGGGGATGACTATACCCATGAACATATAGGCACATAATTGGACTCAATAAGTTAAAAATAGACATCTTAAGGGATTTTTTTTCTCTACTACAGGTAGCAAAAAGACAACTTAAGGGATTGTCTCTCTACTGCAAGTGCTACCTCATGAAGAAGACAGTGGTCACAGCAGCTATAGCATTGCCAGCTTTCAAGGACTGTGGCTGAAGACAGTGAACTCTCAACTGTCCAAGGTTATTGGACACCCAGAGGAAGTGGCTCAGGCTGCACTGGAACTGTTCTATACCCAAAAAGAAGTGTAAAGTGGGGAAGAAATTATGTCAGCAATTCTCAAAAGCGTTAATATGATGTAATCATTTTGTGTAGTACAACAGTGTCCACTTTAGAAATTGTACTTGTATATAAAATAGACATGATTTACAGTAGTAAGTCTAAATATGTCCCCAATTATGTTCCTGAAATCACTTCATACTCACCCCGCATTAAGAGTTAGTACTCATCTAAATAGAATTCTCCTTTGTCCATCTAGAGAACACAGTCAACTCCTTGGGCGAATTAAGAATAAACCAGAGATGCAGAGGTAATGCCCAATCTTCCAGCAGCAGTATCAGAGTAGCCTGCTGGCCAAGAAGGTTTGGGTTCCTGCCACTTCTTGGCCATTGCACTGTAAGTGGTAAGGTACAAGCGAAGTCAATGGCCACACCACCAAGAGGATTGACGTTCTGATTTCTTGTATACATGTTGCCACTGTTGCTAGACAACCAAAGCTCAGAAGACAGAGGCCCTTGCTACATGACGGTTGTTTTAAATTTAAAACTCATGAAAGGAATTTTATTTTGATGAAAGCAAGAATAAAGAAACGAAGGTGTATGCCAGAAGATACCTGATAAGCTAGGGTCAAATGGAAGGGGAGGAGGACCTCCCCTATCAGTGGACCTGGAGAGGGGCATGGGAGGAGATGAGGGAGGGAGGGTGGGATTGGGAACGAATGAGGGAGGGGGCTACAGCTGGGATACAAAGTTAATAAACTGTAACTAATATTAAAAAAATAAAAATTTAATTAAAAAACAGAGAACCAAAGAGAAAGGAAAGCAATATTCTCAGATCATTTTCTTCAAACTAAAATTAATGGCTTGTTATTTATCAATATATTTGTCTGATGATTTAACATGTTATTATTTATTATTTTTCTGTGTTCTGCCTACTAATTTGTAAACATATATCTCTTCTTCAGAATTTTAGTCTCCTGAAATGCAAGTATCATATTTTCACCTCGGTTTTTTTTTACATTAATTATAGTCATGAGGGTGTGCATTGATCTCCAGAATTTATTTATTCTGACTCACTGAGTTCTTTCCCCAGATTTGTCCATTTTCTCACGCCTCAACAACTAGGCAGCTATGGTTGTGTTCTCTGGTTCTACTAACTTAATTTATGAGATATAAAAACTGTAATGCTGCTTACTTGCCTGTCTGTGTCTCATTTATTTCGCTTAATATAATATTCTCTAGATTCATCCATGTTCTCATGGATAGCAGTATGATATTCGCTGAAAACTGAATAATACTCTGCACACACACACATATATATACACTAGTTGTACATTTCCTTCATTCAAATATCCATTCACAGATGTTTACATTGTTCTATTTCTTGTTTATTATTAGCAATGCTGTAATGAGCATAAGTGTATAAATATCTCTGAAATATATTAATTTAATTTTTTAGATAGAATCCAAAATTAAATATATATGTATATATACTATTTGCATAATGTTCATACTAATTTAATTCTAATAAATGATTCTCTTTCTTATATATATACATATATATATATATATATATATATTGTATAAAGGAGGTTTGTTGGGGGAAGAAAGGGGTGAGCGTCTGGAGAAGGGATAGAAATGGTGAGTGAGCCATGAGGGCAGAAAGGGGACAGAGAAGGAAAGAAAGGGGGCACATATGACAAAGAGAGGGAGAAGAAGAGAGAGAGAAATAGAGAGAGATTCTCTATATTCTTGCCAAGACTTGCTGTTTTTTAGTTTTCTAAACTCATTTTAGAAAGGATGGGATGACAGTTCATCAGAATTTTATTTGCATTCTTTAATAGTATAATTTGTCTGGCTTCTTTGGATATGTTGACTCAGACCCTTTGCTCATGTAGTCAAGTTTATCAATTGCTTAATTTTTTTTTTGCTATGTTCAGTTTTCTTCCCTCCATATCTCTCTATCCTTACATCTCAACTTTACTCCCTCTTCTGCATTTCTTCCTTTTATTTTCACACACCCCAAAATACTTCACTATATATGAAAAAGAGAAATTGACTTCTCCAGGGAGGATCACATTAATTGACAATCCAATGCTAAATGGTCAATCCTGAAAATATATACAAATAACATTATGCAGACTGAGCAGGTTGCATTCATGTAACATAGATGCATGTACATATACATATATGTATGTGACAACAATTAAGAAAAAGACAGGCCATCCCATAGTTTAAAAGAGAGCAAGAAGGGGTGTGTATCAGAGCAGTGGGCCTCAATCTTCCTAATACTGGGACCCTTTAGTACAGTTTCTCATGTAGTGACCTCAACCACAAAATTATTTGGTTGCCACTTCATAAGTGTAATTTTGCAACTGTTTAAATTATATTGTAAGTATCTGACTTATGACATTCCCAGAGGGGTTGATACCCACAGTGAAAACTACTGTGACATGTAGGGAATAAGAGCAGAGAAAAATGATATAATTCTATTATAATCTCAAAAAAATAAAAGAAATCATTAAAAATAAAGAGAACTAGAATATTCTTATTTTTGTTTTTATAAAGAACATATAGTTATAGCTTACAAAATTAACAAGAGTTTAAATATTTTATTAAGTGGTTCTTAACCTTTATAATACTGCCTTGTTTTAATACATTTCTTCATGTTATGGTGACCCCCAAACATAAAATTATTTTGTTACTTCATAACTAATTTTGCTACTGTTATAAATTATAATGTAAATACGTGATATGCAGCCTCCACAAGTTGAGAACTGCTGCTATTAACATAAGTTCATCTTTAGCACATATGTACCTGTACTTTTTAAGTGGCAAGGGTCAGATGGAAGGGGAGGAGGACCTCCCCTATCAGTGGACTTGGGGAGGGGTATGGGAGGAGATGAGAGAGGATGGGATTGGGAGGGGACCAGGGAGGAGGATACAGCTGGGGTACAAAGTGAATAAACTGTAATTAACAGAAATAAATAAATTAATTTTTAAAAAGATTCATACTTTAAACTTTTCTTCTGTATTGACTTTGAAGCACATTCAACACAATGCTTTTTGTAGTAGAAAACTATAAACAATAAGGGTTAGAAAAAACATTTTGTAGCTGTGTAATAGAAAACTATGCCTCAAAAATAGATATAAGGCTATATTGAAATTAAAAGATGCATTTGTTATTTTCAACAATCCTGATTTTAATATTCGTGGGTAGAGGAATCTACCAAACAAAAAGGAGGCAGACACAATTTGTCTCACCTTGTTTATTGGAAGGGGTGATATCATCCTTAAATAAGCATGAGAACTAAAATGGAACAAGTCAGAGAAATATGTCCCAGTAGAGAAAACTGGCCTAGGTAATCTGAAAGGGATAATGGAAATCACCAAAGGATGTTCAATATCCATTACTATGAATATGAAACACAATCAAGAAGCAAAGTAACCACTACTTCTATTTTAGATGGTGAAGCTCTGTGATTTTTGATTCTTTGTGTTTTATATCTTTTCTTTTTGTTGTTAGCTTAAACACTTTACAGCCTGACACCATCCCCCTTCCCCTTCTCCACCTAGTCCTTCCCTCATGTCCCTCCCTCTATCCTTCCCTCTTCTTCTCTTTGGAGAAGGAGGACCCTAATGGGTAGCAACCCACCCTGGTACTTCAAGTTACAGAGGACTAACCTCATCCTCTCCGACTGAGGCCAGACACGGGTTAAATAATAAACATATGGATCTCTTTTTTAGCAGAGGAATCACACTGAATATTTTTAACAACATAATTGTCATTAGGACTTACCTAGTGTCCATGCTAAGTTGGTTAACAAGGAGAACTCTGAGACAAGACTCTCTTTAATCTTAAATTGGGTACTTTTAAAAATGAAAATGATAGATATTAACCTTTATTATCTCCTCTCTTTGCTCGATTATTTTAATTGTAATATTTAGTTGTATAAACCGGGTCTATTTCACTTCTGCAGCTATCTGTTCAGTATCGACATGGACCAGCCCACAAGGCAATGAGGCTTCCTTAGCTGTGTGTCCATTCTTCTTCCTCTCAGAGCAATAGTACACATACCAACTAAAAACACCAAAGAAGATCTGGAGCCATTTATCCTTTGTATTCAGTCAATGCTACAGTGTTAAATACAAGGTATATAAGATAGAAACTATCATGTTATCTGAGACATAAAATAAACTGTGTACATGCCTTCATTACTGGTTCTCTATCTCGTCCTCTCCCTTATTTTCCTTTGACATATGTTGAATCTTCATTTTCACTGCTGTTAAAACGCAAGCATAAATAACTCATATTTAGTCTGTATGTGGAATAGTGATGTACAAGTACAAGTTAAGGTAATACAGCGACCTGGATCAAAATGGCAAAGGTAGTAAAACCTTGAGCAAAATCAAAGATTACCACAAAGCTGAGAGAGTTCTAGTGCTCTCAACTTAGAAGCAAATGAATCAGGTGATAGAGGAAAAAGAGGAAGGAAAATAATAATTTCAATTATCTCTTTAATTTCAATTGATTGTTTCTTTGCCAGATGTAGTGAGTTTTACTCCTCCCTCATACCACTGTAATACATTTACTTGATAAAGTGAAATGGCTTCTGTAAAGATAATTTAATTTCGTTTAATTAAAGAAACCTATTCTAATAGTCAGTCCTTTGATACATGTGGTATTCATGGCTCCCAACATATTGCACACCACTGCTCATTAGGAAACTCTTTAAAAAGTCATTTAGTGCAGACATTATCTTCTGCTCCACAAATGCAAACCTATAACTCAGACTCAACATAATTGAACTATTATTCATAAACTCAAATAAAATATTGTAGACATGCAAAAAGTTAGCTTACTTGCATAAGACCCCTGGACATGTAGGCTGGAATGTATCTTTTTTGATGGAAAAGAGGCAATACACAACAGTTCAGTTTTTCTGGCCTTTATTAGGAACATGTACTAAGAAGAATCTAGCATTATGTAGAAACTAATAAGTCAATGTTTCCTTGATTATACCCCCTGAAAATGACTCAGATGTAAACATTTATTTTACTGATGAAAACCAACATCTGAAATGCAGAAGTCTAAATTAAATTCAATGACATATTCTCTTTCCAGAGCCTTTGTCTCTCTCAGGCAAGTTAAAGTGTAAGGGGAACAATTTGATCTTATTACCTTGCTGCTGCTGGCAGCTGGTGCTTATCACAGAGGGTTAAGGATTTCATCACAGAGCCTCCAACAGGAGACTCTGAATGGGGAAACCCTCCAGGCAGTCATTTACAGGTAATTAAAGCTCTGGGGAAAGTCCAGCTCCCTAAGAGTATAACAGCCCAGTGAACCTGATAAGCAAGTGGCCCATTCCTAAGCAACTTTTATTTAAACCTTTGTCCTAACCACTATATGGCCCAATATAGAATAGACTTGTTTGCTGACAAAGAAGTCAATTATTAGACAAAGCACTCAGTGAAGCTTCTCCTACTAGTCTTGCTAACAAAGCAAAGTATATTTGTAGAGAGTATTTATTTTCAATTTATCATGATCATCATCACCATCCTCATTGTCATAATCAATTATTATTTAGCACTACTGAGGATCACACCTGAGACCTCACATATGATCATGCTGCTGACCCACAACCCCGCCTTAAATTGTTTAATTTTATAACTTGTCATTGTCTGGGTTCCCTTGGCCCAAATGAAATACATTAAGTGTCCAGTTTGATTCGTATACATAATCCAGTGTGATTAATCATTGATAGGCCATGACAAGGGAGTTCTGACTTTGCCTTTAAGAGACTTTATCAACTTCGCTATTTTCACAGAGTTAAACGTATCAGAGGCACTGTTTCTAAGTAAGAAAGCTGTCATAAACATCACTTCCAGATCCCAAATTTGGTATTGTATATGAGGTATGTGTATGAGATTTCAGGAAGGCATTTGGATATTTGAGGCATTTGTGAAGGGCTCTTTGTATAGACCTCTCATAATGAGAGGTCTCTACACACATTGGGTCATATTCTCATGTACAAGTGATACTGATATTGCTGAACTGAGGCCCAGCCAGGTGGCCACACCTGGGAGGCATGATTACCTGGCCCCTTAAAAGGGTCTCTTTCTTGCTCTCTCTTGCCTCTCTCTTGCTCTCTCAGCCTTCTCCCTTTCTCTATCAGAGCGCTCCTCCCCTTCTTTCCTTTCTCTCTCTCTTTCCCCCCACCATGTCCTGCTCTCCACATAATAAACCTCTTTCATATAAGATCTGTTGTAAGCCTCATTTATTCATAAATTGGTCCTTACACTACCATGCAGCAATTATCACACTAGAAGCAGATGCTTGTCAGAGAGTGACATCAGCAACATGGCAGAAGTGCATTTTTGAGTTACCTTCTCCAAAACATCCACTTGACAAGCACACACGGGAAAGAATGCCTTCACAGACGTTTAGGAGCCTTTCAACACCCAACTGGGGAAATACAAATCCAAGACTCTATTCACTGAAGTAAGCAAGAAGAATGATTTCGTTTCCCTCACTACCCTTGTCCTTAAGGCAGCAGAGCTCAGTGCCAACAGGCTATCTTAGTTTGAAATTTCCTCTATGGTAAAAGGTAAAAAGACAGTGAGTATCTGGTCCCACAGCCAAAAAGGCTGCTATCCAGCATCCCTGTGGTACACGCCCCACCCCCTAGGGTGCTGCTGAACTGGCAGAGCTGAGTACCCTGAGGTCAGCTAAGAACAAAGAAAATGAGCTCTGTGTCAGCAACTGGCATCAGTCCTACTACAAACTTGCAGACTCCTCCACTCATCGCTGACTCCCTATCAGACTTCAGTGTGTCCTTCTCCAGTCAACAAAGACAAAAGGACACGATAATTTCTTCAAATAGAAAAAGCAACCCAAGGTTTTAAGGAACACATACATGAACACATGCGCTTACATATGGACACAGGAAACAGTACCACCAAAAGAGCATAATATTCTCTCCTGATGAATTCTGAATAAATGAAGATCTATACATTTTTTTGACAGATGATTTAAAACTGTCGGGCTCAGCCAAGTGGTTGCAGCACATGCCTTTAATCCCAACATTCAGGAGGCAGAGGCAGGTAGATTTCTGTGACTTCAAGGCCAGCCTAGTCTACAAAGTGAGTACAGGACAGCCCAGGTTACACAGAGAAACCTTGTCTCAAAAACTGAAAAAAAAAAAAGAATCAAGCTTAAAAAGCTCACTTAATTATAGTGACAAACAGCTCAACAATAACAACAAAATGCATGAAAAAAATTAGAAGTTGAATGCTGAGACAATTATTCTAGGGCACAAAAGAACAAGCAGTGAATGGGCTAGTGACACAACTCAGCAGAGTGCTTCTGAGAGGATCTAGGTTGAGTGCCGAAACATAAGAATGAAACTAAACCAGCAAAAACAATTGTTTAATCACTTTCCTGGTGCTAGGATAGAATACTCAGAAGAAAAAAAAAAAAACGATTGAGGGACTAAGAGCAAATTGTGGTTTACAGTTCCAAGGAAGAAAGCCCATGATAGCAGGAAGACAGGTGGCAGCAAAGTAAGGTCTGGTGTCAGGGCTGTATGTTCATACTGCATTTGTGCTCAGGGAAACAGCAGGTGAAGATGAAGTGACACCTGCCTATAAACCTTTAACACCTGTCCCTATTGACTCTTGGCCCGCCTATAAAGCTTCACCTCCTGAAGGTTCCACACAGCCTTCCTAAAGGGAGCCAATAGCGGGGAACAAAGTGTTCACACTTATAAGCTTATGGGGGATTTGTATTCAAATCACAACAGCAATGAATATGTTAGAAAGACAATACAGCACTTCAAAAACAGGAAATAAGACATGTGATTACAGTAAATACACCTGGAATTCACTTACTGCCGAAGAAACAAGGAACAAACAAGGAAGAAAAGGCCAACTGAAAAAATATGCACACTAGCAGTAGCAAAAGAACCAAAACCAAATGGTCTGGCCTGGAAAACATATCAATGCAAGTAACATTATACAGACTGAGCAGGATGTATTTATGTATTTGAAAATACATATATTTTTAACAACAATTAAAGGCAAAAGAGGTCATGCATTTGAAAAAGAGCAAGAAAGAATACATAGAAGTGCTTGGAGGAGGAATGAGAAGGGGACAATAATGTAATTATATCATTATCACAAAAAAAAGAGAAGCATGTGAAGCATGTACAATACCATTAAAAAGTAACGTTCAGATGCACAAAACAATGGCAAGAGGAAAATAAGAAAACACACACACACACAAACAACAACAAAACTGGAAGTCAGCTAAGAACTTAGCAGAGTGTCCGTACCTATTAATAGTGCTTTAAGTCTAAATGCATTAAATACGATAATCAATAGTAAGAGTGCCTGAGGGGTCAGCTAGATGACTCAACAGGTAAAAGTACTTGTTGCTGAGACTGAAGACTTAAACTTGCTCCTTAAAACTAACACACACACACACACACACACACACACTGAAAAATATAAAAGAGTTTTTCTTTTCTTTTCTTTCTTTTTTTTTGAGAAGGGAGAGTTCTTAAACAGATGTGGGAGTTTACAAGACTCAGTAAAATCTGGCTTCTATGAAGCCTCTCTAGCTTTAAGGAAACACAGGGGCTGAAAACAATGGGAAAAGAAATTTGATGGAGACAGGAAGCAGAAGAGAGCAGAAGGAATGGCTGTATTACAGCAGATTAAGGGACTCCAAGTCAAAAACATTCAGAAGAGACAGCAATGGTCACCTATGATAGAGGAGTCAATTAGTAAAGGTAATGGAATCTAGGTATAAACTCTGCATTCAAGTAAACATAGACATAAAGCAAATAACTAATGAACTGAAAGAAGAAACAGAAAGCAAGAAACTAATTTTTCACAGAATCATCTGGGAAAAAATTAGGACATATTGAGTTGGGTCTACACTTTGGACAATGTGGGATTTTTATTTATTTTTTTAACGTTAGTTACCGTTTATTAACTTTATATCCCAGCTGTAGCCTGCTTCGTCATTCCCTCCCAATCCCATACTCCCTCCCTCATCTTCTCCCTGCTCCTTTCCAAGTCAACAGATAGGGTAAGTCTCCTCCCCTTCCATCTGACTCTAGCTTATCAGGTTTTTTCAGGACTGGCTGCAATGTCCACCTCTGTGGCCTAGCAAGGCTGCTCCTCCCTTGGGTGGGGGTCAAAGAGCCAGCAATTGAGTTCATGTCAGAAATACTCCCTGTCCCCCTTATTAGGGTACCCGCTTGGATACTGAGCTACCATGGGCCACATCTGAGCTAAGGTTCTAGGTTGTATCCATATATAGCCCTTGGTCGGACATACAGTCTCATAAAAGACCCCTGTGCCCATATATATTAGGTCCTTGTGCAGCTCTTGTACTTTCTAGGTCAAACTAACTCCCCCTTCTTTCATATGATTCCCTGTACTCTGCCAAAGGTTTGGTTATGAGTCTCAGTATCTGCTTTGATACACTGCTAGGGCCTCTGCGGTAGGCTCCTTCGCTGTTACTTGTTTCCTTCTACTTCCAATGTCCATCCCATTTGTATTTCTAAGTGAGGATGGATCATCTTACCCCGGGTCCTCTTTCTTGTTTATGTTCTTTAGGTGTAGAGATTTTAGTGTGTTCATCCTATCCTATAGGTCTGGTACTCGCTTATAAGTGAGTATATACTGTGTGTGTGTTTCTGCTTCTTGGATACCTCACACTGGATGATCTTTTCTAAATCCCACCATTTGCCTGCAAATTTCATGATTTCCTTGTTTTTAATTGCTGAGTAGTATTTCATTGTGTAAAAGTACCAAAATTTCTGTATCCATTCCTCCATTGATGGACATCTGGGTTGTTTCTGGGATCTGCTATTACGAATAAAGCTGCTACAGACATGGTTGAGCAAATAGAAGAGCAAGAAATAAATCCACACACCTATGAGTACTTGATTTTTGACAAAGAAGCCAAAACCATTCAATGGAAAAAAAGACAGCATCATCAACAAATGGTGCTGGTCCAACTGGATGTCTACATGCAGAAAAATGAAAGTAGATCCATATTTACCACCCTGCACAAAATTAAAGTCCAAGTGGATCAAAGACCTCAACATAAAACCAGATACATTAAATCGGTTAGAAGAAAAAATGGGGAAGACCCTAGAACTCATTGGCACAGGAGACAACTTTCTGAACAGAATACCAACAGCACAGGCTCTAAGGGCAACAATCAATAAATGGGACCTCATGAAACTGAAACGCTTCTGTAAAGCAAAAGACGCTATCATCAAAACCAAACAACAGTCTACAGACTGAGAAAGGATCTTAACCAACCCTATATCTGTCAGAGGGCTGATATCCAGAATATATAAAAAACTAAACAAATTAAAAAGCAACAAATGAAGTAATCCAATTAAAAAATGGGGTACAGAGCTAAACAGAGATTCTCTGTAGAGGTATATAGAATGGCAGAGAAACACTTAAAGAAATGCTCAGTGTCCTTAGCCATCAGAGAGATTCAAATCAAAACGACCCTGAGATTTCACCTTTCTCCCATCAGAACGGCTAAAATAAAAAACTCAAGTGACAACACATGCTGGAGAGGTTGTGGAGAAAGGGGAACCCTCCTCCATTGCTGGTGGGAATGTAAACTGGTACAACCACTTTGGAAATCAATCTGGCTCTTTCTCAGACAATTAGAAATAGCGCTTCCTCAAGATCCAGCTATACAACTCCTAGGCATATATCCAAAAGATGCTCAAGGACCATGTGATTTTAAAGTGTAAAATTATATAGACATACATAGTGAGAGAATATAATACAACCATAACAGAACACTAAAATTTTATAATTTCACACAACATTTTTCAGGTCAAACTTTGGGCCACAAAATAAATCGTAACAAATTTAAGAAAATTACAGTTATGTCTTGTATCATTTTTAGTTAATGATTTGTATCTAGAAATCAATACAAATGGAGAAATTTAAAATTTTGCAGCTGTATGGAAACATTATCCTTTAAAACAAAATGATAGAACATAAAAGAAATTTAGAGAAAAATGAAAATTATCCTAAAAAATGAAAATATAATTACAACATAGGCAACATTTGGATTATAGAAAGGGAAGAGAATAACAAACCAACTTTATACCTCAGATAACCAAAAATGAATAGGAAACTAAGCTCCAAAGCCTAGAAAAAAAGGGGGAAAATAAAGATTACAATAGAAACAAATGAAATGAAATAGAAAAGATCAGTGAAATTAAGACTTGGGTTTTAGAATACAAACATAATTGATAAACTTTTAGCTATATAAACTAAGAGTAAAAGCACAAAGATGAAATACAAAGGGTCTTAAGACAGAGCTATCTATATAAATTAAACACACAAAACAAATGAGAAGAGATAAGGAAGTTCTACAAACACAACCTCTAAAGACTGATCCAAGTAGGCAGAGACTATCTGAAAAAAAATTTATAAGACACTGAGTCAGAAATCAACCAGCTTCCAAGACAGAAAAGCCTAGGACTAGCTGTTTCACTTGTTATTTTAAAACATTTAAAGAATTTTATCTGCCTCCCCCCAAAAAATCTGTGTCCCACAATTTAAGAGGTAGAAACTTTTCCATACTTATTTTACAAAGATTTAATACTAAATAAAGCCAAAGAAGGATGTTACAAAATAAAAGTCAATAAAATTATAGGTCAGTACCCTTGATTATCACAAATACAAACATCCTCAATGAAATGCTTACACAGTCAGCCATGATTTTTTCTCAGGATACAAGAATAATTTGATACATGTTAATCAACAAATATAATACAACTATATTGTATAGTGAAAGATAAAAATATGCAATTGTCATAATAGGTCCAAAAACACATTTTAACATTCATTACCCTGCCATGATGGAAAAAAAATCTATTAGCAAATTAAGACTAAAAGGAATTTGCTTCAACATTCGTTCTCAAGAGTGAAAGCAGAAAACATCAGGCCAGTCAACTCCTTTAAATAATAAAAGCTCTGAACAAATAAGATTCAAAGGAATACATCTCAGTATTCATACTCAGTAGTACAAGTTTTTCTCTAAGATCAGGAACAAGACAAGAAAACCCACTCATGCCACCAAAATTCATTGTGGAACTAAAAGTCTGTCCAACACAATTAGGCAAATAAAACACATAAAGGTCATCCAAGTTGGAAAAAAAAAGTGGTGGGGGAGAAGATGATTTTGTGGTTAAGGTACTTGCCATGCAAGCATGAGGGCCTGCGTTTGAATCCCAAGATGCCACACAAAGCGGGGTGTTGCACAGGTAGCATGTGTCTGTAATATCGAGTCTCCTATCATAAGACAGGCAGTAGGGGGAAAAGAAGCTTGAAATCTTGGGGCCTTGCTAGCCTGGGTAAACAGCAAAGCCCTGTCTCATAAGATGGAAGTCCAGTAAAGATATCCAAATTGTTTTATGACAGACACTACTGAAAATACGTACACATGTATTTTCTTAAAACATAAAAATTTTAAAAACTAAAAATGACATAATATTATATGTGAAAAATTCTCCACCAATAAAACAAACTATTACTTGGGGGAGCCTTGGGTGGGGGAGCCTTGGGTGGGGGAGCCTTGGCTTGTGCGTTATGACTAATGTACAAGTTCTCTGTGTCTCTGACAAGGAATTGGGTAATATGGAAGAGTGGTAGTGGAAGTATAAATTCACTAAAAGTAAATGCACAAGGGGTACTTCGCAGAAGCAGCAGACTAAAGCAAATGTTCCCGCACAGGCCTGAGTTTGTTTCTGGGTTCTTTCTGAGTTAACACAGAGGAGGAAGCTGATTCCTAGGAGGAAGAGTGGGATAGATGCTTACTTTAATTGACAGATGAGCTGCTACACAGCTTGTGGAATTTGCCCATGTAAATGTATAGGCCATAGTCTTGTAATCTGCAACATACATATACTTTATCCTGTATACACATGAAATGGTAAAAAAGGAGTTTCCTGCCAACAGGTTACTTCAAGGACAAACTGAGCTTTATAGCTCATATACTTGTTAAAGCTGCCCTTGATTATCTCTCCTTTCATAAGGAAATACCAACAGGGAATTGCTCCCAGTGGGAAGTTACCCTACAGTGAGTGTTGCCCTACTGGGAAGGGACAGCAGCTAAAGGGACTTAAAGAGGGTTCCACCCTGTCCCTATTTCTGCCTGCTTCATAATGCATAAGCTCAGCAATACTGTAGATTATAAAAATAACACAAAGCAGTTCCATTTCTATATAGTAAAAATGAACTGTCTGAAAAAGAAATTAAGACATCAGTCCATTCATAATAATATATTTAACTAAGAAGCTATGTCTGTCTGATAAAATCCATACACATTGAATTAAAAGATTAATAAGATATAAATAAATGGAATATTACATATTCATGGGTTAAATAAGTTCATATTGTGAAATTTTCCACACTTCACTAAGTAATCTACAAAGTCAGTTAACTTCCTCTCAGAATCATTTTGGTCTACTCTTGAAGACTGTCACATAATGTATTAACTGTGCAACTGGTATGTTGCTAAACAATGGAGTTACAGATAGTTTTGCAGATTGCTTCAGTTGTAACTTTTCACTAGAAGTCAGTAGTACTATAAAAAATTAGTTACAACATGGCCTAACTCAGCAGATCTGGATTTGCTAAGGAAGAAGAGGGAAACATGTTAAAGGACCTACAGGACTTAATATTTGTAAAGAGAAACAAGAGGAGACTTGGGGCAGATCTGAAGATACCGCATCAAGAATGAGCAGAGAGGAGTGGGAGTAGAGGGACATGGAGGGGACAGGAGACCAACAAAACCCTGAGCCCAGGGACCCCGGCAGAGACTGATGCACCAATGGAGGACCATGCATGGAGAGGATCTCGACCCCCTGCTCAGATGTGGCCTTTTGGCATCTCAGTCTCCATGTGGATCTCTGAGTGAGGGGAGCAGGGGCTGCCTCTATCATAAATGCAGTTGATTGTTCTCTGATCACTCCCCCCTGATGATGCAGCCTTGCCAGGCCACAGAGGAAGAGGATCCAAGCAGTCCTGATGAGGCTTAACAAGCTATGGCAGATGGTAATAATGGAGAACTCCCCTCTTCAGTGGACTAGGAGAAGGGAATGAGGGGAAGAGGGAGGGAGGGTGGGACTGGGGGAGTTGAGGGAGGGGGCTTCAATTGGTATAGATAATAGTGAAGAAAAAAATAAAAATTAGAAAAGGATGCGTAATAACTAGTTAAAAGAGTTAGTCCATTTTAGTTCCTTTCAATTATATCAAATTAAACACAGGGCAAATGCTATGCCAACTCTGGTGTCTTCTTGGGATGATTTGAAATTTAGAAATAGGAATGGCCATACACTGTGGCACAATGATGCTGAAACAGTTAAGACACACCTTGTAAGACAGGATTAAAGATTCACTGGGGAGCTCGTGGTAGAATGGAACAGTGAAGACCAAAAGCCCACCCCTCCCAGATGGAAGTGTCCTTCAGAAAACATGCCATTTACCAAAATCATAAGGAATGCAGTAATGAAGAAGGCAAGAGTATTCTTGAGACTCTCAAGGTAGCAGCCTTCTGCAGGCTGAGCTGACAGTGAAGGGTGTTGCAGATCTGAGCCGGCTGATAGCCATCAGAAGGAAAAAAATCCTAATGCACAGATACGGGATCACAGCATCTCATTGTCAGATAGAAAATACATTAGACAAGAAAGATAGGTCAGCAGACAAGAGTCAGATTGGGAGGGAGGGAGCCAGCTGCGCCTCTGTCTAACACAACAATCAGCTCCCAGGGGCAACTCAGCCTAAAGCCAATGAGAGCAATGTTTGCATAATTACATAACAGTTCTAATGGTGCTTCTCACAAAAAAATATATAAAAAAACTCCAACATGCACATGGAAGTAAATATTTTCTTAATTAATTAAAGGAATCTTGAGAATAAAAGGGAAAGTTAGAAGCATCACATTTTCTGTAACAAAACTTATTCCAATGCTGTAATATCAAAATAGTATGTGAAAAATAGACATAAGGTCCAACTAAACAAAGCATAAGATGCAGATATTTTTAGCTAATGCATTGTTGACAAAAGTTAGAGAACATAAAAAGAAGAAAAAAATCATTTTAATAACTATGCTGAGAAAGTCGGATGTACAACTACAAAATGAAATTAAAATATCTCATAGCATAAATTAAACAATAATTTCAGACTTAAACACAAGGCTAGCATGGAGTTTAAATAAACATGGCCTCCAAAGGCTTAATGGGAGTGACATTATTAGGAGATCTGACGTTGTTGGAGTAGGTATAGTCTTATTAGACAAAGTGTGTCACTGGAAGAAGTTTTGAGGTTTCGAACGTTCAAGCCAGGTCCAATGTCACTCTCCTTTCCCACTGCCTTCAAATCCAGATATATAGTTATATATTTCTCTCAGACACCATGTCTGCCTACATGCTACCATGTTTCCCATGACAATAATGGACAAAAACTCTGAGCTGTTAAATGTTTCTCTTCATAGGAGTTGCCATGGTCGTGGTGTCTCACCACCCTATAAAACCCTAACTAAGACAGCTACTAGAAGTAAACAAAAAAAATTCTCATTTGTGCTGATTCAAAGAATGATTTTTCTGGGGTGTGAACCCAAAATATAGGCAACAAAAGATTAGGGAAATAAAGTGCATACCATGAAAACGCAGTGTAAAAAAAAAAGAAAAATAAAAAAAGTCAACAGAATGAAGACAAAACTTGAACAGGTTACAATCTAGATATCCCATAAAAGGTTAACACACACAGAGTTCTGACCAACAGTAAAATAAGTAACCTAATTTTTAAAATGGGCCAAAGATCCTAATAGATACTCTTTCAAAGAAGATACTAAATGTCTAGTGCTATATGAAAAGGCTAAATATCACCAATTATCTGAGAAGGGAACATTAAAGCCACAATGAAATATCACTTCTACCTGTTAATGTGGTTTCGTTAAAACAGTAAAATAAAACAAATGTGGCTGAGAATATGGAAAGAGAAACCCATGGACACTGATAACAGGGATGTTAAGTAACATGTTAACTAACAAAAACAATATGGAGGTTCTTTTCTCTTTGCCTCCCTCCCCCTTTTTTTTTGGTTGGGAAGAGTAAAAGTCGGGACAGGGTGGCTTTGAACTTGATGCAATCCTCCTGCCCCATCCTTCCAAGTGTTAGGATTACAGGGATTATGCAGGTTTCTTGAATATGTTATCATAAGATCTGACAATCTTACAACTCCATATATATATATATATATATATATATATATATATGTCCAATGAAAGTGAAATCTAATCTATTGTGTTAAAAGATTGTACTCCCATGTTCTCTGTAGTACTTTTCATGATGAGCGAGAGTCACCTAATGCAAGTAAAGATAATGTAGCACATACACAAACACACACACACACACACCAAACCAAACTAAACAAAGAAAGAAATTGATATATGCAACCACATCAGTGGACCCAAAGGATATAATGCTAAGTGAAATAGGCAGGCTCACAGAAAAATCTCAAGTAATCACATTTACACGTAGAATCTGAAAGGTTTGACCTAGAAGCTGTGGTTGCCAGACACTGGGCATGGAAGGACTCATATGATGCCCCATCAACACGTTTTACCTAGGCAGGAGAATTACATTTAAGAGATATACTATCTATTGTGGCAACTCTAGTTAATAGCAATATATTTTTAAAATTGAATTTTGCTAATTTATATTTCAAGTGACATTTCCATGAAGTTTTCATTGTGATGCATGTCCATTATCTAAAGTAGCACTGTAACAAAGCCTTTTGTGTATGTATATTAGTATATATAAAGTCTACTTCTTAATTAGAACACACTAAAATACATAACAATATTACAGGGTTTGCAATATAGCTCAGTAGCAGAAACTTACTGTATTATATATAAGAGTACTTACTTATTATAAATAAGGAGTAGGTTTAGTCTTAATGCACAGAGGAAGGGGGTGTGGGGAGAGAAGAGAGGAGAAGGAAGAAAAAAATAAAAGCAGAGTCAACAACATATCACAAGCATTATTTATTTTTAATATTTAACATTAACGCTTTCAAAATGGTTAAAAAGAATATATAAATATATAATATTATAAAAACATATCACATTATAAAATATATAAAACCTAAATTTTAATAGCCACCTCATCAATTTTAGTTATAAAATTATGGTTTAATTAATCCTGTGGTTTCCTTACTAGCAATCAATATAAATCAAGGAAGTAGAAAGAAGACAATAAATATTTCTGAAAAGTCTTGATAATGATCTAGTGGAACAATACATTTGAAATATTTGCTACAGTTGCTCTACGTAGTTTATGACGTTTAGCCATCACAAATATCACAACCTCTAGATGTGTGTGTATACTTTGCAGTACTATTATAATTATTTTCTTAAGTTAGAAATTCAAAGATACAATTCTTGGGCATGTGTACCTTTGAGGTCTTGTGCTGATAGTAAGAAAAAATTTCAATTAGATTGGATTCACTTACATTTCAGTAATTCTCTTGTCAGTGTTAGTGATTTTATTTTCTAATTATTAACAGGAAACAATTAACATAAATTGTGTATTACGTTAGTGCACCTTTATTATGATTATTTTCAAACGAGTGGTTTGAGAGCTTACAGTAATCAGACACCCTGGGAACAATACTGAAGGTAACAGGTCCTGCTAAGGAAGACACAGGTATAAGGAAACCTGTCAACTCTGATACATTGTTATTCCACAGATTCTGAAGCTGTCAATTTTTTCTGACTTTTTCCTTTTGGTTATTTGCCTTGGAGCAAACATTATCATTAAAATCATAAAGAGATGGACTTGCTTTTCTCAAATCAATAAACAAGTCTGGGAAAGAAGGCTTGAACACAATATCCATTAGGAAAGGCGATGGTCTCTCTCCTTAAAATATCCAGGATTCTGAGTAAATGGGAAATTTCAAGACAATCTACTTCCCAAACTACAAATTATAACATCTCAAATAAATGCACCTCTTGTTAATCACGAATTCCTATTTTTGGGCCCATGCTTCATATATGTGGCATGAATAGCGCAATTTAATCACGCAGAGGATGGCCCTGGAGTCTGAGAGACAAAGGGAAGTGAACCCTGTGTTTAGGAGAACAAAAAGAGGAATCTTCATAAAAATAGGTAATCAAAATATTTCAAATAGACTGTTACATTTTTATAACCTGCTATTTGGTGTATAATTCACAGCAGAAGAACACAAAGAACTCACATTTTTAGGCAAGTGGGCTGTGAAAAAGCATCTGAAATTCGGTGCTCTTTATGGTACATCCATTTCAGTTCAGATAGCTGTGATTTGAAAAATTATGTCTAAAGAAACATATTTGTCCACTGTTTCCTAGAATACAGTCAGTAAATAAGCTTCCTTATTCCTATAGCTTTCATCAACTTGTAGAATAACTTGGAAAAGTTTACGAGGAACTACCTTCACCCCTCAAGAGGTGAAACCTCATTCTGAGCAAGGCCTCTATTTCTGAAGACTGTCTCACTCCTGAGATGTGTTGCGATTGTCTGAAACACAATGATCTGCACCAGCAAATGTTACAGCTTCCAAACCGAGACCACAGGCAGACTCCCTAATGTTAAATCTGTACACTGCCATCCAGACCAAGGAAAATTAACTGTACACACCTCTCAGTCTTACCTGCAGTCATCAAGGCCTTTTCTCTTCATTTCTTCTTCTATGAATATGTTGATTGGATCATATATTCCTAGTCTTAGCCATTTGTTTCTGAGGATTCGTACTCCCAGAAGTTCACATGTATGTGTATGTAACTACACATTCAGAGCAAGCAGACTGACTATGCTTCTCTCTGCTCAGCAACTCTCTGTTAGCATTATATCTGAATCCTTCAAGAAAGTAGGCTCCTCTGCATCTTTCTTTTATGGAATACCTTCTCCTTAGGCCACAATTCTTGCTTTTGGAGACACTGACACTCTTCACACAGTAAAGAAAACTAATGAGAACACCCACATACTAAAATAAATATCTTTGCTGTAAAAATTGGAAGAATCTTAATGTTTGTTTTAAAAAAGTAATTAGCTTTGAGTAACTTTCTCAGGATTGGCTGAAAGTTTTTTGCCAATGATGATAGTTAGAGATTTTGTGAAATAGAAAACTGTTTGTGAGTCCATGTCTTCACAAACCAATACAAGCTCACAAATACACAAAGCATGTTTCATTCCTATTAGGTACAATTTCAGATTCTCAGATTTACCCATGTCTTCCAATAATACTAGGACTATTGGTGTTCCAAGCAGAAGGTTTAACAGTATTTCAAACTATGTGCACCAGATCCTCTGCCATCCTCTCCTGAAGATGACTCAAGAGGTATTGCTCATCAACAAAAATTGTTCGCCATGGAAATCTGCACTTTTAGAAGATCTTTACTTTGATGGATAATAGACCCCACCACTACTTCCAAAATCTTGGAGATAAAACCCAGTAGTTTGCATCTACAGGCAAGAGTTCTGCTCTGAGACATATCCCAAGGTTCAACTATATGTTGACTTGAAAGTAGAGAGTAGTAGATAATTTTCCCTTCCTTATTTTCTCCCTCTTTGTGGAATCTTGGATACAAGGTTATAGATATGTAAAAAGTCTGGTAGTAGTACTTAAAAAACAACACTGGTTAACATTTGGAGAGTGAGACTATTAATGATAAACACACAACAACATTTGCCTTTCCCACATCCTCTTATTGTATTTTAAGAAAATGAACGTGTACTTATATTATGATAACACTAAAAATAATTTCATAACTACACTTAAAAATTACTGAGTTTTATGGCTAGCTTGTCAACCGCGCCCCCCCCCCAAGGGAGGAGCAGCCTAACTAGATCCCAGAAAAGGACACTGCAGCCATACCTGAAGAGATATGATAAGCTAGGGTCAGATGGAAGGGGGGAGGTCCTCCCCTATCAGTGGACTTGGAGGGGGGCAGGGAGAAGATGAGGGAGGGATGGGGAGAGTGGGAGGGAATGAGGGAGGGGATATGGCTGGGATACAAAGTATATAACCTGTGGTTAATATAAAAATAAATAAATTACTTTTAAAAATTACTGAGTTTTAGAGGCGGAATGAACAAATGAATCTTGAAGAACTTAGGCTGTCCAGGACAGAGTGGCCAGAGGGGAGGACTCAGTCAGTGAAGGGCTTACTAGGCCAGATGGGTTCAGCTCAGAATTCTGCCAGACTGTCAAAGGAGAGCTAATACCAACACTCCACAAACTATTCCACAAAATAGAAACAAAAGAAACCTTGCCACACTCATTCTATGTAGCCACCGACACCCCGATACTGAAACCACACAAAGAATTTCATAGCAATTTCCCCTGTAAACATTGATGCAAAAATACTCAACAAAATACTCAAAAATTGAATCCAAGAAAACATCAAAAATATCATCCAGATTGGTTTCCAAAGTGGTTGTACTAGTTTACATTCCCACCAGCAATGAAGGAGGGTTCCCCTTTCTCCACATCCTCTCCAGCATGTGCTGTCACTTGACTTTTTGAACTTGGCCATTCTGATGGGTGTAAAGTGAAATCTCAAGGTTGTTTTGATTTGCATTTACCTGATGACTAAGAACATTGAGCATTTCTTTTAAGTGTTTCTCTGCCATTCGATATTCCTCTATTGAGAATTCTGTTTATCTCTGTTCCCAATTTTTTAATTGTATTATTTAATTTGTTACTGTTTACCTTCTTTAGTTCTTTATATAATCTGGATATTAGCCCTCAGTTAGATATAGGGTTGGTGAAGATCT
>CM053752.1:87158371-87171455 GCA_028658305.1 Pachyuromys duprasi
CCCTCCCTCTTCCCCTTCCATGCCCCTCCCCCAGTCCATGATATGGGACATCCTCCTCCCCTTCCATCTGACCCTATCTATCAGGTCTCATCAGGACTGGCTGCATTGTCTCCCTCTGTGGCTTAGTAAGGCTGCTCCCCCACCCCCTTAGGGAGGAGGTGATCAAAGAGCCAGCCACTGAGTTCATGGAAGCAGCAGTCCTTGTTCTCATTACTAGGGAATTCACTTGGATGCTGAGCTGCCATGGGCTACATCTGTACAGGGGTTCTAGATTATCTTCATGCATGGTCTTAGGTTGGAGTATCAGTCTCCGAAAAGATCCCTGTGCCCAGATTTTTTAGTTCTGTTACTCTCCTTGTGGAGCTCCTGTCCTTTCCAGGTCTTTCTATCGCCCCTTCTTTCATAAGATTCCTTTTACTTTGCCAAAGTTTCGCTATGAGTCTCTGCATCTGCTTTGATACCTTACCCTGCAGAGTAGAGTCTTTCAGAGTCCCTCTGTGCTAGGCTCCTGTCCTGTTTCCTGTTTTCTTCTTCTTCCAATGTCCATCCTATTTGCCTTTCTGAATGAGTACTGAGCATCTTACCCAGGGTCCTCCTTCTTGCTTAACTTCTTTAGGTGTACAGATTTTAGTATGATTATCCTACCAGACTGTCAAAAGAGAACTAATACCAATACTCCACAAACTATTCCACAAAATAGAAACAGAAGAAACCTTGCCACACTCATTCTATGTAGCCACAGACACCCCGATACTGAAACCACACAAAGAAGGAGAATTTCTAATATCCACTTATAAGTGAGTATATACCATATGTGTCTTTCTGCTTCTGGGATACCTCACACTGGATGATCTTTTCTAGATCCCACCATTTGCCTGCAAATTTCATGATTTCATTGTTTTAATTGCTGAGTAGTATTTCATTGTGTAAATATACCACAATTTCTGTATCCATTCCTCAACTGAGGGACATCTGGGTTATTTCTAGCTTCTGGCTATTACAAATAAAGCTTCTACAAACATGGCTGAGAAAATGTCCTTTTTGTGTACTTGAACATCTTTTAGACATATGCCTAGGAGTGGTATAGCTGGATCTTGAGAAAGCATTATTCCTAATTGTTTGAGAAAGCCAGATACACTAAACCTGTTAGAAGAAAAATGCTGAAAAAGCATTTGGCAAAACCCACCCCCCATTCCTGTTAAAAGTCTTGAAAAGATCAGGGATACAAGGCACATACCTAAACACAATAAAGGCAATATATGGCAAACCTGTAGCCAATATCAAATTAAATGAAGAGAAACTTAAAGCAATCTCACTGAAATCAGGACAAGGCCGCCCACTTTCTCTAATCTCTTCAGTAAAGCACTTGAAGTCCTAGCCAGAGCAATAAGAAAACTAAACGAGATTAAGGGGAAACAATTTGGGAAGAAGGAAGTCAAAGCTCACTGTTCACGGATGATTTAATAGTATACATAGATGACCTCAAAAATTTCACCGGAGATATCCTCCAGCTGATAAACTCCTTCAGCAAAGTGGCTGGATATGAGATCAATTTAAAAAAACATCAGTCGTCCTCCTCCTGTGTACAAGCAAGCATGAGAACTTGAATTTGGATCCCCAACACTCACAGAAAAAGCTGAGTGTGGTGGTGTACACTTGTAATCCCAAAGTCTGTCTTCCTAAGCCCCAGATTCAGTGGAAGACTCTGTCTTACAAATAAAGTGGAGACTGACTACAGGAAGAGTCCAGCTGTCAACACTGGCCTCTGCCCTCCACACACACCTGTGCACATACACACGAATACACATTCACAGACTCATGTGCGCACTCACGCATTCAAGTGCATACACACACATTCACCATCACAGAACCTCAGGTGGATATCTCCATTTACTCATCTGGAATGTTCTGTCTCTGAAAATCACATGTGAAAACAAAGAATCACAGAAAGTTAAAACTGTTTGACCATAGAGTTCAGACATTACCCGCCTGTGATGAAGTCTGACAGCTTTCTAAATTAAACACGAATATCACTTTCAAATGTATTCTATCCCCTTGGGAATAAAACGTCCTTAACAGTCTAGGCCAACCAGTGAAAACGGTCAGATTAGCACATCCAGGAACATGTATTCTTTACACTGTTCTCACCCCACACACCAGCAGTGGTCCCTGAAATATAGCTACAGTTGGCAAAGTGAAACCAGTACAAACAATTAAGCAATAACTAACGGACGGTGTGCCAACTCAAAGTATGATTCGATTTGGTAAGATAGGAGGTTGGTAAGGTGATTTTATTTTAATAAAGAGCGTACATAAATGAGTCTTTTGTGGATATTAGAAATCTATTTAGAATAAGAGACAAAGAAGTGAGTCAGTTTCACTTAGAACCATTTTCTGGATATTTCAATTGAAAAGAACTAAAGAAGGCTTTATTTGGTACAAGATGGGAACAATGTGGTAATAACATCATTTATCTATTTTCCTTGGTCGTAATCAATTCTAGGGAATTTATGTTTAGAATGTTCATATGCTGAGATGTGTCAGAGGTGCAGGGATTATTGTCACTTTGTTCAAATGTAGTTAAAAAATGTTTTCATAACTTCAGAATTAGCCCATAAACAAATGCTTGTTATAATAAACAAATAAATATTTGTTTGTTTGTCTATTAGTAAACAAAGAAGCAACATTCTTAACACATTCTAAAAACACTGCCATCCTCACTTTAGATAATGAGCCACTGTGTTGGGTTCATGTTTATATTTTTGGAAGTGCAGGATTTTGGGTTTTCATAAAAATTAAGAGATTGATCCCTAATCAGGTAGCCAGTGAATGAAGAGATAAATAGTAACTAGAAATGTCAACTACTCAGTGAATACCTGAAGAACTGAATGAGTGCACTGTTAAGAAGAACTACAAAGTTCAAGAATTAATAGTTGAAAATATGAAAAGTACACAACCACATAGGAAGTTGTCAGTCTGGGATACCTGATGTCAATCTACACAATGAAAACAACTCTAACACTTCGGAAAAAAATACTTACTGCCAGGAAATCAGACCTTATTTGTCCAGGGTAATAGTTACAGTGGAGTCTTTTTATAATCAGAGTTTAAAACAACAGCTGGATTACACTTTCATTCCCAAAACAGTTCAGTCATCCAAGGTTTACACTTTGGTTCTTCCAAAACCCAAGTAAGTACTAATTCTCACTCTCCTCCCAACCTGCCTTCCAATTGAGACCTTGATTGATAAATGGGGCCATGAAAGTCAATGTCCTTTTTAATTTTTTTTTTACTAGTTAAATCTTCTGGCTCGTCACTGCAAATAAACAGGATTGGGATCCAATCCTCAGTTTAAAAAGATCCAAAAGGGTATGTTGAGCATATTAAGTGCCAAAAATTATACATTAATCTTAACGTTGTTCCTATAGTTATTATACTGGAACTCTAATAGGAATAAGGGGTATCTACAAGATGGAAACATTTTTGTTAATCTCGTCACTGAAATATACTTGAGTGGATTAAACACGGCATATGATTTTTTTTAAAGTTGCAAAGTTTTCATATACATTGGCTCCACAATAAATTTGATGTTTAAATCATGCTGAGGATTATTATTATTCACAATGTATAGGAGAAAAAAACACAAAGAACTTAAAACATAATAAAATATGAAAAATAAAAGATGGCAATGGTAGCTTGAAATATCACAGACTTTACCATTTTGCTACATAGCATGTATCATAAAATATTTTCTAGACACTGTTACAGTAGAATATCTTACTAATTCTATGCCGTATGTAATATCCCCTGAACCAGTACAGGCTCTTTTAGGTATGTAGAACACTCAACTCAAGCTAACTTCAAGCAAAAGGTAGGGTACATCGACACACAGCTTTCAGATGTATCTGACAACTAAATGGACGCAATGAGAAAATCAAATTAATCACATTTTGTATTTCTCCTAGTTCTGTTTTCTTTATGGCTTGGCTATAATCAGTAGATTTCTTTTCCCTCATGGTTGCAAATGGCTCCCAGAGCTTCCAACTGTATTAGTTACAGGTCAGTTGCAGTAATAAAACACCAAAAGTAACATAAGGAAGAAAAAGTTTGTGTTAGCTTCTGGTTCCAGAGGGTGTTTCCATAATGGTGGGGAAGGTGTGGCACCCAGACAGGAACAGAATACTGATCACGTCTCCATCTACATATGGACCATAATGGCCCATGGTTACAAAGGAAAGGTTGAGGACACTTCAGCAGGAGATACTTCAAAACATGAGGACGGCAGGATTAGCTACCTCCCCCCTCCCAACCTGGAGCCACAAAGCTGTCAGTTATCAGGCTTCATTCCTTGTTTGACCTTACAAGGTTCTCCCACACAACACACACACACACATACACACATAGCCTCCAACCCTGAGGATGTAGCTGACGCATCTTCCAACAACCCTGCCCTGGTGGCCAATGGCACACATGCACACAACACTTGCCCCAGAGACCCTGGCCACTCTCCAGGGGCATAAATAGCCTCCTTTCTTCCCAATTAACAGAACCAGTAATGCAAAGCTGTTCCTGGATGTGTTCTTTACTGGGGATGCCATGGAAACCTTACAAGGCACTTACCCATGCTCCTAAGATTCACTCCCTCCAGCCCAGCCCAGTGAGCAATGGGTCCTGCTACCTCTAAGAGGAACCTGACACACTTATGAGCACTCAGATGGGAGAGAGAAGAGAGAGGAATAGAGGAAGAGAGAGGAGGGATGGAAGTAGGAAAAGGAGAGATACATGTCATAAGGCAATGAAAAGAGAGGGCATAAATTCTCAAAACCCACTCCAGAAAGGCTGGCACTCCTAAACATTCTCTATAACCTTTTGCAAACAGGGCTACCAAGTGGGACCAAGTGTTCAAGTACATGAACTATGATGGGCCTTCCTTATTCAAACTGCAGCAAAGCCCAATCAAAGTCAGTCAGGAAGATATACAGTCTATATACAGGACCCTTTGCTCTGAAGGTCTGTATTTGAGGTTTACTGTGAAGCAAGTGCCTTCACTTAGGGCACCTGTGCATTCGAGTGAGCTAATCGTGGATACTGAAACATGGCCATCCAGCTAACTCAGGTCTGTTTCTCATGACCACTCCAGTTGTGAGCAGGGCGCCACAGGAACCACATGGAGGGATAGTGGACGAACCCTCAGTTTCCAGGCAAAAATAATGACTCTTGTGTCAAGATGTATCTTAGTACACAGAGGGCAAGGTGGATGATGTATTCCTAGTCTATATTTTATAAGAAAGGGTGCCATCTGATGAATAACTCTTTAAATCTGGTGGCAAAGAACATTATCACATCCTTTGTTTTATAAATCTTAGAGTCCTGGATTTTATTCTAGGTCTCTGAGGGCATAGCAGAACTATAATATGCACTGCTTCACATCACTATCACAAATATTGCCAACCAGACGTTGAGAAATAGATAATTAAAGAGGATTCTAGAAAAAAAATCAGTAAAGCCTGGGGGCAGGGAGGAAGGCTACACTTTCCTTTAAATGAGATAAATGTGAGTGAGAAACTAGTGAAAGCAGAAAAACTGAATCTTATTACCTAACTTACTTATTGTCTTAGTGGATATAAAAGTTTTCTACTTTCCTGATTATATTAGAGATGTTAATTAATTATTTGGGTTTTTTTTTACAATTTAATCATTTTTTATCCAAACTGTAGTGCCCTCCATCATCACCTTCCAGACTAACCCTCCCTCTCTATCCCCCCCCCATGCTCTTTCCCTTGTCCATCCAAAGGGGGAGTTCTCCTCTCTTGTCATCTGACCCTAGTTATCAAGTCTCATCACGACTGCCTGGATCCTCTTCCTCTGTGGCTTGCCAAGGCCAAATGGACAAGGGGAAGTGATCAAAGAGCAGGCAACTGAGTTCATGAGAGAGGCCATGAAATTTACAGGCAAATGGATGGAACTAGAAAAGATGATCCTGAGTGAGGTAACCCAGAACTATAAAGACACACAGGGTATATACTTACTTATAAGCGAATATTAGACATATAATATAAAACAAACATACTAACATCTACAGACTTAAAGAAGCTAAACAACAAAGAGTTACAGTTTTATTGCATGACAAAATATCACAACCAAAAGCAACTTAAGGAAGATAAAGGGTGTGTGTGTGTGTGTGTGTGTGTGTGTGTGTGTGTTAGCTTAAGATCCATAGAGTTAAGAACTATTTTGGCAGGAAAGACATGGCATAGTAGCAGAAGCAGGAAACCACTTGATTACATTTTCATCCATTCAAGAATCAGAGAGCAAGAAAAAGCAGTGGGTTAAGGTTATGAACCCCAAAGCTCCCCTAGCAATGTGCTTTGTCCAGTAAGGCTCTGCATCCAAAAGATCCCATAATCTTCCTAAATAGCATCATCAACTGGGGACAAAATGTTCAAATACATGAGGCTATGGGTAACATTTCTCACTTAAGCACCACGCTGATCATTACAATAAAAAATATTTTTGAGAAGTATAGGTAGTACTGAAATTATCAAGAGAAGGTGAGTTTCCCAACACTTAATTGCATGGGGAAGTCATCAGCTGATATGTGTATGGTGAAGGCAGGGCTGTGCCACAACACATTCTCTGAGCAGGACAAAATTCTTAGCTATACTAAGTACTGCTTTAATAAAAGATGCCTGATCAATAATTAATTTTCATAGAATATTGAAGATTGTTTCAAAATGCCAACATCCCTTTTAAAAATAGGACAATTCTATGAAAGCAGCACCAACATCAGCAAAAGTAGCAAAATATATTCTCTGCTAAGAATTGTAGTTTGAATAATGATTCTCTTACTAAAAGTCAGCAGGTGGGAGTCAGAGAGCTCTCAATCAGTCCTCATTTCTACTCACCAATCAGGAACTGTTGAAGACACAAATGAAAGGTTACAAGTCTCTGCAGGCTTGGGAACAAATATTAGAACCCCCAATACCATGGCATTTTCGGAAAATAGAAATGCTTGAGGAAACCCGCATTTTCATTTTTCATGTGCTACTTAGAAGTGCCCAGGATGTGGCCAATCAGTACATTGTTCTCTAATTTGATTCACAGAACTAATTTTCCTTGCCAAGAGTTTTCATTCTTTATTATTTTTCTATTGAAACCCTAATGGTAAGCAAGAAAACATTTTTAGGAGGAAAAAAAGTTTTAATCATTTTTATTTCCTTTCACAAGAAAGAGCTTCATTTTTATTATTTATGAAGATTTATACTAGTTTTCAAAATAAATTCCACTTAATTTTGACATACCTACACATCTATAGAACCCACAAATCCATTGATAGAAACTTTACCACTCCAGAAATATGCCTGAGCATCTGTCAAACTACCACCCACCACCTCCCCCATCCCACCCTACTCTGTAGGCTGTATTAGTGTAATTGCTTTGCTCCTTCTTATTGATGAGTCATATCTCATGCTTATTCATTTTTCTGCTAGTAAACATTTGTGCTGTTTTCAGTTTTTAGACGTTTATAACTAAAACCGCTTTGTGGTAGGTAGTGTTTTGAGGATATATAATTTATTTATGTCAGACAATTAAGAGTGAGAAAGGTAGCAGAAAGCAGTTAGGAAATAAAAATGTTAGAAATTGCCAATGAGTCATCCAAAATTTACCATGTTGTACTATCAATGAGAGTTCCAGTTGCTCTGCACCCTTTTCAACACTTAATAATGTAATCTTTTTAATCTTATACTATTATTATTTTATGTCATATTTTTAGATTTCTCATAGCTAATATTGATGACATCTTCTCACATCCTTTATAAACATTCCCATGTTTTGCCTTTTTAAGTATAGAGATGTTATACTTCTGAGAGATAGAAATATTTTTAATTAAATTTTAATTTTTTATATTAATTACAGTTCATTTACTTTATATCCCAGCTGTAGCCCCCTCCCTCATTCCCTCCTAATCCCGCCTTCCCTCCCTCATCTCCTCCCTGCCCTTCTCTAAGTCCACTGATAGGGGAGGTCCTCTACCCCTTCCATCTGACCTTAGCTTAACAGGTCTCATCAGGACTGGCTGCAATATCCTCCTCTGTGGCCTAGCAAGGCTGTTCTTCCCTGGGGGTGGGAGGGGGCTAGTCAAAGAGTTAGCCACTGAGTTCATGTCAGCAAGCAACAGTCCCCGTTCCCCTTACTGGGGAACCCACTTGGATATTGTGCTGCCATGGGCTACCTCTGATCAGGGCTTCTAGTTTACATCAATGTATGGTCCTTGGTTGGAGAAACAGCCCCAGAAAAGAACCCTGTGCCCAGATATATTTGGTCCCTGTGGAGCTCCTATTCTCTCCAGGTCTTAATAACTCTCCCTTCTTTCATATGATTCCCCACACTCTGTCCAAGGTGCAGAGTCTCCGCACCTGCTTTAATACTCTGCTAGGTATAGTCTTTCAGAAGCCCTTTATGGTAGGCTCCTGTCCTGTTTCAACAGCCTACAGACTGGGAAAGGATCTTCACCAACCCTATATCTGACAAAGGGCTAATATCCAGAATATATGAAGAAGTAAAGAAGTTAAAAAGCAACAAATCAAGTAATTCAATTAAAAATTGGGGTACAGAGGTAAACAGAGAATTCTCTGTAGAAGAATATAGAATAGCAGAGACACTTAAAGAAATGCTCAACATCCTTAGCCATCAGGGAAATGAAAATCAAAATGACCCTGAGATTTCACCTTACACCCATCAGAATTGCTAAGATCAAAAACTCAAGTGACAACACATGCTGGAGAGGATGTGGAGAAAGGGGAACCCTCCTCCATTGCTGGTGGGAATGTAAACTTGTACAACCACTTTGGAAATCAATCTCGTGCTATCTCAGACAATTACGAATAGTGCTTCCTCAAGGTCCAGCTATACCACTCCTAGGCATATATCCAAAATATGCTCGAGTACACAACAAGGACATTTGTTCAACCATGTTTGTAGCAGCTTTATTCGTAATAGCCAGAACCTGGAAACAACCCAAATGTCCCTCAACTGAGGAATGGATACAGAAACTGTGGTACATTTACACAGTGGAATACGACTCAACAATTAAAAACAAGGAAAGCATTAAATTTGCAGGCAAAAGGTGGGATCTAGAAAGGATCATCCTGAGTGAGGTATCCCAGGAGCAGACACACATGATATATACTCACTTATGAGTGGATACTAGACCTAAAAGATAAGATAAACTTACTAAAATTTGTACACCTAAAGAAGCTAAAGAAGAAGGAGGACCCGGGGTAAGATGATCAACCCTCACTTAGAAAGACACATGGGATGGACATTGGAATCAGGATAAAACTAGAAATATTTTTATTCAACCCAAATACAGGCCTGTGTTCTGAAATGATCAGCGCAAATAAACAGCTGCAAATGCTGCATGGTGGCCTGTCCATTCATTTATTGATAAACTTACATTTTTCAAGTATAAGTTTTATTCCAAATTTAAATGTATTAAAGTTTATTGGATTCCCAGTAGTAGTGAACATGTGACATTTCAAAGGAAGGCATATTCTGCTGTGCTAGAGGTTTTGTTCTGCAAATGGCAATGCATACAGTGGCCCAAAGTAGCCACTGGACTTCCTGCCTTACTGTAGCAACAGTCAAAAAAAATAAATAAATAAAATCTTAACAGAGCTAGTTTCACCTTTAGTTCTATTAATTGTATCTTCATATATTTTCACTGATTGTATGTGGTTCAGAGTTGTTTAGGATTGTGCTATGAATAATTGTGTTCTCCCCAAATTTCTCTGTTGAACTCACTCATGAAAGTGATATAGGAGAAGATGAGAATCTCTGGGAGGTCACAGGATTTTTATTATCAGATCACATATTAACTGATAGATTTTTCTTTCATTTCCAATCTTAATTCCTTTGATTTCTTTTCACATTCAACTTCCTCATCTAGAACTTGCAATGCTATACTGGTACATGGCCTGTCGTATTGGATGATTTCTGTACATTAACCATTATTGTCTTATAATGGTTCTGGTTTTGTTTATTTCAAAGTGCAATCAAGTTTTGTTTTGTGTGCGTGCGTGTGTGTGTGTGTGACTGTGAGTGTGTGTGTGTTTGTATGCATGTGGTCATGATATATAATAATTTTAACATGTTGCTGGATTCAGAATGTTAGTGCCTAACTAAAGAATACTGTATCTATATCCAAAAAGGACTTTTGTCTGTAGGTTTTTTTTTTCCTTCTCTTGTGATATCATTTGCTTTAGCTTCTGAATAGTACACTCAGAATTCTGGAAGACTTTTAAGTCTTTGTTAGATTTTTTATTCTACATTTTTGATGTGGGTCTTTTCTTATTTCTTGTTGAGTAAATTTTGGAAGTTTGCAGGGTTCTAGGAATTTGTCTGTTCTATAGAGAGAACTAGCTGTCTCTTATACTGATACCCAGGGTCCCAGAGCATTCTATACTTTCTGTTTCTGTAATGTTGACATCATTGTTCTCTTTGTCATTTCTTGATTCTAGTAATTTGAGTCATCATTCCTTTTTTATTTTTTGAAACAGAGATAAGACTTATCAATTTTGTTATCTTTTGAAAGTACCAAGTTGTTTTTGTTTCTTTTCTAGAGTCTCCATTTAATTGAACTCTGTGCCAATAATCCAATCATAACATATCATTTATTATGTTCATTTTATTGATAGTTTATCTTCCATTTTTAGTATCTTAAGAGGGAAGGTATGATGGCTCAAGATTCTTAATTTGACAGGCTCTAGGGTCTCCTGATAAATAAGGAATATGTTTGTGAGGAAGCTACTAAAAGGGTGGGAAGACCCACCGTTAGCAGGGGCAGGCCTGTCCCATAGGCTGTACTTCCAGAGTGCATAAAAAGGAGAAAGTGAACTGGATACTAATGCTGACATTTTTCTGTTTCATGACTGCAGATGAAATGTATTCATCTGCATCATACTTTAGCTCTATAATATTTCTGCTGTGATGAAATGTACCCTCAATCCATGAGCAAAAGATAAACCCTTATTTTAAATTACTCTCACCAAATATTTTCTCACAGATGTGGGGAAAAAATTAAATTCATTGGCTTAATATCTCTTTGTAATTTAATAGCAACATTTTCTTTTCTAAATTTCTTCCAGCTATGACTTTTGTTAAACTTCTTTAGTTTTTATGTATTCAGTTTTGGTTTTGTTTATTTTAAAGTGCAATTAGGGTTTTTGTTTTGAGTTTGTGCATGTGTGCGGGGGCGATGTAGTTTCCTTTTTGGTCCAATTGCTTATTTAAAGTCTGGTGTTTTACTATATTTTTCTATTTGTTTGTGCTATTGACTCCTGACTTCATTCCATTGTGCTGTACAACAGACTTAGTATTACAGCAGCATTTTTTGAATTAAGACTTGGTTGTAAACTAATCTAATCTTCTTCTGAGAAAGAAAAGATTGATATTTAAAGACAGCAAATAGTCCTCTACTATTAGATGTGATGTGCTACAGTGGTGCTCAAGTTGTATACCTTACTGCTTTTATACCTACACTTTTTTTATACCTATACTTTTTTTATACCTATACTTGGAAATGACTGCTATTATTCTTTTTATGCATAAACTGGTGGGCTTGGTGGTAATAATGTCCATATTTTTATTGAGATCATCTGTTAGGTGAAACTATTCTCCCAATATCTTTTTAAATCCATTATTACTACTATAGTGAACTACTAGGAAATCCAAATTTTAAACTTGAGCTTTAGTAATGTTTCTTTTACAAATGTGAGTGAGTGCCCTTGCATTGGGGGCATAGATGTTCAAAACTGAGATGTCATCTTAGTGGGTTTTTCCTTTAATAAGTATGAAGTGTCCTTACCATCCCTTTTGATTGTTATTTTTTTTTCGAAAGTCTACTTTGTTAGATACTAGAATGGCCACATTAGGTTGGTTCTTGAGTTCATTTGCTTAGATTATCTTTTTCTAACCATTTCTCTGAGATAATATATATTTTTGATATTAAGCTGTGTTTCTTGTATGCACCAGAAAGATGGATCCTGTTTTCATACCCGTTCTGTTAGCCTGTGTCTTTTTATTGGAGCATTGAGTCTATTAACCCTGAGAGATATTAATGTCCAATGATTATTAATTTGTTATTTTGTTGTGAATAGTATATATGTGTGTGTGTGTGTGTATGCTTTCCTTCTTTTGATTTTGCTGGTGAAAGATTACTTATTTTCTGTGTTTTCATGGGTCTAGTTGATCTTTTTGACTTAGAGGTTTCCTTCTAGCTGGATTTGTGAATAGGTGTTGTTTGACTGTGTCATGGAATATTTTCTTTTTTCTATCTTTGGTGATTGAAAGTTTTGCTGGCTATACTAGTCTAGATATGCATCTGTGGTCTCTTAGAGTCTCAAGACATCTATTCAGGCCCTTCTGGTTTCAAGAGTGAAAAGTCGGGTGTGATTCTAAGGTCTGTCTTTACATGTTACTTGGCCTTTTTTTCCTTGCAGTTGTAATATTCTTTCTTTGTTCTGTATGCTTAGTGTCTCGATTATTTTGTGGCAGGAAGACTTTCTTTTCTAGTTCAATACATTTCACATTCTGAAGGGTTCTTTTCATTTTATAAGCATTCCGGTTTTTAGCTTAGGCAAACTTTCTTCTAGGTTTTTGTTGAAAATATTTTCTGGACCTTTTAGCTGGGAATCTTCTTCTTCTATTCCTTCTGACCAACATGGCCTGCACTTGATTACTGAATTTCCTTAGATTTCCACCTGTGCATGGGGCACGTGCATGACTGTGATGGAGGGGTCAGGATTTGCGGTGCTGTCAGAGGCTTGGGTCCTTGGGATACAAATTGAGGGTGTACCTCCCCCATACAAGCCGGGGAGTGACAGACTGGCTAGATCCCAGGGGAGGACTTTGCAGCCAGCCCTGAGGAGACAGGATAAGCTGGGGTTGGATGGAAGGGAAGGAGGTCCTCCCCTGTTGGTGGACTTGGAGGGAGCGGGGAAGAAGGAGATGAGGGAGGGAGTGGGAGGGTAGGAGGGAATGGGGGAGGGGGCTACGCCTGGGATTCAAAGTACCTAACCTGTGA
>CM053752.1:87171955-87208611 GCA_028658305.1 Pachyuromys duprasi
ATGATAGCTCAGTGTAGGACTGAAGACCCTAGTGAGGGAAACAGGGACTGTTTCAGTCAAGATCTTGATGGCTGACTCTTTGACCCTCCCCCATACAAGCTGGGGAGTGACAGACTGGCTAGACCCCAGGGGAGGACATTGCAGCTAACCCTGAGGAGACAGGATAAGCTGGGGTTGGATAGAAGGGGAGGAGGTCCTCCCCTGTTGGTGGACTTGGAGGGGGCGGGGAGGAGGGAGATGAGGGAGGGAGTGGGAGGGGAGGAGGGAATGAGGGAGGGGGCTACACCTGGGATTCAAAGTACCTAACGTGTGATTGATATAAAAATAAATAAATTTTTAAAATGAAAAAAAAAATAACACTACACATACCTTGACCCAAAATTCCAGTGATATCCTACAAACAATTGCTGCTGGTTATGGCTATGATTTTATAATTTTGGTTCAGAATTTTATATTTTATATATATATTTTATGCAAATATATAATATGTATACAAATATATAATTTGTTTATTATATTGATTATATTGTATATATTAAGTATATTAATTGCAATGTACTATGTAGTATATTGTACTACCATTTTTATGTGTCATTTTACACAAAAATATTAAGCTTATAATCTTTATGTATATAAACATAAGTAGATATACAAAGCATACCACACATACAACAGGAATTAATTAAAGGCAGACATATTCTACATCCTTTTTAAGGACACAAAAGTTTTATTTCTGTTGGTACTAAATGGCTTCTTACATTAAATTTGATAACTTTCTGTTATTTTTCATTGTGCATTATCATGCATTAATATTTTAATTGCAAATAAAAATTTCAGACTGTGCAATAATTTGGGACTTTGCTCTCAAGGTAAATTCACAGTACTTAACAATAACGATAATCATAGCTACTTTTTCTAGTTTTAATGGTTATTTCTATTATCTAATTATACTGGTTAATAGGTAATCAAACCATGGATGTAGGAGAAAATTTTGTTTTCTATACTAGTTTTCATAGCTATTGTCCTTTTTTTCTCATCACATTTGATAATGTTTGGGGAAAATTATGAATATGCCCCTCCATTAGTCAATACAGCCATCATGTCTCATTTGATATGTGGGGTTTTTTAAAATCTTCAATTGTGAGGGAGAGGATATAGAAGATAATCATATACAGGGAGTAATGGAACAGGATGAGTTAAACTTTGAGGATGATGGGAAAACAGTACAGGACAGAGATTATAGGAAACGGTAACTAATAGGAAAGATATTTTGACTAAAACATGGAAACGAAACCACCTTCTATAAGAAGCTTATGTACATATAAATATATAAGCTGAGTACAATGATGCTCAAGACTAGACTGGGGAGGCTAGCCACCCCTAGGACTGCTTCCTCCTGTAGCTAGCTGCTTTTCAGCCCATGCCGCTGTGTGCTGTGCGCTGTGTGTATGTTTCTTACCGCTACTGTCATCATCCACAGTCCCACCACTGCTGGGACTGACACAGGGAACAGTAATACGCCCTGCCACAAAAGCTCCAGTGCTACAGTTGACAGTGGACATTATTCAAATGGCAAGAAGAAACATTCTACATGCATCCTTCTTGGGCCCTTTCTCGTTACAGACTAGCCTTGGACAGGTACCTTACTCCCCCAGTTCTGTGTACATCACATGCACCTCGGTTGCTAGAGCTCACTGCCTTCGCTTGGTTCTCAGAGGAAGATCTTACACTGACTAACACCATGTCGAAAACAATTGATCAGGCAGAAGAAGCAGGTACAGAGAAACTACACTGCTGCTTGTAACTGCAAGCAAAGGAACTGGAGTCTAGCAAAGTGACACATGAAGATACAATCTTGAGGAGAAGGCATCCATAGCATAGGCTAGCTTGCTAAATTGGTATAGACAAGTGTCTACCACATGTGCTGATAGGAGCACAAGAAATATGAAAAAGCAAGGTAACTGCCCATGATGTTTCACATGTGTATTCCGAGCATTTGGGAAGAGGAAGGAGAAGGATTTCAATGAGTTCAAGAAAACTCTAGTCTACATGGTGAATGCCAAGCCACCTTTGAGTGAGCCACTGTCTCAAACAAACAAATAGAACAGTAACAGTATTCCTCCAAAGGAGCGCAATAGTCTCCAGCAGCAGATACTTAGAGGAAAGTTGTGGAGCTGGGAATAGAGTTCAGCTGGCAGAGTCTTTGCCCAGCATCCATGAAGTCCTGGATTCAAGCCCCAGAATGATACAAACCAGCATGGTAGCACATATTTTAGCATCCTAGAGGTGAGAGTAGGAAGATCCAAAGTCCAGGTCTGCTTCCACCTAGCAAGTTTGAGGTTTCCCTGGGCTACATGAGGCCCTCTCTCAAAAAAATGGCCTGGAGGTTTGTAGTAGCTTTGGATCACTGTGATAAGCAAATGAAGAGACAACTGAAGGGAGAAAGGATTTGTTTTGGCCCAGAGTTTCAGAGGTTTCATGTTGTTTCTGCACCATATTGAGGCAGAACATCCCAGGAAGGTATAAGTGGTAAAGAACTATTTACTTTATACCAGGCCAGAAGGAGGGTGATAGACTAGAAAAATGGGGGTCAGGTAACATTACAGTCCCAATGACACATCCTCATGGACTATTTTCACCAGCTAGGCCTTGCTCTTAAGCTTCCAGGAACTCTGAAAACATTGCCACAAACTGTCTACCAAATCATGAACATATGAGCCTGTAGGAGACAGCTCCTATTCTCTCCATGACATGAATATTAAAATGCCTGAAAACAAGTTTAACAGATACCATGTTTCCTTTTTTCTTCCTTTCTTTTCAAACACTGAGAGCAGATTTAAGCTTCAGTGTGTATGTATGGGGCGCTAGGAAAGGAGCCGTGATAAAGGTAGGAGAATAAGGATAGAAGTGATACTAGAATGCCTGAAAAAAATGAAAGCATGGACGGGGCAGCACTTGGAGAAAGGAAGGGGATCAGAACCAGAAAAATGTGGTGTCTGCATTGAAGAAAGCAAAGAACAAAACACATGAAAATTCCATTAAACTCTGTTATATAGCATGCAAAGGTGTTGCTAACCAAAAATGTTAAAATTCAAAAGAACAAATATAAAGAAACTCAATGAGAAATAAGCAAAATAGGTAATTAAGAAATATTAGGAAAAGAATTTGTGCTATGGAGACAAAGTCCAGCAGAAAGGACGTGATCATGAAAATGACTCATACAGAAAGGACTCACTATGATACATGAGAAATAGTCAAGACCATGAACTTGCTCAAGACAAGAGAAGAAGTTCTAAGCTGGCTCTACTGATACAGACCTGTAACAGGATCTGATACAGATCTAGAAACTAGTTTAAGAAGATTGCTAGTTTAAGCCCAGCCTGGGCTACTAAGTTTAAGGACAGCCAGTCTTGAAACCCTGTCTCAAAGAAAAAAAAATAATAACAGTTTAAAAAGACCAGGATTTAGCTCAGAGATAGAGGACTGTCCAGCATGCACAAGGCAGCAGACAAGTCTGAGAAAAGAGTGAAGAGGAAGAAATAAATAATTATGTGACATCCTTAAACAAGCGCCTTTGAATTTTAAAACTCAACGACGGGAGAAAGGCATGAAAAACACTATCTAATCACATAACTGCTAGAACTACAGTGCTTTAGGGAAATATGAATATTCATGTGTTTATGTGAACTTAGAAAGATTTAACCGGAAAAAATTGTTAATGCGTGATATTGTTATCAGACAGTCATAAATGCAAATAGAGAATTTTAAAATCTTTCTTCAGGAGAAAATTTCAACTTATGTTTTAGAGAAATTCCTATCAGAGTAGTGGCAGATTATTTCAATTGAAATAAATCTCAAAATATTTAAACAGAAATTGCGCCTAAGTTATGGAAGAAAATGACTACCACTGAAGAAATTTCAGAAATAGAGGAGAAACAAAAAGTTTTCAAGGCAAGTAAAACCTGAGGGAGTTCATTATCAGCAGATTGCTCTTACAAAAGATGCTTACAGGAGCTCTGCATCTTGAACTGTGATACTTAGAATCACCATCACATGAACAAATGGAAGTATAAAGCCCACTAGGAATGCAGACCTGCAAGTGCATATACTCCTAACACACAGAAATAGAGGCAGGAGAATTGAATTTGATCCTAGCTACAGAGCAAGATCAAGAGGAGCAAGATAATGATGACAAGCAGAGCAAGGAAGTCAGGACCTGAAGAGCAGGAGGAGCAGGAGTAACAGAAGGAAGAGATACTTAAAAGAGGAAGAGAAAACAAGTGTTACCATCAAAGGATACCACTACCACAAGGATGAAAAAATAAGACAAAAGTAAAAACAAAACAAAAAGCAGTTGGTATTCCAAGTAGAAGAAATTAAGAAAAATAACAAGCATGCTATCTTCAAATCTGAATATTAATATTCAATATTAATTAATATATTATTAGAGTCTGTCACTTAAAAGACTGAATTTAAAAACAAGACTAAACAATATACTACCTACAAGGAATGAATTTGACCAGTAAAAACATACATAGGATAAAAGTGATATATGAAAATAGAAAACAAAAGCAAGCAGGAATAAGTTATCTTGATAAACAGAAAGTATGGCCTTCCATAAGAGGGGGCATCACCATTTAATTCTCAAGACATCATTTAAATGGGGAAAAAAAAACTACAATGGCAATGTATAAGCACCTGATGCTGGAACAATCAATTGCATTTATTATTATTATTAAAAACAGTTTTGAAATTTAAATTTATTTTGATTATATTCCTCCCCCTCCCCCAGTCCTTCCAGAAGCTCTCCTCCTCCCTACCCACCCAATTTAAAGTTCTTTCCCCAAAAATTAAACCAAAATCCAATGCAACAACAAACTCCCTAAACTAAGAAAACACCACCCAAAATGAAACAACAAAACACCAGCAAACTGTAACCTAATAAAAGCACACAAAAAATATGGATTCCATTTTACAGTGGTCAACTGCTCCTGAATATGAGGCCTGTCCTGTTAGTCCATCATAGAAATTTGATTTCCCCCCTCCCAGCAGGTATGACAGTTCAGTTGTTAACCATTACTTTAGTGGCTAGGTTTTCATTCATTCACTTTTTAAGAATACAATGAAATAAGATATTAGATAAGACAAAACAATTACATTGATGTTCAACAAGACAAGCCAACAGAAGGAAAAGAGCTCCAAGAGAAGGTACAGGAATCAGAGACCCATGTGCATGATCTGTGCTCTTGCTGACTAGAAAGAACAAGGAAGCTACTTCTGCAGTGGTATCAATGACTGCAGACTCACAGCTGAGGAAGAGAAACATGTAAGGCTTCTGTGACAACCATCACCTCCACCTTCTCCCCAAAAGGCAACAACCTAACAGGAAGCTATTGAGGAGAACTGTTTACATTTGTGATAAGGGTGCTGAGGTGTAGCTCTCCAAAATAGAGTTTACTGGCAGGACTCGGGTGGGGATGGATTTTGTTTTCTTTCTTTTTTTTTTAATTTTCAATTTTTATCAATTACAGTTTATTCACTTTGTATCCCAGCTGTAGCCCCCTCCTGCACCCCCTCCAAATCCCACCCTCCCTCCTTCTTCTTCTCCTATACCCCTCCCCCAGTCCACTGATAAGGGAGGCCCTCCTCCCTTCCATTTGACCCTAGTCTATCAGGTCTCATCAGGACTGGCTTCTTTGTCTTCCTCTGTGGACTGGTAAGGCTGCTCTCCCCCTCAGGGGGAGGGATCTACTTTTCTTTAGGAAGCTATCCACCAGGAATTTGACCTTGCTCCAGTGACTATATGGACAACATAAATTAGAGCTCCTCTTACTCCTCCTCCTTCTCCTCTTTCTTCCTTTTCCTCTTCTTCTTCTTCTCCTTCTCCTTTTGTTTGTTTTTTTAATCTTTTTTGGACCACAAGGGTGGGAAGTAGCAAACCTGAGAGGACTTGGAAGTAAGGGTGGTCAGAGTACATTATGTGAAATTCCCAAATGGAAGTGAGGACTGCATCAGGCATGGACTTGCTTGCCGGCTTTTTTGTTCACTTTCCCCTGGGTAAGGCTACAGGGGAAGAGAAAAGCTCAGCCTGGAAGCAACTTGATGAGCTAGGCTAGATGGGAAAGTTAGCTCCCCTTTTCTGAGGAAAAAGGGAGGGGGAGGGGAAGGAGGGACTGGGAGAGGGGGCTACACCAAGGATGTAAAGTGACTAAAAATAAAATTAAACTAAAAAATATTGTTATAAAAACAGAAAAGAAACAAACATATTAGAGACCTGCTCATTTATATACTCAGAAATCCCGTGAAAACACTCAACTGGAAGACAGGTACAGACCCACACTGGCCGGTTTATTCTCTTGAGTTTATATGAGCTTTGCTCATGTTCATTTAGAAGGTCTTGTTCTCCTAAGTGTCATCCATTCCCTCTCGCTCCTGCACTCTTTCTGATTTCAATTTCATGAGGTTTCCTGAGTTGGAAAAGGGAAGTAAGTAGGGGAAAGTTTGTGGGATCCACTAGAAATCCAATGTGGGAAGACAATAGACTTTCTGCTTTGAAGCCAGATGATCTAGAGCATTGGAGTTTAAGGATTACAGGGTAATGTGAAAATCTGCAGTCACTCTGCTCAGACATGGATTTAAACCAATACAAAGTCTTTATTAGCCAGACTGGTACTTCACTGAGTGTTTGGGATACCAGTGTAGCCCCAGGACTTTCTTAGGGTGAGATTTTAAGCACACACACAAAAAAACATATTCTGGGTTGATATACTTCAATTAAAAATAAGTTAGTCAGAGGAGGAACTACAGAAGCGAAAACACAAGGTTAGTACATTTGAAGACTTTCCCCAAACTATGGACTTTGATTGATTAGATTTTCCTTCGCATTTTGGCAGGTAGTGCTGTCTACACACTGAGTTTTAGAGCCTGAATAGTACTTCCATTATGATATCAGTTGTGCTAAGGTCTGTGGCCAGTTACAAGCCTACTTTTTCCCTGGCTGGAGTGGAGCAATCAATTTCATAAAGCAAACATGATTAAAGGAAAGATGGACTCCAATTAAAGGGTTTCAATACCTGAATTTTGATAATGTGTACATAATCCAGACAAAAATCAATATACAGTTAAAATTAGTACGATATCTAAATATAAGACCTAAAACTCTAAAACTGTAACAAAAAGAAATATATAAGACTGTGGTGTGGAATAAGATATTTTGAGTAAGACCCCAAAACACCAACAATAAAAGTAGGAACAAAGAATCTACCTAGCAGTGTATCAAAGCAGATGCTGAGACTCATAACCAAACCTTGGGCAGAGTGCAGGGAATCATATGAAAGAAGGGGGAGTTAGTAAGACCTGGAGAGGACAGGAGCTCCACAAGGACCAAACAGATCTGGGCACAGGGGTCTTTACTGAGACTGATTCTCCAACCAAGGACCATTCATGGATATAACCTAGAACCCCTGCTCAGATGTAGCCCATGGCAGCTCAGTATTCAAGTGGGTACCCTAGTAAGGGGAATAGGGTCTATCTTTGATATATAACTCTTATTTCAAAGGATGCCATGCCCTCTTCTGATCTCTACAGGCACCAGGCATGCACATTCAGAAAAGAATACAAACATATTTTAGCTTTGTTGGTTTCCTTGTGGAGCTCCTCTCCCCTCTGTGTCCTTCTATCCCCCACTTCTTCCATAAGATTCTCTATGCTCTGCTTAAAATTTGGCTGTGAGTTTCAGCATCTGCTTTGATACCCTTATAGGCAGAGTCATTAATTGACTCTATATAAAGCAAATTGTTAAAAGACTATATTAAATTGATATTAATCTCAAAAAAGCTTTACTGTATAAAACAAAAACCCTCACTAGATTTTAAATTTAATTTTTTAATTAAAAATCACTTGATGAATTTAACATGATTAAAGTTTTTCTACATAACCTATAAAAGGGACTACTGGGAATGTTTGGTGACAATTTTAAGCTCAGCACATAAAAAGGCAAAGGAGGATGGCAAATTGGATGCTATCCTATCTTCAGCTATATAGCAAAACTATCTCAGAGAGGAGGAAGGGAAGCTTCTGACTACAGCTTTAACAGGACCAGTTGCTTCACTTTACTGCTGCCATGCCTTCCCACCATGATACACTGTAACATTTTTATTTGTTCTTTTATCTTTTTGAAATGATTATATCATGTCCCCTTCTTCTTTCCATCTTCCAAATTCTCACACATTCTACATCTCATGTTCTTTCCAACTCCTGGTCTTTTTCGTTAACTGTTTTTACATGCATAGAGTTTATAGGTGTATATATATATATTCCTAAATGCAACCTGCTCAGTCTGTATGTTACTGCTGTGTATGTTTTCATGGCTGACCATTTGGTATTGGATAAGCAATCGGTGTGCTCTAAACTGGGGAAGACTATATCCTTTCCTAAGCTGTAAACAAAAGCAGGGGGAAAACCCCTTTTATCCCTAGAAAATGATGTGGGAAGAGTAAAGACAAACAACAATCTAAAAAAAAAAAAGAATTTTAATCTATAAAAGAGAACAATATCAATGTCATGAGAAGGATTTTCTAAAACACCACAGAAAAACAACCCCACTAAAAATAGACAAATAAGAATGATAAACAGACTGAAAATAAAATTTAAATGATCCTTTAAAACTATAAAAAGTGCTCAAAGTATTGATAATTTCAAAATGCAAATTTAAGCAATAAAGATCCACAATTTGTTATTGATCATTAAGTAAATTTGAGAAGATAAATGAGGGGTAGGGAAGTGGTTCAGTTAATAAATATTTATTATATAAACACTCACATGATAAGCAGGGAACCATGACATGGTTCTATAACCCAAGTACAGGGGATGCAGAAGCAGAAGGAGCCCTGGGCCTGGCTACCCAATCTAGCTAATCACTGAATTCCAGGTTCAGTGGGAGACCTTGTCACAATCAAATAAGGTAGACAGCAATTGAGGACACCTAACATTAGCCCTGGCCTCCACAGACATCACATAGTGTCTGTCTGTCTGTCTGTCTGTCTGTCTGTCTGTCTCTCTCTCTCTCTCATGCACACAAACACACACATACATACACATACACACACACATACACAAGATGTGTGTATACTGGTGAAGATGCAGCAGTACCTCACAGAGTCAGTTTTGTGGTACACTGGGGAATCCCAATACACTGATTTCAATTGACATAATCAATCAGAAGTTTTTTAAATAAAATAACACGTTGAATTTAAGCTCCAATTTCTGAAATCCGCCCACAAGAAATTCTGGCACGTGTTCTAAAAGATATGTTTTAAACTAGAATAAACTCAAATACATTAATAAATCATGTATAGCTTCATCATAGAATATTTCCATCCATTAAAAATAATGATGAGGCAACATATATTGAGAGCTGACAGAGACATTGTAATAGCCCATTTTGTGTTCCTGTATCATGATGCTTGGGAGCATATAACTCATGAGGAATAGATGTTTTCTTTCCTATGATCTGGCAGGCAAGAAACCAAGGTGGTAGTTTATGTTGAGGGCTTATTTTCCACGGCCTCACATGGAAAAATGCAGACCAGTAAAATGGGAGCAGTACGCTCTGTCAAACTCCTTGAGAAAAAGCATCTAATTCTATTCATCAAAGGGATGGATTCAGTTTCATTCAAGGTTTGGAGTTCTCATGGTCTAATCAATGTTAAAAGCCCCAGTTTTTAACTGGTAGCATTATATTTTGGAAAAAGCATGATCAAACTGCAGGTGAAATGTGAAAGTCTCTAAAACATGTGGTTCAAACCAAAGAGCAAGATGTAATGAAACAATTAATTGTATTACCAGTTGTGTGCTTTTGCTGAAAAGGTCTGTGTAAAGACACATCAAATCAATATTGGTCGCATTTTAGGAATCAGGAAATAGGAAAGAACAGGGAAGACTCTTTTTTACAATTCCTATTACTTGACTGCTTTACTCCTGTCATGTATTCACATAAAATAATTTGTCATTTAAAAACCACGAAAGCTTCATGTAGTTACAGCTGCATAAGAAGCTGAGGCTGTGATGCATTTTGAGACAAGTCTGAGCAATACAGTGAGGTCTTATCTCAAGGAGATAAAGAAACCACGCTGAAAAAGATTAAAGGGCTTATTGTAGTAGAAAATATTCAATTTGTCTACTGTAAGTGATAGAAAGAGGTGAATGCTAACAAGTGCAGCTTTGTTGAGAATATTGTGACGTGTGCAGCCTTTCAAAAGAGTAACCTTGAGCAACCTCTATGACATAGTCTTTATCATATTTAGGCAGCTTCTTCAAAATGCACCATCCTAAAAGCAACAAAGTATAGAACAAATAAAGGGTCAAAACCAATTAAAACTAGGGATTTGAACCCACCCATAAAACCTTCGACCCAAAATCTGTCCTTCCTACAAGAAGTGTAAAATAAAGACAGAGCAGAGATTGAGGTAATGGCAAACCAATGACCAGCCCAATTTGAGTTCCATCCCATGGGAGAGAGTCAGCCCTTGACACTATTAATTACTCTGCTATGCCTGCAGACAGGAGCCTAGCAGAACTGTCTACTGAAAGGCTTCACATAGCAGCTAATGGAAACAAATTCAGAGGCCCACAGCTAAACAATAGGCCAAGCTTGGGGACTTTTGTGGAAGAGTGGGAGGAAGGATTGAGGGGGCCAGAGTGGACAAGGACTCTACAAGAATACCTACAGAGTCAACTTATCTGTGCCCATGGGGGCTCACCGAGACTGAAAAACCAACCAAAAAGCATGCAAGAACTGGACGTAGGCCCCCAGCATGGTCATCATGTTGGTCCCCTAACAACGGGAGTAGAGCCTGCCTCTGACTTTGTTGCCTGCTCTTGGATCCCTTTCTCCTAGCTGGACTGCCTTGTTATGCCTCAGTGGGAGAGGATGTGCTTAGTCAAGCTGTGCCTTGAGGTTCCAAGGTGGTTTGGTACTGCTTGGGGGCCTCCCTTCTCTGAAAAGACAAAAGGGGAGGGGTTCTGGGAAGGGAGAGTGAGTCTGGGAGCAGAGGTCAGTGGGGGCTGCGATCAGGCTGGGAGGTAATTAAATAAATGAATGACTGAATGGGAAGAAATGAAATTCTAAGAGCAAAAGAAAGAGCAATGATGTTCAGAGAACAACTGTGTTGTATCTAGAGAACAAGGCCGGATGGATGTTTGATAAAGAAAAAGCCCCCAAATGAAGAGTCCTCAGAATACAGGAATATAGACTCTCCACCCGGCCTCCCCCCAGCTCACCAGATTTTCTTATCTGCAAGATTCAGAAAAGCCAGTGTGGAGCAGCTAACCATGATATCAACAAATGCGACCTCAGGTTTCTTGTGCATGCCAGTTGCTAGGTTCTCAGCAGGACTCCTGCACAAGTATCTCCCTCTGATTTCAGTCACTCACTCTTCCCTAGTCAGTTTATTTTGGGACACAAAATGGCAATCATGACAGAAAAAGGGTGGTGTTAATTTCCACATCCTTGCTCCAAGACCACAGTGGGCTGTCCTTACTGAGTACCATAAACAGCTGACATGTCATGTCTCCAATAATGGCAGACTGGCAGTGGCCAAAGCTGTAACTCGTTTAACATCTCTGACAATTACCTAGAACATCTCTGCTGCACATCCCTAAGGAGTGTTAGTGGAATTCTTGCTGAGATAATTTAAAATTCAAGTTTAAAAAAAAATTTCTGACACTCAACTCATTTCAGGAATGAATTCTAAATATCAAAAAGGTGACGTTTGATTTTAACTTCTTATAAACTTAAAATCAAGTATACACAAAATTATTTAACCAACAAATATAACATTTGATAGTCTCCATTAGAGAAAACTACATGAGAAATTTTCTTCCTGTGCCAGTCAATAAAAATCAGCAGTAGTTTAACATAATCCTCCCACCATGGAGACCTTCATGAGCAAGGCCATTTTAACTTCCCAATCCTGTCTTAAAATGCATCTAAATCGTTCCCCACCAACCATGTTCCTATACTTTAAAAACCATAATTATAATATGATGGCAGCTACTCACATTGTCTTCATTTGTGTATGACACTGTGAAGGCAAGTGTCAAGCGCGACCATCATCAAAGACTATTCCCTGGAATCTAGTAAAGCTGCAAGTGCAGAGTCAGCAGTGTCTCTGCCAACAGTCATAATTAATTAATTAAAGTCATAAAGATGATCATAGATGAAGCATTTGTGCAGCACACTCTTTAATTGGACCCTTCCTATTGCTCTTCTTAATTGAATCCCTACTTTCCTTTATTGTGTTGTTAGTTCCTTCTAAACCACCTGGACTGTGTGTGTCTGTATCTTAGCTTACAATTGGAGGCAAAATCAAAAATGCATGTTCTGAAAGGTAGGCATTATGTGCAGCACATGGGAATTTGGGTATTGGTTTCTACTCATTAGCCATTCTGATGGGTGTATGGTGAAATCTCAGGGTCGTTTTGATTTGTATTTCCCTGATGACTAAGGACTCAAATGGTGGGAACTAGAAAAGATCATCCTGAGTGAGGCATCCCAGAAGCAGAAAGACAAACCTAATATATACTCACTTATAAGTGGATATTAGACATATAATATGGGATAAACATACTAAAAGCTGTACACCTAAAGAAGTTAAGCAAGAAGAAGGACCCTAGGTAAGATGATCAGTCAGTCCTCACTCAGAAAGACAAATGGAATGGACATCAGAAGAGGGAAAAACAAGGAACAGGACAGGAGCCTACCACAGAAGGCCTCTGAAAGACTCTACCCAGCAAGGTATCAAAGCAGATGTTGAGACTTATAGCCAAACTTTGGGCAAAGTACAGGGAATCTTATGAAAGAAGGGGTAGATAGAAAGACCTTGGGACAGGATCTCCACAAGGAGAGCAACAGAACCAAGAAATCTGGGTCCAGGGGTGTTTTGTGAGACAGATTCTCCAACCAAGGACCATGCATGGAGATAACCTAGAATCCCAGAACAGATTGTAGCCCATGGCAGCTCAGTAGCCAAGTGGATTCCCTAGTAAGGGGAACAGAGACTGTCTCTGATATGAACTAGTGCTCGGCTCTTTGATCACCTCCCCTTGAGGGGAGAGCAGCCTTACCAGTCCACAGAGGACAATGCAACCAGTTCTGCTGAGACCTGATAGGCTAGGGTCAGATAGAATAGGAGGGGTCTCCTCTATCAGTGGACTTTGAGAGGGGCATGGGAAGAGATGAGAGAGGGAGGGTGGGATTGAAGGGGAATGAGGGAAGGAGCTATAGCTGGGATACAAAGTGAATAAACTGTAATTAATATATAAAAATAAAAAAGAGAAAAAAGAAAATAGTCTTTTAGAACCATTCCTGGAAGTCCAGAAAACACTACTCTCCGTATGCACTCATCCACCATGTTTTTAAGTCATCTAGTTGACCAGTGGAGCATTTTGATGGTCACGGAGCTGAGACCTCCTCAGCCAGTTGGCATTCACAATTAGGACCCAGGATGCCACAACTCCAAGACCAGTGGTTGAATTCCACAGATCCTAAAATCTACTGCCTCTGCTCTGGTCTTCAAGACTGCAGCCCACTGCCACCAACAATCCAACACTCAGGGGTCCTCCTTCTCTGTCCCTCTTGATCATCTGAAGCTTATTCGGCCAGTCCTTCTCTTTCTTCCCAGCAGAGATTTTCAAACCCATGGAATGCAACCTGTCAAATACAGTAAACCAAACTTCAATCACACGTAAAGAGGTTTCCAAAATTGAGCTATTAAATAAATGGGTCTTTCGAAAGGAAAAATAATTTTCCCCCAAACATGATTTAAATTATCTTTAAACAGAACGGAGCTTTAAAATATACAAATACATGGTCTGTCGAGATGAGTTAGTAGATTAAAGCACTTGCCTTGCCTGGTTAGCTGAGCTCTAAATCCCAGATCTCTCTCTCTCTCTCTCTCTCTCTCTCTCTCTCTCTCTCTCTCTCTCTCTCTCTCTCTCTCTCTCTCTCTCTCTCAATGTATATACAGACTGAAGAGATGGCTCAGAGGTTATGAGTACTAGTGTTCTTCTAGAGGACCTGGGTTCAATTCCCAGCACCCAAATGGTGACTCACAACAACCATCTTTCTTTCTGGATTCACAAGAAAGCATAAAGTTACTTGGACTTATAAAGAAGCCTTAACTAATAGCAAAACTTTCAGTTTGGTGGGTTTAGCCAAATGGAAGGGGGCTATAATAAAATAGACCTTTTATTGTTTAGCTTTTCCAAGTGGCCCAGCAGAACATTCCCACAAAGTACCACTCTAATCCTCAAGGAAGGGATGAACCATCAGCATTCATAGATGTATCTATGAAACCAGATTTAAGAAATGATCTGCTGAACAAGATTTAAGAAATTTAACACTCAGGTACTTAGGTAGAGAAACTAGCTGTAAGTGGTAGGTAGGATCCTGCTATGTCCACCATTTGTGCACCAAAGAATATAGAACATTACATATCATATTTATGTCTTGTCAGAAAATACAATGAAAATAAAGATCCACTAATTGAATACCATATGTTGCAAAACTGTGTCACTGTTTCCATTCCCCTAAATCCACATCCTCCGTGAAGGAGAATTAACTGCTAATTGTCCCAAAAAGCTTTATTAGAAATTCTATCAGATAATGACAGAACTAGGTCCTCTCACCAGAGAAGACCATTTGATCAGCACAATGAATCTCTAATAATCAAGTCTCAAAGAGAACTCTAAGATGTAAAACAGCTTCCTTTGTTCAGATATGCTTTTATGACTCAGGATTCATGACCTTGTAGAACATACTCTATACTATGAAGGAGAGGTATCAATTCCTGTCTTGACCAAATTTGATTTTACTAGAATCTATTCATTCCTAAGCGCATTAAAATATACATTTGTGTTTCACTGAAATTGATTTCACGACAAAACCAGGTACTCAAACTGGAATGCAAGGTTACTGCTTTTCTGACACTCTCCTTGAGTATTGACAAGCAGCAGTGTACAATGTAGCATTCCCCCCCACCCAACAATTTGGATACTGTCACTCAACACCACAGAAAATACAGGGTGTAGGCAATTGGGGGAGTGACCTCACGGTCACAAGCATAACTACTGACACTTATCTAATTTGATCACCAAGTGAACTGTTTTTTTGTTTGTTTGATTGATTTTTGGTTTTTGTTTTGTTTTGTTTTGTTTTTTACTAGTGTAGCTTCTGAGGTTTTTTTTTAATGTAATTTTTTTCTAACTTTCTCCACCTGGGAAAAAATGTTCTATGTTGTTAATTCCAAGGAAATAGCTACAAAAATTTTGCTCTATCTCAGCACAATTATAAACCATTTTTGTAACTCCCTCATAGAAAAATAATCCATATAAGAAAAGTAGAGACAATATCTAAAACTAAGTTGGATTAAATTTTTTATTTCACAGATAACTTAAGAGAAGCCTATTTGAATACATACTAAATATCTACATTATTATTTGTGTACATGTTTAAGCTTGGAATCCTAAAGGTCTACTCTGATACCATCACGCTTTCAATACAAGTTATTATTAATCATTTTTTTCTACAGAAAAAGATACAAATGCAGTCCAGAATCTCCAGAAATGGCTTTGATCACCCTCAAAAGAAAGCCCTGTTCCATCCATTTCATCATTTTGCCTCTGGAGAAAAACAGAAAGAAAGAACGAAAGAAAGAAAGAAACAGAAAAACATAACTCCTTATACCCCAGAGCTAATTTGCTTCTGTGTTTTAGGCTGAGTTCAAATTTCTCATTAAAAAACTTCAGACAATTGGCTTGGGGTGGGAGAAGAAACCTAATGCGTCTGCTGGCAACACTCCAGCCTCCATGTCATTGGTCTACATTCCTGGAGCATCTCCATTAGCTAACGGTGAAAAAGCTAAAAGATAGCTTAAACCAATAAAAGGGGATCAGAAAGAAGAAAAACACTAGACATGCAAAAATAACACAGGAACTATAATCACAATCACCAGGTAGCATCATACGTGTCCATGTGTAGAACAAAAAGAAATGGAGATGCCCTAAAGAAAATCTGGCAAGAATGCACACACACACACACACTCATGCACACACACCCATGCACACACAGACACACACACGTGTGCGCATGTGTGTGGGTGCATGTGTGTGTGTTTTGAGACAGGGTTTCTCTGTGTATCCTTAGCAGTTCTGGACTCACTTTGTACACCAGGCTGGCCTCAAACTCACAGAGATCTGCCTGCCTCCGCTTCCCCGTGTGTTGGTATGCACCACCGTGCCTGGCAGTTGGTGACAGACAAGGATGCTTTAAAAGGCAGAGTCTCCCTCAATCTTAAAATAAGGTCTGTATGTGACTTTCCTAATAAAATCCAGTGTGTGTTTACAGGAATCTTCTAAAATCAACTCTGAAAAGCTAACAGTATGCTCTCCATTTTCCAGTCTAGTGCAAAGTGAAGACTAGAAGGAAATACAGGCATATGAGAGTAGCCAGTAATGTTTCCAGGGGGAAGAAGTATGCAGTCTTAATTGTAGTCGCTCTCTGATGTGTCCTCACACATTTAAGTCCTGAGTTGTCATCGCTCTGTATGAGATTGACTGCTGCAGTGCTGGGCGCCCCGCTGCCATCTAGGAGCCATTATGAGCCACAGAGAAGAAATTAAAGACACAGCATTACACTAAGTTATTTGGGGATACTCCATGTCACAGCTAGTAACTGCTCTTTCTATATTTTTGAGCAGGTCTAACTGGTCAATATAAAAAGCAACAGATACATTAGGAAGCTACAAGAAAAAAAAACTTTAAAAAAGCAATTCATTCTCAAATCTTTATAGACTCCATCTCTTCCATCTCTACCCCCAAATGATACAACTCCAAAGCACTTAGGAATAAATAAGCAAGCCTGACAACTTACTGCTTAAGCCAATCCCTCCCCAGGCACCTTCCACACAGGCACAAAATGTGTACTCAGAAGCTACTAGAAAAAGAATGAATTGATTTGATCAAATATTTAATGCCACTATCAAATTTCTGAGAGAATCCACTGCCTTCTAATACTGTCAAACAGAGAAAGTGATTTTACTGGGCTTTTAGCATCAAATGCACTGAGTGTACAGTAAAGGAGCCTATTAAGGGGAGGAAACAGCACTTAGCTGCTCTCTTACCTTTTGAGTATGGTGCCTCCTCTGCTGCTATTAACTGCTACATTGTATTTCTCTGTCAGACATCTCAGTAACTTGTAAGTGAAGGTCAAAGGACTTTATAAGAAATTTAATTACCAAGGACATTCAGGAAAGATAAAAACTGGACAGTACTGTTTTGTGGCCAGCCTTTACCAGATACATGCTTTTCAGAGTACTATCGAGTCATCAGCAGGAAGAAAATGGTACACAAGTCTAGACATGCTATTCATACTTGAAATGAGAGAACTACTAAAAACGAGTGGTTAAATTAAGCATATCCTGTATGGACCCATTGAACCAACAATCATTTACAGAAAATCCAATTGATTTCTACTGAAAAAAAAAAAAAGGAAGATGATTTTCTCAGATAAGTGGTCTGTAATTTACTTTCACTTTTTAAAAACCTGCTGATTAAACACTATATAAAGATTTTACCCAGAAGGTTAATAAATATAGCCTCAAGAATAAGATCTTTGGGCATGATAACAGTTGCCTGGCTCAGGGTAAGGAAGTGCCTCAGCCTGCAGATGACTGACCAGGCAAATGTCACAAGCCACAAGATAAAACAGTTCACTTATTTGCCTGAAAGATTAAAGTCTTAGAGAAGAAAGGTGAAATAGTGATGACATTTCTGATATAAACCTGAATAACTCTCAGACTGAAGTTCCCGTTTGTGGAAAGATGAAAGGGGATGAAAGGCATGGTTTCTAGTATGTACACCACTCATAACTGAAAACTCACATAGTACAAAGAACATGGGGCAAACATTGTATAGCAGATGAATCCAGAAGACTAAGATGCAAGAATGAAACAAAAATGCCCATGGAGACTCTTTAGAGATATCAGAAACCTCCCAGACCTTTTTGGTGAAAACAAAGTTGTCCTAAGTAGGTTTTTGTCTCAAACATCTAAGTTGAATATAAGGTGATCAAGGACAGGAATCCTCTGTGTAAGTAACCATCTCTTAAACAGAAATCTCTGACAGAATTCAAAGAATTCATCCCAACTTTTTTTCTACTTAAAAGAAGAACCGCCTCACCCTACCCCTGGCAATGGGCAAAGAGGCCAATTGTTGGTGGTGTTCTTGTATCAGTCAGGAGCAGAGTAGACAGCAGTCCTTCCTTCATCCCAGCTTTATGCCTAGCATGGTGGCCAAAGCTGTTTCACGTCTAGGACTCATAAAAAAATCAAATCAAATCCAGGCAACCCAACACAGGAGGAAGAAGACAGACCTGCAGACCACCATGCCACCCACAGACCTGTCTTCCTGCACAGGGCACAGGAGAGCCTTAGATACCTGCTTGTCACCACACTACACAGCACTGATGTCACCTAGAGGGCTGCCAACCGAGTGCCCAGCCCGCGGCAAGAGCCAGCACGGTGTGTGAGTATATGCTGGACAGACAGAAGACGAGAGAGGTGGAGCAGCTTGAGCATTGTGAAGAGAGGTGAAACGAGAGATGCAAGGGTGGACAGGACTACCCTGTGACCAGCGGCCAGCCCCATCACCAGGGGCCAAGGTGAGGTTTCAGCCTGAGCTGCTGCTAAGGGCCACGCCTGGGGCCCTGGCAATGGAGCCGAAGGGGTTTGTATCAATGTCTGTGGCTCGTATTACCACTAGAGCACGTGGAAATGTCCCCAGTCAGAAAAGCCACCAGGGATCCGAGTGGGTGTCCCGAGGCTGCCCCTCACTGGCTATGGTGCTCTGGAGAGCTGGCCCTGCCTCTAACCAGGAGCAGCACTCTGGAGAGCAGGCCCTGAAATGGAACTGACCCTGAGCTGTTCCTGGTGGCTGGGTTGCGGGTGAGCCAGCCTTAAGGGTATCCATGTCAGAGAGCTGACCCTGCAACTCATCTGACATGGTGTGCCACGGTGCGCAGAGGTGATACACACCCGCCCCCGCCACCTCTCGCAGCCAGGAAAGCTACTACAGGGTGATGAGGATGGGACAGCTAGTCCTGCCTCTCGCCAGCTGCAGCATTGTGGGAGAGTGGGTCCAAAACCTCTCCTAGACAGCACAGCAGAACTGACCCTGGGGTGGAGGGTGCAGGTGAGCTGGCCCCACCACTCACCACCTGGCTGTGAGGTGGCATAGCTGCAAAGGTGACGGCTTCCACCCTCCCTTGTCCCTCGCCTTTCACCACCTGTGGCAGTCAGGATTTCCGGTCCCCGGGCATGAGAACAGGTGATGTGGACCTCCCCCTTGCCTACTGCAGCACACAGGAGAGCAGGTATGCATCTAGCCTAAGCAGCATAGTAGTGCTGGCCCTGGTCAAGGCGTGCAGATGAGGTCAAAAGCAAGGGAAAGCAGCTAGTCAGGAAAGCTAGACTTGAGGGCATGAGAAAAGGGGGCGGAGGAGGCTAGCCCTGACCCCTCACTGGCTGTAGCACTCTGAAGAGCAGGCCCTGCACTTTGCCTGGACAGCACAGTCGAGCTGTCCTTGACGGCAAAGGCACAGGTTTGCCAGCTCTGGGGTGTGAGAGCTGGAGGGCAGGACCACCCAACTTTGTGTTCTTTATAAAATATTTCAACAGCAAACTGATTCACGCTCTTGACACAGAAGCATATACACTTGGATTGAAGAGATGACTCAGCAAGCAAGAGTAAGCACTAGCTGTTCTAGAGGGCCTAGGTTTGATCCCCAGCACCCAATGTGAGGGCTTACCACTACCTGTAACTACAGTTTCCGAGGATTTGATGCCTTGTGTCCTCTGTGGGTACCAGGCAAACATATGAGAGAAGTATATGCAAGCATTATAACCATACACAAAGAAAAGAAAGAGAGAGAGGGAAAGAAAGAGAGAGATGAAGGGAAGGAAGAAGAGAGGGAGAGAAGGAGAGAGAGGAGTAAGTGAGAAGGGAATGCAAGGGAAGGGAAGGCAGGCAAGAGAGGGAGAGAGAAAGAGAATTTCAAAGTTCAGCAGAGTGCAAGTCATATTTTTGCTTCCTCTTCATATCTAGAACACTATAGTAGAGGTCACTCAGTCAGAACAGCTAGCAGTTTAATAATTAAAGCCCACAATCAAGGGTTTCTTTTCCTATCCTAGAGATCTACATAAAGGATACTTACCTTATATATATATTTTTCCATTATATCCCTCAGCAAATCTAAGTACCCTGTCTGAAAGCTCAGTATTCTCTTTTGCATTACTGTCTGGGAACATGGTTAAGAATTATATCAACCACGGCTAACTCGGCTTCATAAGGAACAACTTGAATGAGCAATCTCTGTTGAAAATCTTGTCATCCTATAACTGTCCATAATTATGCTTTGGCTATGTTTAGAAATAATGAATTTTAAATTTCTCAGGTTTTTAAATTATTTTACACGAACTAACTAAATGTGCACATCTATTTCAGGATTTCCTAATAAATCTGTCAGAGTATAATACAAAGAAAATGGATCATACAGAATTTTTTATCAACTTGTTTTAGCTAAATCTCTACAAAGTCAGGACTATCTTTTATGATAGCCCTTGAATTCTGTTATATTCATGGAAAAACTGGGATATGAATATATCACATAGCAGGAAGCTAAGTTTATATTAAGTACAAGAGAAGATATATTTTAGGACACAGGTTGGTACTATATTTAAAGGGGACTATCCGTACATGAACAAAATTTAATAAAATATCCATATTACATATACCATGCCAACTCTCACCCACATTAACATCATTTTTGTATCATTCCCCACACAGTGTCTTTTTGTTATTTTCCTATTACTGAAATTCTGCCCCATAGAATGTGTTAGAAAGTGTTCATTCCCTCAACACCTTTGTATCTTGTCAGATTTTAACAGTGAAATAAAACTGGCAACATGCTTTTCAAACAAGTGTTACTCCCTCTAATGGGTAAAGGGCTATTCAGGTTATCTACTTAAATGTTCCTGAAGGCCCAGGTATCTGAGCACTTGGTTCTTGGCAGTACAGTTGGGGACGTGTTGGGTGTGTGGCTCTAACAGAGAAAGTACATCACTGGGGTTGGTTTTCGTTTTTTTTTTATAGTCTCACCTTATCTAGTTCATTCTCTCTATTTCTTCCTTGTGGTTAAAAATATGAGCCCACCCTGGGGCGGGGTGAGCCTTGCCAGGCCACAAAGGAAGACAACATGGCCAGTCCTGATGAGACCTGATAAGGGTCAGATAGTAGAGGAGGAAGGCATCCTCTATCAGTGGACTAGGGGAGGGATATAGGGGGAGGAGAGGAGGGAGGCGGACACAGCCAGGATATAAAGTGACTAAATTATAATAAATACTAAATCAATTTAAAAGTATGTAAACTTGTACAACCACTTTGGAAATCAAGCTGGCGCTTCCTCAGACAACGAGGAATAGCACTTTCTCAAGACCCAGCCATACCACTCCTAGGCATATATCCAAAAGAGGCTCAAGTACACAATAAGGACATTTGCTCAACCATATTTGTAGCAGCTTTATTTGTAATAGCCAGAAGCTGGAAACAACCCAGATGCCCCTCAACTGAGGAATGGATACAGAAATTGTGGCACATCTACACGATGGAATATTACTCAGCAATAAAAAAAAAAAGGAAATCATAGAATTTGGAATTTGCAGGTAAATGGTGGGAACTTGAAAAGATCATCCTGAGTGAGCTATCCCAGAAGCAGAAAGACACACACAGTATACACTCACTCATATAGACATATAATATAGGATAAACCTACTAAAATCTGTACACCTAAAGAAACTAATCAAGAGGGAGGACTCTGGCTAAAATGCTCAATCCCCAGCCAAAAGGCAAACAGGATGGACATCAGAAGTAGTAGAAAACAGGGAACAAGTCAGGAGCCTGCCACAGGAGGCCTCTGAAAGGCTCTGCCCTGCAGACTATCAAAGCAGATGCTGAGACTTATGGCCAACTGTTGGGCAGAGTGCGTGGAATCTTATGAAAGATGTGGGAAATAGTAAGATAAGGACAGGACAGGAGCTCCACAAGGAGAGCAATAGAACCAAAAAATCTGAGCACAAGGGTCTTTCCTGAGACTCATACTCCAACCAAGTATCATGCATGGAAATAACCTAGAAACTCTGCACAGATGTAGCCCAGTTCAGTGTCCAAGTGGTTTCCATAGTAATGGGAACAGGGACTGTCTCTGACATGAACTGATTGGCCTGCTCTTTGATCACCTCATCCTGAGGGGGTAGCAGCCTTACCAGGCCACAGAGGAAAACAATGCAGCCACTCCTGATGAAATATGATAGACTAGGATCAGAAGGAAGGAGAGGAAGACCTCCCCTATCAGCAGACTTGGGGAGGGGCATGCGTGGAGAAGTGGGAGAGAAGGTGGGATTGGGAGGGGAAGAGGGAAGGGTTTATGGAAGGACACAAAGTGAATAAAGTGTAATTAATAAAATTAAAAATTAAAAAATTAGAAAAACAGAAAAGGAAGAAATTTTCTTGTATGATCATTTAGAGTATACATTCTGCAGTAGGCATGGGCCCGTGATCACAAACATTTATATAAGAGAAGAAACATTTCATATGCTAAAGTTTCATACTTAAGTAGAAAATCTATTAAAAAGTAATCAATAAAAAAAAAAAAGGTGAGCCCTCAGCTTCCTGCTCCTGCTGTGAAGCCTGCCACTCGTTGCTCATCTGCCATAATGGATTCTTATCCCCCTCGAACCAAAATCCCCAATAAACTAATCCTGTATAAATTGCCTTGGCCTTGGTACTTTAGCACAGAAGCAAAAAAAACTTCTCATACAACTAGTTCAGTTTGTATGACTTTGAACAGTTTATTTCCTTAAAGGAATTAGTGTTAAGTTATCAAACTGCATTCAAGGAGTTTTTTCTTAATTCCTCTTTATCTTTTTAATGTATTTGGAACCTACTGTAAGCATGACTTTTGTTTCTTATACTGATAATTTGTGTCTCCTGTTGGTTTTTTTTTACTCATAATTATGTAGAAAGATTCTATTTCTTATTTTGCTTTCCTTCATTTAATTTTAATGATTTTCCCTCCAGTGCTTTGAAGATTTATCTAGTTTATGCTCACTTGAAACTCACATTTCTCCCATTTGTGTTTCTCTGTTTTCTTAAAGAAGTTACTAATTTCAGATCCCTCTTTCACAAATGTATTAACTGTTATAAATTTCCCTCTAATCTCTGCTATATAGTGCCCAAACCTTTTACTATAGTTTATTACAACATTAAATTATATTGCATCAATTAGCATTTTGTTGAAAATACTACAAAATTTAGTTTTAGACTCCTTTCTTTAAACAATGCATTTGTAAGTATTTTGTTTAATTCAAGAAATTTAAGAATTTTCCAGCCATCTCATTATTCTCTAGCTTCATTACATTGTGGTCCTAAAACATAATTTGCATATTGGCCACCTTTAAAACAGTAAGATGTACATGACACATTTTTTGTCTAGAACAATATCTCCTGTGCCCTGAGGAAAATCTGTGTTCTGTTATTGTAAGGTAGGTTATCCTATGATGTCAGTTAAATCAAACTCAACAATTGTGGTGGTTAGATCATCCATTCCCTGTTTTCTTCCAGCATTGTCTATCAGTTACTGTGATAGATTTAACAGGTTTCTCTATTCAATTCTACACACATATGCACAAACAAAAATTTTATAAAAACAGTATTTCTAAGTTTTCTTACAATTTATTGTGATATTTAATTGACTTATTTAATCACCCAACACACTATTAACACAGATATTTCCTATTAAAAGTTTTAAAAGTCGAGACTTGTATTTCGTTTTTTCCCCATTTCTCTGTTTTTGTGCATTCTGCTCCATGCTTCAGACATGTTTTCTTTTCTTCTTTTTTTTCTGCCTGAATGAAAACTTCTCCTCCTCCTCCTTCTCCTGCTTCTCTTCCTCCTCATCTTTCTCCTTCTTAACATTTCCTATAGGAAAGGTTGTTCAGTAGAGCGGTCCCTTAGTTTGTCTTTGTCTGGAGAAATGTCTCTGTCATTTTTTCATTATTTCTGAAGGCCAAATCAACTCTATTCTAGATTGCTGTTTTTTTTAATACTTTATATTTCGCTCCTCTCTTTCCATGTTTGCAAATGTATAAGTAAAAGTTTGTTTTAATACTTTCCTTGAACAGTTGTAAGTGCCCAACTGCTTTCTGATCCTTTTTAACTGTTCCTGTTGTCCAGTTTCCTGAAGCTGGAATATGGCATACTTGGTTAACTTTGGGACTGCTCAGCAGGTCCACTGAATGGCTAAATCTGTAATTTGCTATGCATGACTAACTTTAGAAACCTCTCATTGAATACTTCAAATACTCCTTTCTAAAAATATTTTTTACACTTACTTGTATATTTGGGGCAGTTGGGATGACACACGTGGCACCCTTGTGAAAACCAGAGGACAAGTTGCAGAAGTCAATTCTACCCTCCCCAACGTGGGTTCTGGGAATCCAACTCAGGCCGTCAGGCTTGGCAGCAAGTGTTTTTGTCCACTGAGCCATCTCATTAGGTATCATATCAGTTTCTAATAACATAGACATTATGTTTTTTCTTTTTTGATATACTTTTTTTAGTTTTTTAATATTAATTACAGTTCCTTTACTTTGTGTCTCAGCTGTAGTCCCCTCCCTCATTTCCTCCCAATCCCACCCTCCCTCCCTCATCTCCTCCTTGCCCCTCTCTAAGTCCTCTTATAGGAGAGGTCCTCCTCCCCTTCCATCTGACCCTAGCTTATCAGGTCTCACCAGGACTGGCTGCAATGTCCTCCTCTGTGGTCTAGCTAGACTACTCCTCTCACAGGGTGGGAGGTGGGGGGCTGGGAAGGTCAAGGAACCAGCCATAGAGTTCATGCCAGAGACAATCCCTGTTCTCCTTACTAGGGAAGCCACTTATATACTGAGCTGCTGTGGGCTATGTCCGAGCAGGGTTCTAGGTTATATCCATACATGGTCCCTGGTTGTAGAATCAGTCTCAGACAAGCCCCTGTTCCCAGATATATTTGGTCTTTGTGGAGCTCCTGCTCTCTCCAGGTCTTACTAATTCTCTCTTCTTTCATATGATTCCCTGCACTCTGCCCAAAGTTTGGTTATGAGTCTCAGCATCTGCTTTGATACACTACTATGTAGAGTTGTACATTTACACAATGGAATACTACTCAGCAATTAAAAACAAGGAAATCATGAAATTTGCAGGCAAATGGTGGGACCTAGAAAAGATCATCCTGAGTGAGGTGTCCCAGACCCAAAAGACACAGATGGTATATACTCACTTATAAGTGGATAATAGACCTATAAGATAAGACATTGCATTTCTTGATACTGAGCTTAATTTTTTTTCTCTTTATTTTTTCTTGTTTCATATATTACATCCTGACCATAGTTTCCTCTCCCTCCCCTCCTCAACTCTCCACCCTCCCACCTCCACTTTCCTCCAGATCCACCCCCATTTACCTCCTCTCAGAAAAGAACAGGACTTCCAGGGACATCAACCAAATATGACATAGCAAGCTACAATAAGACCAGACACGTATTCTCATATCAAGGCTGGATGACAACCTAGTAGAAGGAAAAGAGTCCCAAAGAGTCAGACACAGCCTCTGCTCCCACCGTTAGGAGTCCCACAAGAACACTGAGCTACACAATTATAGCATATGCTGAAGACATAGGTCAGACCCCTACAGGCCCCCTGATCTCTGCTAGTTCCCATGAGTCCCTTTTGAGTCAGTTGATTCTGTGGGCTGTGTTCTTGCGGTGTGCGACCCCTTTGTCTCCTCCAATCTTTCCTCCCCCTCTTCCACAGAACTCCACCAGCTCTGCCCAATATTTGGCTGTGGGACTCTCTATATAGTCCCATCATTTGCTTCATGTACATCCTGCAGGCAGGATAAATTGTACGTTGGAGTTTTTGTGACTGGGTTGGTGTTCCAATCCCTCCACTTACAGCTTTGCCCTGTTACAGAGGATGGCCATTTCAGACTCCAAGTCCCCCATTACTAGGAATCTTTGCTAGTGTCATCCTTACAGATTCCATGCAGTTTCCACTGTGCTAGGTTTCTACCTTACCCCAGAAATACCCCCAAACCCAGTCATCTCTCCCAGTATTTTCTCCCTCCATACCCCTCACCTGATCCCTCCTCTCCACCCCCGACATCCATTCTGTTTCTTCTTCCCAGGGAGATCTCTGCATTCTCCCTTGAACCCTTCCTGTTACTTGGCCTCTCTTGGTCTGTGGATTTTACCATGTTTATCCTTTACTTTACAACTAATATCTACTTGTGAGTACATACCGTGTTTATCTTTCTGAGTCTGGGTTACCTCACTCAGGATGATATTTTCCAGTTCCATCCATTTGCCAGAAAATTTCATGAAATCATTTTTTTAACAGCTGAATAGATATTCCACTGTGTAAAGGTACCACATTAAAAAAAAATCATTCTTAAGTTGAGGGACTTCTAAATTGTCTACAGTTTCTGGCCATTATGAATACTGCTGCAATGAACACAACTGACCAAATGTCTTTATAGTAGGATGGAGCATCCTTTGGGTATATGCCCAGGAATGGTATGGTTGGGTCCTGAGATAGACTGATTCCAAATTTTCTGAGAAAGCACCAGATTGATTTCCAAAGTGGTTGTACAAGTTTGCACTCCCACCAGCAATGGAGGAGGGTTCCCCTTTCTCCACATCTTTGACCTTATATTTTTAAGTATTCTGTTTTGTCTTCATGCTTTTTCTCTTTGAGTCTTGACAATATTTCTGTATCTTCAATTTCACTTGTTTTTCTTAATCAAGTCTACTTGTGAGCATAAATGAATATTTTTATTCACAAACTTATTTCCTTTAGTTATTTCTTCTCATATGGCTTAACTGTTATGCAGTCTCTGTTCTTTTATGGCTGTTAGCATATTAATAAAAGTTACTTAAAATACTCTGGTATTTTTATATTGGTGCAACATTAGGTCCTGAAGACTGAAATTTCTTTCAGATAGCTCTTTTTATTTTATTTTATTTTATTTTATTTTGTGCTTTGGCATGCTGGTAATATTTTTGTTAAAAGAAAGGCAATAAGAATAGGAAATATAAACTGAAATATGTATCTTTACTTGAGAATTCATATAAATCTGGCTAGAATTTACTTTGTTAAAATATGTTTACTGAGTTTAAAATATCACATGTATTTTCTTTGATTTCCTCTGGAATTTAGAATTTCCTAAGTACTTACACACACACACACACACACACACACAATTTGTAGCCCTGTCAGTGTAATCTACTGCTTTTGAATTACAACCCTCTTGAGAGAGTGTGTGTGAGGTCACTATTCTATAACTAAAATAAAGCTTAGATTTTTTTACTGAGCCTCTGTCTCTAAGCTTTGGCCTTCATGTATGTTTCCCAAGTAATCTACTGATTTCTCCCACATCCTCTTACTGTTTGTCTGTGCTGAAGTGTACATAATGTACTTCCTCAAAGCCCACATTACTACAATCGTTCTGCGTTTACCGGAGACAGGAAAGGCAAAAGGAACCAGAATGGGAAAAGTTCCCTTCCCAGCTAGGATAACACCCTGGGAAAGCCTTCTTCCCTGAGCAGCAGACAACTGTAACTGAGGATGCTCCAAAACCTGCCTCCCCGTGATTACTCAGTAACAGTAATTATATGGAGTCATGCAGGGAAAGGGGAGGAGTTCACTCTTCCATGAGCTTCTGAAGACAAAGCACTTGGAAGTGTGGGTTCCTGAAACTGTGTGCCAAGAGATTTAAACCAGCTGCCAAATGACCTGAAAGCTTGAGTTGCTAAAGACCTTATCACTAAAACATAAAGATTAATAACAAGTGGCCAAGTTTACTATTATAGTAAAAGGGCTATAAGTTTTAATTTATATTTGAAGAATATAGAAATAATTTAACTGTTCTCCAACTGTCTGAATCAAACTGTCTGAAACAAAAGGTGATAGAAAGAGATAATTTATATTTATGGTATTCACTGTAACACTGGCAAGCAATAACTGAACCTAAGTGACAAAAAATACTAAAGGGAGTGCTGGAAATTTATGATATTCCACTTCATAATTAATTAACCATGTTTATTCAATGCTTATTTATTACTTAGCTAGCACTGAGTTAAATTTCCATTACTATTTAACTGAGGGCCAACCTAGACACTTTCAACTTCAAAGGTGGAATGTGCCAGTGTATTGATTTTAATCCTAGGGACAAGAAAAACTAGGGATCCAGGAGAACAAATGATTTTCCTAGGTTGTTAAAATGAGTTGAGAACAAAGAGAAGAACTCAGGACCTGATTTTGAGGGAAGACTTTCATCCATTGTGCCATATTGAAGGCCTTTAGGTATAGTCAAAACCTGAAAAGGAGATAAGGTTTGCTGTATTTCCCCCAAATCCAAGAATCTCTCAACTTAGCACAACTTACCACAGACAAGGGTGACAATGCCTCCTATGAACAATAATTTTTCAATTAAGTTATTGTTTCTAATTTAATTTTTTATTTATTACAATTTATTCACTTTGTATCCCAGCTGTAGCCCCATCCTTGTCCCCTCCCAATCTCACCCTCCCTCCCTCATCTCTTCCCATGCCCCTTCCCCAGAACACTAATAGTGGAGGACCTCCTCCCCTTCTATCTGACACTAGCCTATCAGGTCTCATTAGGACTGGCTGCATTGTCTTCCTCTGTGGCCTGGCAAGGCTGTACCCCACTCAGCTGAAGGTGATCAAAGAGGCAGCCAATGAGTTCATGTCAGAGACAGCCCCTGCTCCCCTTATTAGGGTGCCCATTTGGAGACCAAGCTGCTAGGATGGATTTGTTATCTAGCACTATCAACATCAGCCAAAAATTGACAGCTAAAAAAAAAGAAAAAAATAATGGAAAACACAGTCATTTTCCCGAATTCTAAATATCATCATACAAAAGTAGATATGGTTGTATATCATAAAATGAGTACGTTATTTGATTTTTTTCAGGAGTCAAAATATCAGCACAGTCTCAAGTGAGTACAAGATGGGAAATCAGTGCTCACTTTGGCACTTAAAGTCACCTGCAGTGTGGAAAAGACCATTGTGAAATCCTCAGGACAGCAGTGGTGGTGGGAAATGATGGATTAAGCCTTCTTTGTACTGGTGTTCACAATACTCCAAACATGGTGACTAAACAACTTACGTACCAAGCATGACAGAGAAAAATTGACTGGGCTCCAAATGGAAGTCTCTCATTTCTTGCCAATAAGCTTAAACATGTTCAACAAAATGTCTCCTTCAAAACTGAATTTTTTGTTTTGTAATAACTAGGCTAGCATGTCAAAACCTAAGGTTCTTCCAAGTATCCAGAAGTAAAGGTAGAGAAAGAGACTCCTGAATACAAGAGGAATCTTGAACTGGATTGGATTTTTGTTTTTTGTTTCAATCTTTCTTTTTATTATTATTAATTTATTACAATTTGTTCACTTTTTATCCCAGCTGTAGCCCCCTCCCTCATCTCCTTTCCACTCTCCCTCCCTCTTCTTCCCCTATGCCCCTTCCCTAGTTCACTGATAGGGGAAGTCCTCCTCCCCTACTATCTGACCTTAGCCTTACTAGGGAGGGCACCCTCCCTGAGCTTCCCATAGGCTACATCTGAGCAAGGGGGCTAGGTCCTCTCCATGCATGGTCCTAGGTTGATTCATCAGTGTCTGCAGGAGCCGCTGGGCCCAAATATTTTGGCTCTATTTCTCTCCTTGTGGAGCTCCTCTCCCCTCCAGGTATTTCTATCTCTTCCTTCTTCCCTAAGATTCCCTGCACTCTGCCCAAAGTTTGGCTATGAGTTTCAACACCCTGCTGGTTAGAATCTTTCAGAAGCCCTTTGTGGTAAGCTTCTGTCCTGTTTCCTTTCTTCTCTCATTTCCGATGTCTATCCTGTTCTCATATTTATCCTATTGACTGAACAAGCTATAGTAATAATACATGATGAAGAGTTAACACTGAACAAAGGTTATGATGCACTTATGGGTACTGTCCAGAGTTTTTGTTTTGTTTTGTAACTCTCCATGCAGGCAGTGCGAATGAAGAGACTACCCCTTACTCAGTATTCAAAATACTGAACGGGTGGGAGAGGGTACAGTAGCAGTGAGAAGGTTCAAACAGGAAGAGGGGTGCAGGTGGGAGAAGATATAGGAAATTAAGAAGGGTCAAATGAATGAACATAAGTTATACATAAATAATTGAGACCAGGTACGTTCCTTGTGGCATGTCCCGAAGAAGCAATGCAGGATGTAGGAGGTGGAAAGTCAGCAACATTCTTATTCAGCTTTGAGCCTTTCCAGTTTACAATGACTCACTCAATATATGCTGCGACGGTGATGGTGGTATGAACGTAATAAATATAACAAACAGCTTTATGGTTGGCTTTAAGTACTCTTCTATGTCTGCTACTGAAAAACAAGTCAAGAATCTTTAGGTGAGAAGGACATAAGCTCCAAAGAAAAACCTACTAATAATATTTTTCAAAATGGCCATAATATCAAACTGCCTTCTAGTAATACTAATAAATTCATGCAGCTCTCATTCCTTATTTTAGAAGCTTGTTTTTGCAGAGAACAGCAGCTAAAACACAGACCCACAACTGGGCAAAGCACAGAGAATAAGTGACTCTGCCATGGTCCACATAAATGTGGCATCTATATCACACCCTCCCTCACAACTCAGGGAACATTGTGGAGGAGGGAACAAAAAGGCTCTAAGAGTCAGAATGCAGGAAAAGACAGATGAGAAACAGTATCTTTCAGACATGACAAGGCCATTGCACCCATGAACAGCTGTGGTTGCTTACACAAGACCTTCACAAGATCAAGACAATTAATATCCAGTGCACATGGGGAAAGGGCACACAAGATCATGACAGGTGATGGCTTCAGGGAAGAATCCGGCTTCTTTGGGGGTGTGGCCCTAGTAGGTTACTCACATTCCAGTAGATGGCTCTACCCCCATGAGTATGGGAGCAGCAACTAATTAGACTCACTGGGTTGTAATAGAAAAATATAAAGTAGCAAATGGAGTGGAAGAGCATGTCGGGGGGGAAAGGGCCCTTGGTAGGAAGAGGATAACAAGGATTAAATATGATAAAATACATTATATGCATGAGAGAATTCTTTCATGTCACTTTATGAAACCATCAAATTACTATGATAGGAAACCCAGGCAGTCCTGACGAGGAAAGAAGTTTATAGACTCAATATTCTTCATAACACTGACACAAATTCTCAGAATTTTAGCATATTGAATCCAATAATGTATGCAAAATATGACACAACAAGTTATAGTTGAAAATGTCAGGAATAAAAGAGTACTTTAATATTGGCCAATTAATCTATGTAATTTATCATGTTTAATAAACTAACACAGAAACCTGCATAGCAATTTCTGTGTGCAGAAAAAGAAATAACAATGATCCGATATTCATTCCAGATAAAACTTTTCAGTAAAGAAAAAAAAGTTCAGTAAAGGAATCTTCTCAGATTAATAAATAAATTTTAAAGAAAAAATCATGTAAAAACCCCACAAATGGCTACCATTTAGGCTTAACAGTGTGGAGGCAAGAAGATCACAAATGCTTCTTAAAATATCAGAAAAAAAATTGGTAAAGGAATTTAAAAGGAAACCTAAACATAAGTACAAAGACATCATATGTTCATGGATTGAAAGGTTTTGTATTATTAAGATGGCCATACTGCCCAAGGTGACCTGTAGATGCAATACTGTGAAATTCTAGAAATTTTCTGAAAGCAATTAAGAAGCAATTGATCATAATAAAGTCGTGTGTAAACTGAAAGTTCTAGAATTATAAACCCAGAGACAACGGATGATGACAGTAACAGTGTTCTCTGGACACAACAGGTCAGCTGTACCTCCGACATCCCAGTGTTTGTTACCGTGTACCCACAGTCCGCAAAATACCAAGCCAGACAAAACCCCAGCATGGAAAGGAAAGGTGGCTGCAGAGAACCACTCCTAGGTAAGGAACTACTGAAACTGATGAGTGCTTGAAGAGGGATAGGCAATTTTGTCCAAGAAGGAGGCTTCTGAGAAGCTATCCATTCTCCAGTAGGCGTTCCAACATACATCGAGATGCTTGCAGTGTTGAATGGACTCAGCGGAAAACAAAACAAACAAACAAACAAACAAACAAACAAACCAAACCCGCCAAATGCACGAGGGACCATGTGTTAGAAGCTCATCTGGGCTATACATGACCCTATTACAACAGCAACAATGTAGCAAGAACTTTTGTTTAATTAAAGATACAGAATGATTTATGTGTACCATTGGTATGTTTAGAGATAGTTAAGAGGATGATTATGACTTTTGGATATCCTGATTGTATTTTTGCCCTCCTTCTATATTTGTCTTCCCACATACTAATTAGAGCTGTCCCCATTTTCTTCCCCATGTCTGCCTTCAGAATACGTTTACTTGTAGTTCCCTCTCTATTTCTCCCTAAGCCCCACCCTACACTGATTCCTTTTTACTTTCCCAGTTTCTGCAGTTACTCCAGGGTCTGTACTCACTCTAAAGATTTGAAGCTAGGAGCCTCAGATATGAAAAAAGCATGTGACGTTTGTCTTTCTGGGTCTGGATTAACTCACTAAATATGATCTTTTCCAGTTCCAGACCTTTACCTGAAATTTTACTATTAGGTAAGACCTAAACTAAACTAAAATTAAGTGGAACATATAAAATGCTTACATTCTTATATTTTCAGAAATCTAAAAAGACTGCATTTACAATTTTTTCTAATGGAAAAATTTGCTATGAATACAGAAATTCATGTATATCAACAGAAAATTAAATCTCCAAACAAATTCATGAAATAATGGAAAGAACAGTTCCTTCCAATACACCAAAAGATCCGGTCTATATTCTGAGCTCTTCTTTGTGTCCTTGGGAAGGAAACTTGACCTCAGTTTTTCCAGGGTCAAGTTTATTAGCACTTTCTAAGGGATTGATACAGATTTTACAGTAATATCTGTGTTTATACAGTTCTATTCCTGTTTCTATAGGCCTATTCTTACTCACACATCCCTAGTTTCTAGTCCTCCTACCTTCAATTTCATATTATGTTTTAAGTGACAAAACTTTATAGAGTCCCCATTTCATTTATAAATTGTGAGAAAATGATAATGATATCATGAGGCTGTGTGAAAATAGGTATCTTTTTTATAGTTGCATATAAAAACTCTGATGAATGACAAAATGTTAACTACAGTGTCTGCTTTGGGGAGATATGTAAAGCAACAGGAATTTTGTATAAAGGTCAAAGGACTGAGAGAAACTTTCTATCATTTACCTTTGAAATTATTTTATAATAAATCGTGTTAAGCAATTAAAACTGTGCTTGTAGTGCATGCCTTTAATCACAGCACTCTAGAGGCAAAGATGAACATATTTCTGTGAGTTCAAAGCCATCTTGGTTTATACAGTGAGTTTCAGGCCATCCAGGGCTACATAATTTAAGACTGTCCAATAATAATAATAATAATAATTTTAAAACAAATACATACACTTTAAATACATAGGACTTTTTAAAAGCTATCCTCAGAGCACTGAGAAGGCACTAAGACAAAAGAGATACACTGTAATAATGTTTATTTTAACACGTAAACAACACGCTCACCAAGCTGGGCACCATTCAGACACCCAACAGCTCTGTGTGACTTCTAAAGATATGCACAGGTCAAAACCATCCCAGAGCCTGTAACCAGGCATTCAGTTATCAAACTTTTCGTAATTTATTTTTCTAATTTAGTGGTTTTAATTAAATGTTTTTCACATGTCAATTTTGTCTTATTAGTAAATAAACACTGTGTTATATACTAAATATGCAAACTACTTAACATTTTAAATAAGTGTTTGAAGTCTATTAAAACATAAACTAATTTCATAGTGTTAAATACTCCTTATTTCAATCCTTACAGATGAATGCATCTCTCATCCCTCATCAGAGAAGCTACTTTTTTTTTTCTTTTTACAGCTCATGGTGATTAATGCAGAGACTCACAACTGGTGAACATGCAGACAGAAAGACACTGTATTGTGCTTGGCTCTAAGTGGGACATCTATGTCATAATCCCCCTTCCCCCAAGACTCAGAGATTATAACAGAAAAGGAAAGCAGAAAGATCTGCAGTGGAATAGTATTTGACTGACATGACAGGACCCCTACATAGATGTCTAAAAACAAAACTGAAAGAACTGAAGAAATTTGGTCCAAATCATACAGCTGTTAATACAGACTGGACCAGAAGTCCACCTGTGTCATTTCTTTCAAACTAGTGTTTCCTCCCGTCAAGCCCAACACAATTTATGTTTTTCTCTTCCCCTTGGCCCATACAGAGCCTTGTATAATAATAAATTCTGAGAGTCTATTCTTCATGGCATTTATGAAAACCTTTCAACCACTGATGCTTGCATAACAACCTTAGACTACAGAGGGAATATCTCCTCCTGGGACAGAGAGAAATTGTGTTCTGTACCTGAATAATAATGACAATGTCTCACAGCACAAGAATGTCAGAAAGGTTTTGCTAGCAGTTTCTTTGTAACTGTGGAGGGGTGGGAATTCCTCAGTGGTGACACAGACCTATTGTGTGAGAGTCACCCTCTGGGCACTCATTACAACTGCCAAGCGACTTGGGGAAGGAGTGGAGATTTCATCAAGGCAGACATAAACTTTGTGATTCCTGCTTTGCAAGTAATAAAGTCCCAGGGGTCATATAAGGTAAACAAATTTGTTACCTTAAAAATTGTGCAAAGTCATAAACCTTTCACAGTTCTTGAGAAGAGTGGGCATTATTAATGTAATAAACTCATTGACTTATTCAATTTAATTGGGTGCTTTTCAAATACTTAGAATTTTAGTGACCCTGGATATATAAAAAATGTACTATTTCACCACAGAATAATTTTCTCAGTCAGAAATCTCATATCTGAACTAGTAAAACAACTTGACATAACTCAGTACGCAGTAAGACATTTTTGTCTCTTTTATAACACAAAAAAATAAATTTGCCGAAATAAACAAAATCCATTTTCAATCCTGAGAAGCCAGTCTACCATGTAAATTAATCACAGTAGATTATTTTTAAAAAATGTCCAGTCCTATCACCTTAAGTCAATGAGATTGGATTTCAGATTCTATTCTGTTTAATTTTGAAAAGAAAGCAAATCATCTTTTACTCTTTAAAAAAAACGGTTTGTTACTATTATTTTAAATTTGTTACTTATCTAATTAAAATCGTAACCACAGTGGACAGACCTATAACCTGTCATTGTTTTTAAGTAAACTACAAATACCAGTAAAACATTAAATGATTTCAATTTTTTCTGCTAGTCGATTATGTTCCTAAAGTAAAGGCTTCTGATCTTTAAACCCTTTCACTTACTTAATGAGCAAAATGATGCAATGTTCGCATGGGAAAGGCATGTTGTCTTTGAAAGGCCATAGAGAATAATAACAATAAAAAAAACAGAATTAGACAATACAGGCTTTGAAATAAGAAGATTAAAAATCAAGGCTGTTGCATCAGATTTTAGAGTAACCATCTTCCCCCTTTCAGTTCAGCTTTGTAATTTGTAAAAGTGTGAGAAAGGATAGGTAGGAAGAAAAAAGAGGACAGTTCTATGAAATATCAGCTAGTTTTTGAATATTCAGTAGGTACTTGAGTGTGCTGGGTCTTATTATAAGTGTGGAATAAAACACACGGATTCCTGCAGATCCTCTTTGCTTCTGTAAATTGTGCCTACTTTCCCCCCCAGAATTACTTATGCAAATAACATAGGAAAAGAAAGGCAAGGAAACTTTTTTTTTTTAATGATGGTACCTGCTACATCTAACCTGTGCCTTTTTTATGGTTCAGACTCCAAGCAACAGCAGCCTGTTTTAGATCAACAAAGTCTCATCTCTCTCTCTAATGCATGTTTAACTCTTAGTTTCCTGAAATTGTATGCCAATAGTTGATCACACAACTGGTGACTCCAAACTTACATAAACACAGAGAACAAGTTCCTCCTCTATGCATGGATTTATTATTCATGGTGAGTATTTTGGTTTGCATATGAAATGTTCCCCATAGGTTCCTCTGTTGAACATTTTGTTTTCCTCAGCTAGTATTACTTAAGGAGGTGGTTGAAACTTCTTTTTTTTTATAACTTACTTATTTTTATATCAATCACAGGTTAGGTACTTTGAATCCCAGGGGTAGCCCCCTTCCTCATTCCCTCCTACCCTCCCACTCCCTCCCTCATCTCCCTCCTCCCGCCCCCTCCAAGTCCACCAACAGGGGAGGACCTCCTCCCCTTCCATCCAACCCCAGCTCATCCTGTCTCCTCAGGGCTGGCTGCAATGTCCTCCCCTGGGATCTAGCCAGTCTGTCACTCCCTGGCTTGTATGGGGGAGGGTCAAAGAGTCAGCCATCAAGTTCATGACTGAAACAGTCCCTGTTTCTCTCACTAG
>CM053752.1:87209111-87272203 GCA_028658305.1 Pachyuromys duprasi
ACAGCACAGGCTCTAAGATCAACAATCAATAAGCGGGACCTCATGAAGCTGAAAAGCTTCTGTAAAGCAAAGGACACTGTCATATGAACGAAACGACAGCCAACAAATTGGGAAAGGATCATTACCAATCCTACTTCTGACAGAGAGTTGAAACTTCTAATGACTAAAGGAAGCCAGCCACTGAGCACAGGAATCTAAAGATTGTATCTGTTTCTTGGTCCTTTCTTCTCTCTACCTGTTGCCTGTCACAGTGAGATTAGAAGCCTCTAATACCATAGCCATATGTCTCACCTCAGGCCCAGAATCAACAGTGCAAACAACTATGGATGAAGTCTCTGATTCTGTGAGCTAAGCTGCTCTGTTCATGTATTTGATCACAGTAATAGTAAAACATACACAGTGGCTCATGACTTTGGATCACCAACACTCCCAGATGCTGGTATTTTGACAATGCCCCCTTAAGTTATCACTGAGATATTCCATGTTAACAAGAGAACAGGAAAGGAACTGTTCCAGACTTTGAAGTTTTAGGGTCTTTTCTATTTTTTTAATTTTTTATATTAGTTACAGCTTATTCACTTTGTATCTCTATTTTTAATTTAAATTTTAATATTTGTGAGAATTCCTTGCATGAGTACTATGTTTACATAATTTCTACCCAGTTCTTCCCTCCTCCATGTCTTCCTATGCCTCCAACTCCCTATCCAGTTCATAACCTTTTTATTCTTTAGTTAATGTGACAAATGCTTTTATTTTTTCTTTTTCATAAAGATTAATATTAACGTGAAAACAGCAAACCTCTTAACTTTATTCCACCTTATCACCATAATAGCTATACATAAAAATGCTGTTATTGTGGAATAATTTTTAAAAAGACTAATCTATGTTATAGTACCAAAAGCCATTCTAAAGTTATTCCATAGCTTTAAAATGCTATTTGAATACAATTATTACATAGTGTATTGCCATGTAATTGGCTACAGATACATTATTTCTGGTCTTTCCTGGGATGTTCTAAATAAAAGCATTTCTAAATAGAAATGGTTCAAAATGTAGTATTTGAGCTGGCTATGGTTTTACAAGCCAGTTATCCCAGAACTTAGGAGATTGAAAACACACACACACACACTCACTAGATGATTGTAATTATTATTGTGACTATGTGATTATTGATAGTTAAAATTTATGAAGCATCTACTGAGAACAAAAGTCAAGGCAATTACTTTCATAAAGTGCATAATATAATATCACTAATAATCACAATAATGTAGATGTGGAAAACCACTAACATTTTGTCACAATTCGGCAGTTTTTCATAAACTAATATAAAATAACCCACTAACCTTATAAAACTATTTACATGTTCATAAACAACTCTCTGAAAATATGTTGCTAGGTAAACATAATCTGGAAACTGAAATTAGACAAACCTCACACTTAAAACTACAATCTATGTATACAATTCATGACCACAGATACTAAATTGTTACCAAAATATTAGGAAATCTTACCTAGCAATTATAAAATGGATATCATTATCAGAGCCCACTGGATTGCTTATTATAAGAATAAAACATTCAACCCAATTCAACATGTGTTCATAATAAAATTTCTCATCAAATGAGAAAAGAATTTCTTCTACTTGCTAACATTCATGACATGGGTACAAGTAACATTCTTAAGACCAGAAAAAACAAATAAATATTTTCTCCTACTATTTCTATTCAGTATTATAGTAGAAAGCTTATCTAGAAGCATAAAGAAGAAATGAAAAAGGATGTAAATTTGAAAGAACAAAACCAAAACTGTCTCCGTTCACAGACAGTATACTCATACACTAACAAAGCAAACAAACAAAAAGAAAGAAAAAAAAGAAAGAAAGAGAGAGAGAAAGAAAGGAAAACAGAAAAAGAAAAACCACAATCGGGGGTCTCACACCTATATAAAGCACTCCGAAGACTAGGCAAGAGCATTGCCGCAAGCTCAATGCCAGTTGGCCTACAGAAAGAGCCTGTCTCAGGAAGGTAATAGGAAGAGATGGGGTACATGTCTGGCTTGGTAGAGTCTTCCCTAAGAATTCAGAAAGCCTTTAGTTCAATACCTAGAAAAGCAGTGAACTGACTGTGGTGGTCCCTGCCTGTAATCCCAGAACTTGGAAAGCAAAGACAGGAGAATCAGACATTCAGTGTCATCCTCTGATATATACAAAAAAGAAAAAAAATCAGAGAACACATAGGCTACTTAAGACCCTGTCTCAATAGAAAACGGAAGAAAAGAAGGAGGGGAGGGAAAGAAAAAAATGGAAGCAGGAGGCAAGAAGCTACAAGAACTATTAAGTGAATTCAGCAAGGAAACAGGATGTACTGTTGATGTGATGTTTAATACTATCAGCTTGACAAGATCTAAAATCACCAAGAAGACACATCACAGACCACGGTTTGGGAGGGATTATCTGGATCAAGTTGACTTTCAATGATGTCTGTGAAGTATCATCTAAATAATATTGAAGTGAAGAGACCAACCTAAATGTTAGCAGTAACATTCCATGGATTGAGGCCTTGGACTGTAGGAAACAAACAAACAAAAAAATTAGCTAAGACTTTCTGCTTCCTGACTATGGATGAAATGTGGCCAGTTACCTCTTCGAGCTTCTGCTAAGATGATGGACCCTTAAACTGTGAACTAAAAATCCCTTTTCCTTCCATAAGGTGCTTTTGTCAGGTGTTTCAAGTGTCTCATCACAGCAGAAAGGAAAGTAAATAACAGTCAATGAGCACACATTAACTGTGTAAGAACAAGTAATTAGAAATATAATTTAGGAGCATAAAAGGGCATGAAATATTGATTTAAAGCCAAACATCTTCAAATTTTAAATTCTTAATATTGTAAAATATCAGTGAGATATTTAAACTAGATCTAAGAAAAGAGAAACTCTGCATGAGGATATCAAATGATTCAATGTCAATAAAGTGTCATTTTTTTTCAAGATTCAGTCAGTTCTTAATAAAATCCCAATGGTATTTTTTTCAGACTTAAAAGCTGATCTCAAAAATATTTCTACCATACTAAAATATCTTTTATAAATTATATTTTTATTATAATTTATTACAACTTATATCCCAGCTGTGTCCCCTCCCTCATTACCTCCCAGCCCCACCCTCCCTCCCCATTTTCTCCCCCATGTCCCTCCCCAGTCCACTGATAGGGGAGGTCCTCCTCCCCTTCTATCTGACCCTAGCCCATCAGGTCTCATCAGGACTGGTTGCATCATCTTCTTCTGTGACCTGGCAAGGCTGCACTCCCCCAAGGGGAGAGGTGATTAGAGAGCTTGACACTGAGTTCATGCCAGAGAAAGCCCCTGCTCCCCTTAGTAGGGACCCCACTTGGAGACTGAGTCTATGGACTACATCTGAACCCAGGTTTTAGGTCCTCTCCATGCATGGTCCTTGATTGGGGTATCAGTCCCTGCAGGGCCCCAAGGGCTCAGTTTTATTGGCTCTATTGCTCTCTTTTTGGAGCTCCTGTCCCCTTCAGGTCTTTCTATCTCCCCCTTCTTTCATAAGATTCCCTGCACTCTGCCCAAATTCCTTAGACCATACTAGATATTACAAAGAGACAAACTAGCTTTGAAAAATAAGATAGGAGTTGAGAAGCCACTAAGTAAGATAGAAGTTGCTGCCTCATCTCAAGATTTGTCAAAAAAGTATAGTACTAGCCTCAGATAGGCATATAGACCAATGGAGGCACATGAAAAGCAAAGTTTAAACAAATGCTATTATAATCCAATAGCAAAAGACAGTCATTTCACCAACTGTTTTGACACATTCTTACAGAAAATGCAAATTAAATACCAATGAAATCAACAAACAACTTTTATCAATATAAATTATTTTAAAATATAAACTTAATCCATATGCATCAAATTGCACTTTCATTCACTGGCACAAGCACGTCTCCAAAGCGAAATAATATAAAAGAAAATACTTGACTGTGTAAAATACATGCAAACACCAAGCCGCCATTTTCCAAGACCATCATTTTGGCCATCATTTTCCAAGTCCATAATTTTTACAAAAATATACTACTAGGAGAGAAAAAATATCAATGTACACACTTAACATACATACTAGAATCTGAAATGCCATGTAAGTATAACACTGGTACTTACATGAGCACAAACACAGCTTGGTCGGAAACAAGCATCTGTGTAACAGTGTGGTTGTGTGAGCAGTGATGAGATTCATGAGACTGAGATTCATGAAATGCCCGTGCCCTAAGCAAAAGTGCAGAAACCAAGCAGGAAGCCTAGTGCAGGCCAACTTCTTCTAAGGTGAAAATGTGAAGAAAATTCAAGGATGCCAATCATTTCATCAATAATTTGATCTAGACTCTGTAGGGAAACAGAGTTTGGAAACGTGAAATGAGCTGAACAGTTTTTCTGCTCTGAAGGCTCTGTTGCAGACTTGCTGCTCTGCTTTGTGGCTTTGAGAAGCAAAACAGAAGAAGCTGTTTATGGTTCCAGGTGGAAAACGTTTCCTGAACAACAGAAATGATGATCTTGATTGTAGTAATGGTTGTTATTTAACATTGTAGAACTGTTAAAACTCATTGACAACTATAATCAAGTATGTGCTAAAATTTATAACTTTAAAAAATAAAATAAAATAAACCAGGCATGGTGTCACCTGCCTGTAATCCCAGCTCTTAGGAGGTTGAAGCATGAGGATCAGGAGTTGAAAGTCTTTTTCAGTCACCTAGAAAGCTCTGAGGCTAGCCTGGGCTACATGAGACTTGTCCTAAATGGTACTATTAATTTTAACATATTTTCCTTTTCACCTATAGCCTTTATATTTTAGAAAAAGTCTTAGACATTCCATTTTGATAGAGTCCGATCAGTTGGCCATTTCAATCCTTTGATGTAATCTCTGCTATTTTGAAAGAACCATGAATATAAAATTGAGAGTATTTATCCCTTGTCCCCATAAAGAATACAAGCTGTATGCAACTGTTATTTATCTGGCCAAGAATTTGGATAAGACACAAAATGATAAAAGCAAAATATTAAACTATTTTCGAATTAATACCAGCAATTATTTCAAAGAATTAGTGGAATTTAAACATCTTAAACCTAAGAATTCACAATAATATGAAAAACTGGTCCCCTATAATAGTGAAGACTATTATTTAACTAAATTATTATAGTTAAGAGGGTACATAAACTAAGCATAGATCTTTTCTCTTGCTTTTCCTATTTGCGCTGTACCATGGATGACCCAAAAGTAGGTGAGAAGTTTCTCTCCAGAGAACTAAATGAGCTATGAACAAAGAAGAAACAATAGCATCAGAGAGCCTGCATTCAGTGAGGAATTTAAAAACTCAGAAATTCAGCAGCAGCTGCTGTCATCACAGGAAAAGAAAGATTATCAGACATGTAGTTCTAAGGGAAGGAGCCAGGGTTCCTACTGAGCAGACTCCCTCTTCCACAAGGGGAAACTCATTATAAATGCATATATGCTTGTGCACAGAAACGCGATCTGATCCTGATTCTGATATTCAGTCACCGGAGGATGCTGAGGAGTTCGTAAAAACACAACACGCAAAAGCAATCAGCCTAAGGCAGAATGTGGAAAACTCCAGAGGCAAATGTTCTGTTTCTTCTTCAGTTACCAGACAGGGAGAGGGGGTGGAGGTGAGCGTGATCTGTAAATCAAGAAAGCCACGAGAAACACATAAGCCATCTGTATAGTTTGGACCTTACCTGGACCATGGTTTAAACCAAACAAAGTGACACTGGTGAGACAGCAATGTAAATGGTGGACAGTGTGAAATACTGTTAACATTTTGTGAGAACTGGATTAAATACGGGAGGATAAAAGAGTCTGTGTACTCCAGGCACACATCCCAGGATATTACAGGGTGGATGAGAAAGCTAAGACTCGGGGATAGAGATAGAACGGAAAGGCTTTGAGTTTACATTTGAATTTCACTAGTAGGTGAGGATTCGTTAAGCTGTTCTGACAAACTTAATGGCTTACAGCATTCCATACCAAAAACACTTCAAGGAAGGAGCGGAAATTCTTGTAAAATGAAATGGTTTCTGAGCTTTGTTGATCTTGCTCCCAAAATCACATCACAATTTCCAGCTTAATACACTCAGTATTTGAAGGTATGAACAGGTTTGACCTTTCTGATTTTTTTTTTCCTGCAGAAATGAATTTTCTTTGCCCTTTCTAATCTTGCATCTAAACAGCGCTTCAGTTTTACTTACCATTCAATATCTAAAAATCAAAGTTCCCTTTAGGACGACCCGTAAGAGTGACCTCTGCCACCATGTATTTCCTTCTCTGTGCTGTTCCGGCACTGTAAGAACCTGTAACTAAAAATACTTACTCAAGCAGCTGGGGAAAAAAAATCTCTATTTTGAACAATGAGCCCTCATGTCTAAACACCACAGCCAGCCCCTGGGCTTCCTTCTCCACAGGGGCACCTGTGTCCCTGCCTAAGCCCAGCAGCATTCTCAGTGTGTCTTCACTGCCTGAAGATGCACAGGTCTGTGTGAGGTAGGAGCCCGGTGCTTTATTTTCTCAAGTTCCATTTCTGTTTGTCTCACTCTGTGACCAGGATGCCTTACTCACCACATATCCCAAGCTGTCCGGCCTAGAAGTCTTGGTAATCTCTTGGCCTCACCTTGCCAAGTTCTGGAGTTACAGGTCTGAGCCACCATGCTGACCGAGATCCTTTTGTTCATGAAATGCAACAGTGCTCAGAGGTTCTGTTTTGAGGGGGGTGGTTAGATCTTAAGGGCTGGATTAGTTCATTTACATACCCCCTCACTTGAGCTGCTCCACGAAAAGAACTCTGTAATAAAAACCTTCCTTGTTTCCCTACCCTTATCACCTCCCCTTCCTTTCCCAGCTGCCCTGGAAGAGACAGATTTAGTACAAGTGCTCTCTCCTCTCTCCTTGTCCTGTGCCTTAAAGCAATGGAGCTAGTCGCCCATTGACTGAGACTTGAACCAAAAATAAATCTCCCCTCCTGTAACTTGATTTTCTCAGGCATTTATCACAGCAACAAGAACTCTACTAATATAGGAATCTGATCAGGAAGAGTAAGAAAATATCAAACATAAGTGTGACTTTTCAAAAATTCTTTTCACCTAAACAAGCTTTAACTCTCTCTAAAATTTGAAAGGATTTTAACCAAGAGAGATCACACAAATATAATATCTCATTTTCCTAAATATTCAATCATTTTTTATAACGATATTCTCTGAAAAGCTGGAAAAAAACATGCTAAAGAAGATTCTCTGCAGCTGTTGTCATAGTCAGGAGAACAGACAAATATCTGTTTCTCCTCCAAAGTATAGTCACCCTAAAAAAAGAGATTTGGTTTGCCTTTAGAACAGATTTCCTGAGCCAACACATCAAATTTTTCCTGTACTCTTTGGCATAAAGTAGAGAAGTTTGCAGACCCCTGTATCACAGCTCTTCCATCCACTGAGATAATGGCTTAAGAGCATCGCCTTCATCATTGTTTCCTCACAATCAGAAAAGCCTGGCACAGCCATTCACACACTTGGTTAATAAAATTACATTGCCATCAATATTTTTCTTCTTCTATGCTTACTGTATGCTTACTGCACCAATGTTGAAAGAAAACGAACTGCTAAACTACATTCGGTGGGAACAGGACAGGGACAGACACCAACTGTGAGCTAGATGCTGGGCTGACTGTCTCAGCAGCAGGGCAGTGAGTTTTCCCTCTCACTCCAACTTCCAAAAATACAACTTCAGCCAAAGAGAAGGGAAGGAGAGCTGCCTGGTGCCATCTCCTGCTCCTGCAGAATGCCCATATATTGCTTCCTGCAGCCACCCATGATCTGCTGCAGCCCAACAGCCATGCTACCCAGCCCCAGCTTCAAGTTTCCTCTGAATTCACTGAGAACCAAGGCTACAGCCCCGTACTGTCACATGGGCAAGCCTTATAGTTAATTCCTTTCCCCAGGTGTATCCTTAAACCTAAAGGCTCCTCTGCCTTCTCTTCACTCCCCATGCTCTGATTGTGCACTCATACACACTTGCTTATTCCCTGCGTGTGTTTTTCTACCTGCACAGTGCTTAGGTGAGGATTGAATCAACACATATTCTAGAGAACCCTGCCCCTCACAGAGCATCTAACTCCCTTCAGTGTTATAGCCTGCAGTCTGATTTTGCCTCTGTTTGATTCATTGTCTTTTTCTGAAGTTCTGCCATGTCTTGAGTAACGTCAATGCCCATATGGATAAAACAGTGGGTATTACAGCCCTTACTACTGTAGCCACCTCACTTCACCTCTAATGAGCTTCAATTCTTCTTTGGCTTCATTACTTTTCATATCTCTATAACTATACTGTCTAAAGGTGGCATCGCCAAAACATTAAATTGATAATTTAAATGATCCTCTACTCACTGGTCTCTGCGCCACCAAACTGCCCTGGCATATTTCTCTCACAATCACATACACAGTTCCAGTACCAAATGCCTGCCATTCTCTTTCAATAGCTTCATATGGTTGGGTCCAATGTTCCCTTTGTCCATCCCATATGGCAAAACCATCTAGAATTAGTCCATATCTAGTTTTCTAAAGACTGTACTCAAATCAAAGTGCACCACAAATACCAGACAAACCAACAAATTTTTGCTAGGGAGGGCCCTGGCTAATTTTTGAAGTAGAATAATATTTGTGGTATTTCAAGAGAAAACACAAGGAAGTTAAAACTCAAGGAAGTTCAAAGCTTTCCCAAGGAATAGATTAGAAAAAAGGCAGGGGAAGGGAGAAAAGAAACCTTATCAATTTTCATAGTTGTTAAAATATGCATATTTATAACTGGGACTAAATTCTACTTTATTCCATTTAAAATTAATGTAACGAAATTGTTTCCAAAAGCAAATGCTTACTATGGCTAAAGGTGAAGTCCAAAAAATTTTATTCAGATCATTATACAATCACTATGTAGCTGAAGTATATTAAATGTGACTCTGATCATTACCAGATATACATTTACATGATTCTCAAGATGTAGCCTACTTTCTCCTTTCCAAATTCCCTCAGTAATGTGACCACAGGCACTTAAAAATAGTAAAACCAAATATTTAAAGTAGTGCTAGAAGTCAGTTTGTCACCGAAACACGCACACACTTTTCTTCCAATTAAGTTAATTTAGCTTTGTTTCTACTTCATTTAGAGAAAATTTTGGAGACTCTACATTTTCTTTTTCTTTTTGTGCTGGAATAACCAAGCATAGTGAATTTTAATTTTCAAAGTAACTGAAGGTGTTATTCATTTGAATAAAGGTCATCATTAAATGGCATGTTAAAACTTATTCAGCTTTAATTGTTTTCAAAAATCTTAACATTTCTGCAGTAAGGAAATCCTGTTTTTAACAGGATGTCAGGAAAATAACCAAATTCACCTGTTTTTTTTTTTTTTTATCCAGATACCAGGTACCACTTCCAATTATATCACTGCTACATGAATCTCCAGTTTAAAATCTTCTGGAGTTAATTCCTCTGCCCCTAAAAAGAAAAGATAAGCCGCTCTGCTTTTAATGTGATCAAAACCTAACTTATTATTTTAACTTCACAATCTTGGATCCTAAAGAAAACTGGGCATTTCTACCAAAATAAAATCACCTACATAGTATATAATTTAGCCTTATTAGTGATATTCAAAATAACAACATATAAATACATATCCTTAATGTTTTATTTGATTATTTTATGTGGCATGGGAACATTTCTACCAAGGGCTGTTTCAGGTAAGAATTCCATTTTTGCATTCATGTTTAATAAACATGGGCCAACATTTAGAAATGTGATTGTAGAAAACAAGATGTGATTTAATAGCTAGAGAAGTAGAAGGCTTGGTGTTAATAGTTTGGATTTGATATGGCCCCTATATGCCTGTGTGTGACCATTTGTTCCCCATTTAATGGTTCAGTTTGGGAGGTAATGAGCCCTTTTGGAGGTGGGGCTCTGTTGGGGATGTATATCATTGGGAGTGGGCTTTGGGGGTTGATACTGTTAGCCCATTTTTTGATTGCTCATTCTACTTCTTGAGTGTAGATTGAGATATGATCAGCCAGCTACCAGCATGACATATCTTCCTGCCATATGGACTTCCTGGAACCACAAGCCCAAATAGATGCTTTATTTCTTATGTTCCTTTTGGCTACAGTATTTTATCCCAGCAACATAAAAATAACTAATATATCCTGAAAGCCATGTCCTTGGTAAAACTTTGTGGCTTCTGTGGTAGCATTCCTTCAATTTGGAATATGGTCCAGTATCTACAACCAGGAGAATTTCCTTACAGCTGTTATAAGACAGGGAGATAAAGATAAAGAAATATTTTTTGTTTCATAACTCAATAGTTTGTGTGATCCACCTTACAAAAGAAATATTCTATGTCTTGATTCATGCAAAAATTAGTGATTTCTGATAGAGGACCCTAAGAGAAACTTCGTGTCAGAGGCTGTATCTGATGCCTTCACTTTGAGGTATCATTTTATAAGACCCAATAATCTCACTTAATATTCATAAAATATTCACAAAAGCTTTATCTTCAGATAAAGAACAAAGGACAGTCAGGCACTGTGATGCATGCTGTAACCCAGCATCTGGGAAGCAGAGGTGGTGAGATCATGATAAGCCCAGGCTATATATATAGGGATCCTTTCTTGTAAAACAAAACCAAAATCAACCAATCGCTTGTACAAACAAAAAACAAAGCAGAGTCAAGAAAAACGTCTCCAGGTTTTGATTATGCCAAGTGAGGTTTCAAAAGGTAAATTTTTCTCCAACACAGTATATTTATTGATTACTTGGGAATTTGATACAATGCGCTCTGATTACACTCACTTCCCATCTCACCCTTGTGCCCCCCTTCCAACATACAAACGCCAATTTGTATTACCTATGTACTCATTGGAGCATGATCAAACTCCCAGCGGTCAGCCCTTAAAGACGAGCCCTTCCCCATCCCCTCCCCACTCAGAAGCCATCAATTTTGAAGAGCATCTTTACCACGATTTTTAAGGACTCCAATGGCTCCCTGTCTAAACTGTTTCTTTGGGAGGGGAGTGTTGAAGAAGCCTTCAATTCTCTCATTCTCAGTTGTAAGTCTGGAGTCACAGATATCACTGCAAAAGACTATTCCTTGGCCATGATCCAGCTGAAGCATGGATCATAAACTTCCACATGGTTTCTGGTGGCAGCAGAATATAAACCTCATCATGGCCTCTGAAGGCAGGACAGACCATGGTCATGGCCTCCACTGGCAGCATTGACCACAGACATCAACAAGGTCTCCTGTGGCAGCCCTGATCATGGGCACCAAAACTATCTCTGGAGGCAGCCAGGACCATGGACACTAAACATGAACCACAGACATCCACACAGCCTCCAGCTGAAGCATGATCACAGATATCAACATGGTCTCCAGCAGTGACATGGTCCATGACCATCAATACAGCCTATGGTGGCATGGACCATGGATACCAGCATGAGCCATGGGCCCCAACATGGAAGGTTTTTTGAGGCTGCCCAATCCAGAAAATTAACCATTTTCCATCTTAGGCTGTTGCTCAGAGCCAGAGTGACCAACAGGTAGGGACAGAGACTGCTCAAGCTCCAGGCTGCTGCTCACCAACCTGACAGCAACCACACTCTCCCTCTTCCACCACAGCTGTGCTCCAACACCTGTGCGTCTCCAGTTTTAAGAGCTGCTGCACTCTGCCATCCTTCCCAGCTCTTCATCACACCTTTATTCATCAAGGTAGCATTGAAATCTGCAGTGTGCCACACAATATATTTATATATTTGTTTATATTTATTTATCTCTCATAAATTATATCACGACTGCAGGTTCTCCTCCTTCCTCTTCTCCCAGTCCCTCTCCCCCCACCTCTCCTCTCTGCCAGACCTCCCCTTTTCTCTGTTACCCTTCAGAAAAGGGCAGACCTTCTATGAATATCAACTAAACAGAATAAGATCAGGCACATACCCTCATATCAAGGCTGGAGAAGTCAAGTCAGTAGGCGAAAAGGGTCCCAAAAGCAAGCAAATAAGCCAGAGATAGCCTCTGCCCCCACTACTAGAAGTACCAAAGAACACTACACAACAATTATATATATTCAGAGGACCTAGGAAAGACCCAAGCTGACGCTATGATTTTCTTTCAGTCTCTGTGAGCCCTGGTTAGTTAACTCTATGGACCACCTTTCTGTGGTATCCTTGATCCCTCTGGCTCCTACAATCCTTCCTATCCATGGGATTCCTTGAGCTCTGTTTAATGTTTGGCTGTGGGTCTCTGCATCTGTTCCCATCAGTTACTGGATGAAGCCTTTCTGATGAGAGAGCCTCTAGTCTACAAAATCATTTCATTGTTTTTGTTTGTTTGTTTTTGGCTAGTTGGTTTTGATTGGGGTTGCTCATTTGTTTGTTTTTCCAGTCATGTTTGGTTCTATCTTAGGTCTCCTGAGTATTCAGCCTCTGGTTCTTGGCTCTTCAGGCAGTGTCAAGCATGGGTTTCCTCTTGTGGCATGGGCCTCAAGTTGAGCTAGTGATTGGTTGACCACTTGCAGGCAGGACGAATTGTAAGTTGAAGCTTCTGTGGCTAGGTTGGTGGCACAGTCCCTCCATTGGAAGCCTTGTCTGGTTACAAGATATGGCCAGTTCAGGTTCTATGTCCCTTATTAGTAGTAGGGTGTTTTTTTTTTGTCATTGTTGTTTTTGTCCAAATAGCTTTATATTCAAATACTTATGGCTCTGATTTCTGAAACACCATAAATACTGGACTGTTGCTGAGACTCATCTCAAATACCCTGTTGCTGCCCAGAGTCAGAGGGATCTTTTGGATGGGCAGGTGCCTCAAGAATTCCAGGTCACTGCATATCTCTCTGATCTCTGTGAGGCAATCTTCCTGGATCACCATGTATGACCATGGTAGTATGTTTTTGTAATCCCAGGAGGGCAAGCAAGCAACAACCTGAGCTGTAGCAGTGTGAGATCTATGACGCTGGTCCAGTTACTGGCCCAAGCCTCCCAGGGAAAGGAGGACCTGCCTCTGAGGGAATGGAGAACCCACCCTATGAATTGCTCCCAGGTCCCCAAGATGCTGGTGGCTGCCACCATCTTGAATTGATCTTCAAACATTTCTTAAAAGATTTTGATTACAGAAATTACAGATGTGCTAGGGACACTTTTCTGGATAGATTTCACCTACTAAAGCTAAATCAAGATCAGGTAAACAATTTAAACAGTTCTCTAAGGCCTGAGGAAACAGAAGCAGTAATCAAAAGTGTCCCAACCAAAAAAAAGCCCAAGGACAGATAGTTTTGGCACAGATTTGTATTCAAAGAAGAGCTAATACCAATACTCTTCAAATTATTCCACAAAATAGAAACAGAAGGAACATTGCCAAATTTATTCTATGAAACCATAGTCACCCTAATACCTAAACCACACAAAGACTCAACAACAAAAAAAGAGAATTTCATGCCAAATTCACTTATGAACATTGATGCAAAATACTTGCAAGTCAAATCCAAAAACACATCAAAAACGTCATCCACCATGATCAACTTGGCTTCGTCCCAGGGATGCAGGGATATTTCAACATATGAAAATCCATCAACACAATCCACCATATAAACAAACTCAAAGAAAAAAATCACATGATCATCTCATTAGTTGCAGAAAAAGCCTTTGACCAATTTAAACATCCCTTTATGATGAAAGTCTTGGAGAGATCAGGGATACAAGGCCCGTATCTAACACAATAAAGTCTATGTACAGGAAGCTGATTGTCAATTAAATGGAAAGAAACTCATTCCACTAAAATCAGGGCCAGGATTTCTCTGTCTGGCTGTTCTGAAACTCACTTTGTACACCAAGCTGGACTGGAACTCACAGAGGTCAGCCTGCCTTTACCTCTGGAGTGCTGGGATTAAAGGTGTGAACCACCACACCTTTCAACCCTAGTGCTATGGGAACCAGGCTTCTCTTCTGAACTCTGGATCCTTTGCTACAGTCTCTTCTGTCTTCACTATCCAGGGCTTTTAGTTCTGATTCACAGGTGGACAGATCTGGCTGAGCTGTGGGAGATTTCCAGGACCAATGGGATGACTGGTGACTGTCCCAGGCCAGCACCCAGGAAACTGCCTCTGAGGATAGTTTTTGGGTTTCTGGAGACAACCTGGCCTGCAGTTAGGGACCACAAGGGTTCCCACACATAAGGAAGGGAAACTGGTTCTATTTTTTTAAAGAGCCTATAAAGTTCTATCTACCAAGAGATTTTTCTCCTAGGTGTGTTTTGTAGAGTAAAAAGTCTTTGTTCACTTCCAAGTTTCCAAATCACATGAATTCCTAAACTCAAAAACTCACCAATCCCTGAGCTCATATCAAGCTCAGGACTTGAAATCCCACCAATGCCCACCCAGGAAATGTCCACCTTAGAAGATAGTACCCCCAGGAAATACCAGGCCGCCCGCTGACTCAGTTCTCTACTGCTTCTACCGTGAGCAGAGGCAACCACCCTCTTGTCCTTCACAATAATCTCTTGTATGAGGTCTGTTGTGTTGTGCGACTTTGTGGTATTCCTTGGGTCCAACTGCTAGGATACCTTTCCTTCTGAGCTGCAACGTTTGTATTGGGGAAACCTTTTCCCTTATAGCTATGACACTTACATGCTTTGCCTCCTATGTGAAAACTTATTTTGGTGTAGGTACAGGATTTTATTTTTAGATGTTTAATTCCATTGACATATGTGGTATTGTATGACAAAACTTTTCCTGAGGAAATATATCACACACACATCTACCCACCCCAGATAGGGATGCCAAGACAGACCCAAGTACTAATACAACCTAAGTCCAACATGGTCAAGCAATGAGTTTTATTGGGGTTACCTACAGGAATATAAATGAAAGCTACTTACAGGAGCAGAAACAATTCAAAGATAGCTGCATCATCAGAGCCCACTCCAGCATGACTGACAGCTCACAAGGTTGTCATACTGCACAAGCCTGCAGACAGCTCAACAGATAGGAGAATGTCTTTTCCAGGTGCCTAAGTCAGATCAAACCTTTTCCAGGCAGCTTGGCTCATATCTGTTTCTTCCAGGAGTCTTATTTGCAGCTTGGCTTATCTGAGAAGGAGTCTCTGCTCCTATTGATTACTCTGGCAGGGAGGGGCCTAGTAAGTCTGGTCAATTTCAGGGACTTCCTGAAACTATTTTGAGTTGTTTACCTTCTTGCTTAAGAAGCTTCCCCTGCAGTATGGAATATTTTAATCTCCATTGTTGTGTAATCAATGAGGAAAATTCATTCCCCCAGCAAATAATCCACTGTTAAATCTTGGCTTTGCCCCTTCTAGCTGTAGCAAATACTGATAACAGGTGTCTGCAGTATGGCTATTCTCAGTTTTGTGAAAAAGCAACATACTCATTTCCTAAGTGTTTGTACAAGTTTGCACTCCTTCCAGCAATGGAAGAGGGTTCTCCTTTCTCCACATCTTTGCCAGCATGTGTTGTCACTTGAGTTTTTGATCTTGGCCATTCTTACAGGTGGAAGATACAATCTCAGAACCATTTTGTTTTGCATTTCCCTGATGACTAAGGATGTTGAGCATTTTTTTATTAATTAAAGTTTATTCACTTTGTATCCCAGCTTTAGCCCCCTCCCCTCCCCTCTCAATTCCACTCTCCCTCTTCTCCCATGCCCCTCCCCCAGTCCATCTGACCCTAGTCTTTCACCAATTGAGATTCCTCTGCTGAGAATTCTCTGTTTAGCTCTGTACCCCATTTTTCAATTAGATTATCTGATTTGGTGGTGTCTAATTTCTTGAGTTCTTTATATATTCTGGATATTAGTCCTTTGTCAGATGTAGTATTGGTGAAGGTCTCTTTCCAATCTATAGACAGTTGTTTCATTCTATTTACAATGTCCTTTGCTTTGCAGAAGCTTTTCAGTTTCAAGAGCTCCCATTTTTTAATTGTAGATCTTAGAGCCTGAGCTTTTGGTGTTCAGGAAGTTATCTTCTGTGTCAATGAGTTCAAGGCTCTTACCCGCTTTCTCTTCTAATAGATTTAGTGTATCTGGTATTAAATTGAGGTGTTTGATCCACTTGGACTTGAGATTGTGCAGGGTAATAAATATAGAGAGATTTGCATTTTTCTTCTTTTTTGTTTTTTTTAATTTTAATTTTTATATTAATTACAGTTTATTCGCTTTGTATCCCAGCAGTAGCCCCCTCCTTCATTCCCTCCCAATCCCTGCCTCCCTCCCTCATGTCCTCCCATGCCCCTCTCCAAGTCCACTGATGGGGGAGTTCCCCCTCCATCTGATCCTAGTCTTTCAGGTCTCATCAGAACTGGTTCTATTTGCATTTTTCTACCTGTATATAATCTATACCTTTCTTGGGCATACACTCGAAAGATGCTCCACCATACAGCAAGGACATCTGCTCAATCATGGTTATAGCAGCTTTATTCATAATAGCCAGAAACTGGAAACAACATAGATGTCCTACGAGGCCACAGGGGAAACAGATGAACTCAGTTCTCATGTGAATAGATGAGCTGGGTTGTCTGAGTAGGGGTTCCCTATTCAGAGGAATAGGGGACAGGGGATGTGGGAGCCAGGGTAGGACTGGAAGGAAGAATCGAGGGGCCTGTGATCAAGATGTAAATTGAATTAATGAATAAAATTAATGAAAGAAAACAAAAAACAAAAACAGGTGCCTGGGGTCCTTCCAAGTCCCTCTGCGCCAACCATAGATACTTACCTGCCAAAGTTGGTATCCTCTGTTGTTAACCGCACCTCCTGAAAACCTTAGTTTTGCCTATTAATTAGCCTTAGAAACTAGAGCTACCTGGTGCCTGGTGTTTAACGCCCTCCCAAACCCATGTTCAGCATTCAGTTCATTTTTTTCCAGGAACAATGAACTAAAGTGCACAGTGTAGTCTAGACCCCAAGAGGTTCCTGGTAAGCCTGAGACTAGTTTATAAATACTGTCTGTCCTGGCCCGCTTCCTTCCTGGGTTCTCTTGGCGAGACCCCAGGTACCAAAAAACCTGAATCCTCAAGTTCTTTCCCTGAAGCAAACTGGATCACTATTCCTTTAACTATGTGTGTGCTTCTTTTCATTGGATGCTTGCGTTCTTTTACTGATATTTGCTGAAAATTTATTAGGTGTTATATGCCACATAAAGCATTTAGTGTATGACGAAAAAAACATGTTTCAGACTAACACGGCATTCCAACTAATAAAGTAGCTTAGCTGTTTGATTAAACAAATCATTTCTTTACATTTGATTAACAAAGTTAATTAAATGAGTTGTTTTTATTATATTTAATCCACTCATCAAATGAACAGAATACCAATAAAACTGTAAGAGTTTTTAAAAGTTCATACTTTTAATCTTAAAGTAAATACCCCTTGAATACAAGCAAAATTGATGGAGAATATTTAAGACTTTATTGTCTTAAAATGACTCTACAGCTTTCAACACTATGAATAGAAAAACTTACCTATGTATTTGCTACAAGTTCATAAAGAATCACTCCATGTCATCTGATTCTATTAAAGAAATGCATTTGTGTAAAATAAATTAATTAATGAAAAAAGAAAAGAAATGCAGTAACTTGCAGAGAACACGTTTTCACATATCTAACACTGCTCATTTTCAGATGATGTAGGGTAATCCTTTATTAGTTATGTAATCTATACTGTTTCTAAATATTTTAAAGAAAATATGACACATTCATAGTCTGAAGGTATTAATAATATAAGTAATCAAAACCCTGTAGCAATGAAAATGTCATATTCTTCTCTTGGTAGCTACACTGAACAGTTTACACTCCTTGTCTGAAGTTTTACTCTGGGGCCATAGTAGGCTGACACATTTGTCCTTCTCTATTGACCTGACCCTAGTCTGCTTCTCTGCTGCAAAAACCAAAACCAACCTAGAGAGGAAAGAATTAATATTAGCTTACAGGTCACACTCCATTGTTGAGGGAAGTCCCCGCAGAAATACCAACAGGACAGGAACTAGAAGCAAAAACTATGGAATAACACTGCATAAGATGTTTTCCCTTTGACTTGATCAGCTAGTTCCTTTCTATGGTGCAGACCTTATTTTACAAGCTGTTATATCAGCTTAGCTAAGCAGTAGCTATGTCTCCCTATTCAGCCTATGGCCTCCTCAAACTTGGGTTGCTCACTGGCCTTACAGTTACAGGGCCAGATTCCCTTCCTTGTAAAGAGCAATGCTTATGCCAATAGACAAAAGGCAAAAGCTACTCTTAGTCTTAATCATATGAGATTCTCTTTACAGAGGTCAGTGGTGAATTAAAAAATTTATGACTGTCCAATATTCTAGAATTAAGGAACAGTTAAAGGCTCAGCCATAAAAAAGATATTAACACTAAAGATAAGCAAAATTTCAGTCCGGGTGGGGCTAAGTATCAGCAAATAAAGTGAAGGATGCTAAATGCCATCTTCTAGACTCAACACAGCCAACACATCATGAAGTCACAACAACTAAAGTTACATGTTCTGGGTCCCCACAAAGACAGCCCTGTCAGCGACCAGCCACGGAACTGAGAAGAGCAAATGGTACCTTTCTCATTACTAAACTATTGGCTATTAGTAAAATTTTGGGAGCCATTGTCTTCAGTTCGATACCTACGGCTGAGCCCGTCATTCTTCAACAGACAGCTCCAAATCCAAGGTCACACAGATGTTCCAGTCAAACTCAGTGGGTCACGAGACAGAAAGAACAGACATGAATGTAAGAGTGATTTCCATTGGGAATAAAATAAAATAGAAAGGAGTAGTAGTGAAAGTATTCATTATATGCATGTGTGAAACTTCCAAAGAACAAATTTAATTAACAAAAAAATGAAAACAATTATTTTAAAACTTCACAGACAGCAAACTTAAAGTTCATTTTTTTTTTAGGAAAAAGGAGCTGTGTTTCCTCAAGATAGTAAAGTGAAGATGAGCTATTCACTCATACAGCTGGAACTTCTTTTCACCAAAGCAGACCTACCCAGGTCCATAAAAGTCTTTCACTTAATACTAGTTTAAATTATTGCAGTTTTAATGCCCAAGAAAACCGCAAATTTCCAGGCCTGTTGAATATTATGGCCATTTCTGAATCCTCTAACTGAATTTCCCTTGTCTACTCTGAATCTATAACACTTTTTTTCCACCACCAGTACACCACTTAATAAAGCATAGATGGTTGTGTGACAGAAAAAGGGAGGAGTTGAATATGATCATTTGCAACCATAAAAACTACAAGCAGAAGAAACCTCTACAGATGTCTAGCTCCCGCCAAGAGGAGGCAGACAGGGTTCATCAGGCCAGACTTCTGGCCCTATTTGTAAAGGATGCCATAGCTTCCAAGCTGATAGAGAAAGTAGACCTTGGGCTCTGAGCCGTAGGGAAAGATGTGTGGGTTGGTGGCGCCACAATCATCATGCTCTGTTTCTCCATTCTGGCAACGTCTTTAAGTACAGAAAACAATCGTTCTTTCTCAAGTCTCACTTAAGCTGATTATTATGAAATATGACTGTATGTGGTAGAACTATGATTGAAGACAAGATTGTATACGACACAGAAGAAAAAGTTAAGCAGCTTTATATTACTCACACTTCTTAAATATTGCATACTCATATAATCTGAGGTTCAAATCCAAAGTCAAATAAGAAGATAAGCAAGAGAATGAGAAAATGGAAAGGAAACAGGTAATGGAGAGGAAGAGTGAGAAGTTTGAGAAATTATCTGTGAGAAATAATTTAAGACGGTGAGATAGACAACCAGTGTGAGTGTAAAAGGAGATATAAGTGTGTATGTGATTCGAATTTTTATAAGTGTGTTTAAATGTGTTCTGATGTGTATTTCCCCACATACTAGAGGGCAGCCTCCAATTAGGAGGTTTCTTCAATGTAGAGACACTGGACATGTCAAGCACACTCCAGGGTAGGCCTTGTGGTCAGGAATAGTTGGCCAACACAGAAACTGACTTCATACTTTGGAGTGCTTAAAAAAAAAGGTCTGGCTCTTTTTTTGTTTCTTTGAAAGAATATACCATGACATTGGCTGAATATGGAGGGAGGGGTACCTGAGAGGAGAAGAATATGATCAGAACATAATTTATGAAGATGTAAAAAAGAAAAGAAATTAACATAAAGGATACCACTCTGATAAACTAAGATGAGTTTCTGCCCATAGAGATGTGAAGATAGCTTTTTGTTATCGTGGAGCAGAATTGCCAAAATAAGCACAATACTTTGGGGAAATATATAGCCACAATAATAAGAAGATATTGAAGAGGTCTGATGGCTAGCTTTGTCAACTTGACACAATCTAAAAACATCTGTAAAGGGAATATCAGTGAGAGGCTGTCTGCAGGAGGTTGGCCTATGAACTTGTCTGTGGAGGACTGCATTGATTTATTTAATTGCTGTAGTAAGTCCCACCCTATTGTGGGCTGTGCCATTCCCTAGGCAGGTGATCTTGAACTATGTACTAGTGGAGAGATCAAGCTGAGCAGTAGAAAGCAAGTAAATGAGCACACATGTATTCACATCTCTTTGTCCTTGACTGTAGATGTTTATGATCAGCTCACTCTGAGCACATAGCTGGAGACAGTTACAGAAGGTCAAGATAAGAGACGAGACATAAATACAAAGGACTGTGATGATCTCTGCCTGTTATGTCATCAATTTTATATGTGTTAATTCTAGTACTCAAGAATTTCTTGTCCACAAGAAATCATCTACAAGAACACTATGCTAACATCCACCACTTCCTGATGCTTTATTTTCTACATTGTTTGTAATTGATTAGGATTTCAAGGACAAATCTCTAAAGACATACAAATAACCCTGGATAGAGGTGGAGTAATTATGAATGAAGAGGGCAGACACATAAGGCAGAACATATAGAAGAAAGAGTATTCTGGCCCTTCATAAATGAAAGAGATAAAGAAAAAGGCCACCCTGAATAATCAATATTATAATAATATTAATAAAGTTTGGCCTTTTTTGAGTAATCTGAAACGGAGATTAAGATTTATAGCTTCAGATGCTAATTCTTTGAATGAGTCATTTCTGTGAATCATGGGAAATAGACTGTTTAATAATGGTTTGTAAAGCAATCTCACGTGGAGCCCACAGGCTTCTACCTTGTTACCATGTTCTAGGATGAGCACTATTTGTTGAAGTCACATTCAAATAGTGGCTTACAGTTGACAGTTTACTTTAGGGAAAGATCTCATTTCCTGTGGTTTTACAATGAATTAGATGCAGATTGTAAATCAAGTTAAAAATTTTGGTAGATACAAAGATTGCAGAATTACTCATGCTTTCTGCATGCTACATAAAGTAGATTTGGGAAAACCATACTCTCAAAGAAGTCTTTGCATGAAAGCTTTCTACTAACTGTTCACATTAATCAGTTGAAAGACATAATCAATATGTCTCCAAGCCATAATTACCACCTACAAAGGAATGAGCCTCTGGCGGAAGTAAGGAATTAGGTGCAGATCAATATACTGCTTAGATTTTCTTTCTCATCAGCTCTCCCTTTTGAGAGCAATGTCAAAATAGATGAGCAGCCCATTTTCTACTTTCTATTAAATATCAATGTTAGCATAACCAAAGAGGACAAGTGACCCATAAGTAACAGGATTTGAACAGGTAAAGAAGGACTCCTGCACCCCATTTCAGGGCTGGCCATAGAGAACTCTTCAGAGATCACAATTATTATCACCTTGTGCAGGTGGTGACAAGCAGATGTAGGACAGATGGAATTGTGTGATTCTGTGTAATCAATAAAATCAAGAAGGTTGCAGATATCTTTCCTGATAGGAATGGAAATGGTCATCCTGGGAGAAATATGAGAAGGAACATAATGAAAAGTTTTAGCTACCCCAAGTATACTGAGCCACAGTGAACATCACTGTGTCACGACCAGCAGGAAATAGTGTCTTCCACTCAACCTTTCATTTCTATTTTGCTTTTTTGTTGTTTGTTTTTTTTAAGGGAGAATATCTATTTCTCTTTATCTATTCCAATTGTTTCAGTAAAATGTCTGAGATTAAACCCTCTCTAGAAAACAATGATTTATTTCTCGCAGTTCTAGAGACTAGGATGGTCATGTCCAGGTATTGTGGTTTCCATTGTTTGGTAAGCACAGCTTTCTGCTTCCCAATCGGTTCCTTGCTACCACCTTCTCTAAAGGGAAGGGATGCTGGGTCCTTACATATCACAAGAGATCAAAGGCCATAAAAGGGAGAAATTCTCTTTGTAAAACTTTTTTTTGTAAGACTTAATTTCATTAATGAAGGAAAAGCCAAAATTTAGTACCTTTCCGAAGGCAACATGCCCTTAAATTTTCAACATGAATTTTTGAGAGGACATAAAAATCTGAATCCTTTGAAAGAAGTTCTCAGGAGGCAAAAGTCCTGCTTTCCTAGCCTTTCAAATAAAGGTGTCCAACATTTTGACATTGTACCATGATATGGCTGTCTGTGATGGCTAATCTTGGTTGCCAACTTGACCACATCTGAAATCAATTAAAATCCAACCAACTGGGCACACTGTGAGGGACTTGCTTGATTGGATCATTTGAAGTGGGAAGGCCCGTGCCAAATCCGAGTTCACACCTTCTGGTGGAAGTCCACATAAAAGGCATGGAAGAAGAAAATTTGCTTTTTCCTGGTGGACTTCATTCTTTCTGGCAAGTTCATCTATCCTGTTGCTGAGACATTTCCTCCTGGTGTTAGAATCTGTCTCTTCATGATTCTAAGATATGTTGTAGACAAGCAGCTCAAAAATTATACATCAATTTAGAAGTCCTCTTTAACTGTTTCTTTCAGTCAACATTACCCTTATAGTGGGTGGTGTCAAGATAAAGCCCTTTACATAACTTTGTCTCTAAAAGTAATCACACGTGTATTATAGGTCCATGTACAGCATGATTATCAATGAATGTTCAGTAACATTGGTAAAGAAGTATTTATATACTTGTTTCTTGTCAAATCTGTATTTAAGAAGACATTCTGTTTTAGAGTGTTCATCTGATTATCATGGTACAGGAAAAACTGTTCATCATTACATATTAATGTCATGTTACCTTAATGTTACATGTTATATGCTTTGCTCATGTTTAACTTCATATATTTCACCATGATAAAATGTTGTCAATGTTGTTATTACTCAGATGTTTGTGGTCTGCAGAAGCTGATTATATTGACATAGCATAGACCTTCATGCGTCTGTAGCTTCCTAATACTGTTTATTTAAAACTGATTACATTATTTCTTATGTGCAATCTTTCATGCACCCAAAATTATTGGATTTTAATAATTCAAAAGTTATTACTGTTATTCCAGATTGTACCCATAAGTAAAAGTTTTATGGTAAGAATGCAGGGAAATGAGAATAGATACTATCTCCAACTGATGGCTTAATCTCTGCTACTTTATATCATCTCAATGTCTCTTCTTTTGAATTCTTTAGATTGTATTTACATCATCCTAAGAATATGATTGAGTGCAGTGTTAGTGTCTTTCAGGTACTCTCATCCATGTCTATCACACACCACCACAAGCATAGGCAAGAAACCTGGGAGTAGAACTAAAAAGACACTATATTTGCTGGAAGAATGTCTCCAGATACAGAATGGTTTAAGACTAAACCAGAAAAGTCAATAACATCACAGCAATTATAAGCAACAGGATGGACTCAATTCCTCTGTAGTGTCAATGCTCAGAGTCGGTAGAGGTGAGAGCAAATGTGTGGACCTACACAATAGCTCATGCTAAAGGCTAAGTGGCTCCCTATGGTAATGCAGAGCCATTCTTTTTATTTTTTTTAAACATGAAACAATCATCCAAAATCAAAATGCCAACATCATCCTGCTTGTGTCCCATTAGGCATCTTGTGAAAAAAATACCAACCATACAATAAATACAATCTGTCTGCCAGCCCAAAAGATCCTGGAATGTTGAACCAGGAAGTCAATATCAAAACATTACAGTTATAATACAAAGCAGTTAGCCAATACCATTTTTAAGTGGATAAATATTCTTCAGAGTTTCTTGAAGGAGATGGAGACCAGTTTGACCAAAATAGCTAGGGATGTACTATATGGAAGGAACTCTAAACTGTCTTTCATCAAAGGCATTAGGAAAAGAATATGAAAATTTCTGATAAATACTCTCCTAGACAGTGGACAAGTTTATCAAGATCAATGGTGGTACTATCTGAAGAAATCTACTCACACAAATACAATCCTTAATGGTGCACATCATCCTGAGCTTGCTGAGAACGGTAAAATCTTCAACTACTGCAACCTTGCTTCAGTATACTTCCGCTTGAAAGAAAAACAAGTCCAAAGACCTCCTAGGATAGAGTCTGGGAGACAATAAAAAAGTGCAACGTGGCCCTGGCTGAAAAAAGCAGGTAGTCAAACTTATCTCCAACAGATCATGTAGATGTTCTCCTCCAAACTTTCTCTCTCCCACTGATCACTTTATACAAGCCCCCGACTCCGGCAGACATTCCCTGGACACTGGGAAGCCACTCTAGCCAGCAGAGATAGGCTGACTATATATCTGCACCTCTCTCTCCACCTCTTTAAAGTCATCCCCAGTCTCATCCCCATCTCTGCAGCACAACATCTACTGCAGTCTCCCCTCCCTCTCTGACTCCAATTTTCAGAAGAATATGTAGAGACCTATTTGTCCAAACCTCCTTCCTCACACTCATCCCATTATCCCAGGCCCCAACACCAGCAGGAATTCCCTGAAAACACACAAATCATGCCATCCAGGGAAACAGGTAGTCCAACAGCAAATTTACATTTCTCCCTCCAGTCATCCAAATCAAAACCTCATTCTCATTCCCAGCTCTTTAGCAGTCCACTTATTTCATCCTCCATCCCTGTACCCATCTCCAGTGAATTACACAGATCTGCCCCTCCAACCTTCCTCCCCACTCATCATCATATCCCAGCCCCTAACTCCCAAAGCCATTCCCTGGGAACCTACCACCAAAGCTTTCCAGAAAGTCAAGTAGGCCAGCAAAGCTGGTAGGCAAATTTCAGATCTTCACTCTCCCTCCTCTCTTCCAAATGCAACCCCCCGTCTCATCCACAGCTGTGCAGCAGACAACTTGTCATGGCCTGTCTTCACTCTATGCCGCCATTTCCAGACGTCTAAGCATACTCTAGTGGAACACCCTGCTTCCCATACCCCCCACCCTATTGCGATTTCTAAATGCCAGCTCCTAATACCAGAAACACTTTTTGTCTGAAACCTCAAGTGGCCACACCTAGTACGTAAATTCAAAAGAATTTACTCCAAGGCAATGCACAGCCACCACATTCTCCTAAGGACCAGAGAATGCAACAGAAACCAAGGAACAAGACAGCCACCAAACAAAAACAAGGCCAGTTATCAGCCCCAAGAATTACAATCTTCCCAAACACAGATACCTAGACACCAATGTATAAACACAATCAGTAACATCCCAGACAATATGCCTCCACTAGAACCCAGAAACCCTAACATAGTAAACCTTGAGTATTGCAACTTAGCTGAAGCACAAGAAAAAGACCTTAAAATAGTCGTTATGGATATAATAAAGGTCTTAAAGAGGAAGTGAAAAAAACCCTAAAGAAATCTATGAAAACACAAACAAACAGTAGAACAAAATATGCATAAAAGAGTTTAAGACCTGAGATAGAAACTATTAACCAACTGACAACCAACATTCAAATATATGATCCTACAGGGGCCATTCTCCTTCAAATCACTGCACAGACACAACAGAGCAGCTGCACCTATAAAATCACAGTGTCTATGACAGCTCGAAAAAGAGCTTGTACACAAGCTCAAGACAAACAAAATTCCTGCATGGAGAGGGAAAGGAGGTAGACTGGAAGTCCTAACCCACATTAGGAACTACTGGCAATTGATAGCTACTAGGGGAAAAAGACTCCGTTTATTTTGTTTTGCTATCTTTGTTTGTTTTTTTTTGTTTTATGGGTGCAGCCCCTGGTGGGTTGGCCATGCTCTAAGGATAGATGAGTAGCAGAAATTATACTTGGATGGGTCTTAAAAATAATGGGCACAGACCAGAAGTGGTAGCACATACCTTTAACCCCAGCACTCAGGAGGCAGGGGCAGGGGAAATTTGGTTAATTTAAGCACAGCCTGGTCTACATAGGACAACCAAGACTACATTGAAAAGCCCTGTCACAATAAATAAATTTTTAAATTGAAAAAGGGGATGCAAAGTTAAGTAGGTATGAAAAGGGTGGTGGATCCAGCAGAAATATATTTTAATACCACTAAAACACACTATGAAATTCTCAATGAGCTAATGAAAAATTGAGAAAAATATATACTAGTTGACATGACAATCTGGATGTGAAACTCACAAAAGGCCCCACCCCTAAATGAAAACTTGTAGTCAATCAATGGTTACTGGGAGACTTTTTCTGGGGATGATCCCCCAATAGGTTATTCATAAACCCATATACATACCAGTAATACTAAATGGACTCCGTACATTATGTATGTGTGTGTGAGAGGGAGAAAGATAATAATAAATAAAATATCATGAATTTGAGAAGAAGCAATGAGAAAGAAGAGAAGGTGAGGGATATTATTTTTGTTAAATTCTCAAAAATACAAAAAAAAATTAAACTACAAAATGAACATCTTAAAATTAGACCTGAAAGGAAAAGAAAAAGTTAAAAACCAAGTTGAAAAATTGTTAAAGATATGAGGCAAGGTCTCAGACATAAGTGACAGGCATGATACTGGGGAATGAAGAAAGGTTGCACTGTTATTAAGTGTCAGAGAAACTGGCTGGATTGAACATGAAGCATAGCTTGTGTCCAAGGTGGATACTTACTTGAGAAAATGTCCATGGAAAATGATGAAAGCATAGTCTTGTTTCTTCTTTTCAATAATAACAAAACACACACACAAAAGCAACATCCAAGAATGGAGTGTTAAGGAAAAGAATCTAGTGGTTGTATACTGTAAAAATAATAATAGTAATAGTAATAATAACAAAGTACACCCTGGAGAGAAAAACAATTGCATTGCTGGGCTATCCTTAATTAATGAGATCAGGAATGTGACTTGTTGGTACAATGCAATCATCTCTGCAGCAATACCGTCAGCTTGGACTGAAAAAGACAGACATTGTTCAAGATAGAAGAAGACTATCAGGTTGCTGGGACCCACAAGAGCCAACTAGCCAGGCTGATTGGTGATCATCTTGAATTATAGGTAAGAAAAGGGAAAAGTGACCCCACATGTAGTTCAAAAACTATCAGGGATGCTCTGTCAGCAAGGCCTTGAAAGACACAGACACATAGCACAGGGCTCCCATTTTCTGTTTGAAAACAATAGGTGATGGTACCACCTGTGATCAAATGGGCAGAGCTACTGCCCAAGAACAAAATCTGAATTTCAGGTCCATGGAGATTCCAAAGCTTAAAATGTAATGGAATCATCTATGCTAGGTTTACAGCTTGCTGGAGATGAATCACTCCTTGTTCCTTATAGTTTTCTTTTTATGAGGTGGGAATGTCTTGCTTTGTCTTGTGACAGCGTCTTATTATGTAGGTCAGATTGGCCTGGAATTCACAATCCTCCTGCTTCTTCCTCTTTGACTGCCAAATTCTTGAACCATACTAGGCATGAATCACCATTCCCAGTACGAATATCTATTATTTGCTGGATCCAATTCTGTGTCTTACAAGCAGAGAGTTTGTCTAGTTTCAGAGGTGCATCTGAATTGGGAAGAATTGGGAAGAATTTTCTCCTCAGGCTAAATATTACTCTGTGTACCCATAACTGATTTTAATGAGTCAGAGAATTAAGTTTAGGACTTAGAGATGATAATATTTAGGTAAGATTGGAACCCACAAGGTCATTCTATAATTATGAAAATTGAGGAGCATGCTGCAATAGAGTATTTTGCACATGAATATATTAATTAGGAAGGTTGGACTGTTTTGCCTTGAACCGCATCACTGTCTCCCCCAAAATGTACTCATGATACTTCAGAATATAATCTAATAAGTGTCTTCAGAAATAGGCCAGTTAAAATAAGATAGACACACAGAGGGAAGACACCATGAAGACAGTCACAAGATGACAAAGTCAGGAGCTTTGTCTGGTAGAGTCACATGCAAGCAGTATCAAGAACACCTCACCAATATCAGAGATGAGTAAGAGGCAAGGAAGACCTCTATCTACATTTATAGCCTTAAGACTTGTGAAACAATGAGCTTTTGCTGTTTTGAGCCACCCAGGTCATGGAACAATGTTGCAGTCAAATGAATCATTTATGCCAATGAAGTTATTTTTTTCCACTGAAGACATGCACTGAATTCACAATACAGGAAAGTGGCTCCAAATCGAGACAAAAATAACTAGACAAACTGTTGTTCTAATAATATGATCCCATCCACTCTAAGACAAGTTCACAACTCTAGACAGTAAAAAACAAACTTGTGCCTCAGCTGACTATGAAGAACAGTGGTTCCTTTATGTTTTGGCAACACCTACATAGCTCTGTATTGGTATGTATGTATCATCGGTGTTAGGAAAGTGTTTCTCTGAATACAAGAGAGGTTGTGCAATTTTTACCTTGGGAGAACGAGTGAGGCACAAAAGACCCAACTCCTAATGGGTTTGCCTTTCCTCTCATATGTCCTAGCCTACATCAAACTCTCAAAAAGCATCCAAATTGGTCTCAAGACTTTGTCCCTCTCCCAGCTGTAGACCTTCACACTCTGACCTTGACAGACCCAAACGAACGCAGTTTGAAGTCCAGTGACTATAAACATCTAGGATAAGCGAGGCAGAGGGACCACACAACTGTCTTACTCACAACTCTTCTCCTAAACAGCCAGACAACTGCCTGAGGCAAGGCATACAGTATGCCCCTGTCTGGAGAACACACTTATTTCTGGCCTTCCTAAAGAAAAGCATCATCGTGTGAGTCAAATAATCTGGCTTGTTTTAAATTCTATGCACATCATTTGCTATGTTCCCAGTATCCCTAGCATACAATACATGACTCAAATTTTCTGGAAGACTCAAATGAAGCTCATGGAGTTTAGATACTCTAACTTACCCTGCACTCAGTAAACAACAGAGTCAGGATTAAAAAGAAAAAAAAACTGTACATAACAATATCTAAGAAATGCAATGAATATACACAGATAACTTTATACTCTCCCTATTCTACTTATAGTATCCACTAGAACTCTAAGTGGTTTACTGTATGTTGATTTTGGTGTTGGAAAAATAAAAGTATCTTATTTATACCAAGTGCCATTGGGCAGCATCTTTGACTTCAACAAGCCATTTTTCCTTTCCTCCTGGCAACTGGTGACCTGGCTGGTACCTCTATAACTCTGGGTCATAGCCTGTTCTCTTTTCACTTGGCAAGGGTCCCATTGTGATGCCTACTGTCCTAGCTCCACCTTGTCCTCAATGATACCATATGTGCTGAGTGAAATGCAAGTGGCATGCCCATAAATTCTGAGATTCCAGGTCATATTCTTTCACTGTAGTCTATCTCTTTTGGCAAGCTGAAACTAAACATCTTGTCTTTATTTCAGGTGGATCCTGGAATTATATCTTCATGAGATGAGGAAAATAGATTGTTTAGAGAATCTACACTAACCAAAAATTTTGCCAAAAATTCAATAGACTTCAGTTGTTAAATGTTATACCAGCCATGACACCTGCAGTGTTAGCACTTGGCATGTGGTTGCCAACTGGCTAAGGATAGCTAAACCAAAAGATGTAAGAAAACTTACATAAGTGAGCATGCAGATATGAACAAGCCAAGCGTGAGGGTGGGGTAAAACTACTCAGGCAGGCCTAAAAAGAAGCCAACAATTCGAAGGAGAGTGAGGAGAGGTGTATGAAACAGTTTGGAGCAAGGAAAGGGAAAGGAGAAATGTGATTATTTTATAATCTAAAAGTAATTTAAAGAGGTATTTCTGTTCATTACAGAATGATCATTAGATCTTAGTGTTGCTTCCTTGATGAAAAGAACAGCCTTCATAGTTAAGACAAGGAAAAGGCTGGCAAAAGAAGGAGAATACGCATTCAAGAGAAGACATATAGCTCTGTTATAGATGAGACTGTACCACTCTTGAATGACTGCAATCCCAGTCAGACTAAGGATAATAAACACACAAAATAGCATGCTCCATGCAGCTGCATAAATGAGACTGTTCCAGCACTGAAGCTTGTAACCGAGGCAGAGACTCAGTGAAGACTCTTTAAACACCCTAGATTATTCATCCCATGAAGATATACTCCAGGATTCACCTGAAATGGATACAAGGTTTGCACTTGCCGGAAGACATAGACTACAACAGGGGAGAAGGGGAAGTGAACCTATATCTCAGAATCCTGAGATACACTTAGTTGAATTGTCATTTGCAATTCAGTCTGCATGTAAGGTATCACTGAGGACCAAGAAGATCTGTGACAGTAAGCATCATAACGGGGCTCTTGTCAAGTGGTAGGAAGGCAGGCCATAACTTAATAGGTGCAAGTCAGACCACTTGTAGGCTAAATTTACCCCTAACTGTATAGATGAAGATCGTATTGAGCTAGTCTCCTCTCACCCTCCATGAGCTGGGATTATAGACATGTGCCAGCATCCCTCATTTTCCAGGGTCTCATCTGTGCTACAGAAGTACTCTACATCCCTTGTTCTGGTTTTACTTCATCGTTGCTTTCAGTTTTTGCTTTGTTTGGGGGGGGTTGTTTTTGTTTTTGAGGGGTTTGTAAACATTTTTCCCCTAGTGCTGTAAAGACTACCACAGATATGTAACCCCAGCACTCCAGAGGAGTTTCAGGTTTGTGTTTCAGGCCATCCTAGGCCACACAAGAAAAGCCTATTTTAAAAGGAAAAACAAAACTAAATTAAACTAAAACTGCTAGGAATAGTACCTGTCACTTAAGTAAGAATTATTATTATACTGCATTTTGATAGGTACTTGAATTATTTATTCTTCTGAGAACCTCAATGTAGTTTATGAATTCCCAAGCCCTACTTGATATTAATTAGATTAAAACAATACTTACATGTAATTATTCTCTAAAGCCCCACTTTATGTACAACATGTGCTTTTAAATTAATTTTCTTTAATAAATAATATACCTCTTTAGTCAATTCATACATTCAGTTAACTGTCAAACAACCATCCATTGTTCTTCATGGCAATGGCAATTCTATTAGGAGCAGTCTCTATACCTTACTTTGCTTCTATCTAAATTGGGCTTTGCAAGGAAAGGAAACCAACTACGCAGAGATGATTGAGTCATCCCTGCACTTATGCAGGAGCCTATTTTTCCTTAATGTTCACATGAGCGAATAAACCAAGTCAGTCCCTCAAGGAAGGAGAAAGAAAAGTTACCAGCTTTAGAATATTAACAAAACTGTAAACTAGAAAGCCTAAAAGAACATGAAAACTAATTTTATCTCTTGATAAATGCTTTATTAATCATTTCCTGAAGTCAAAACCTTACTGGGTTCACCAAAAGCTAAATGGTTACTGTCCTAGACAAATAAATGAATCAGACTAGCCAAAAGAAGACCATACATACGGAAATGCAAAAAGGAAATAGATTTCAACAATAATTGCACCACTAAATGAAAATTAGTCTGTCACTAAAATGCTATAAGCTAGTCTGAATTTCAAATGAGGCAACATTTGTTAGCTAACATCGACTTCAGTTGTTTCAGTGGGCTAATGGCCAGCAAGCATTTGGAAGTCAGAGAGTCTGTGTTTATCCATTTAATGCACCATTTGGCTATTAGCAATCATCTTTGGTTTACAATGAGACATTTTCTGTTTCTGGATGACATTTTGGTTTTTAGCCAGCTGTTTGAATCAATTATAAATGTTGTTATGTATTGTCAAAAAAAATAAAATCACCTGTTCCAGATGTCTGCTATAACACATCTGTTTGGATAGCAATATATGTATTTATTTTAGGAGGCTCACAGAAATGGGAGTTAAATCTTCCACATTCCCCTGATAAATAATAAAATATCTTCAATATCAACATATATGATTTTTAAAAAAAATTTTTAGAAAAGCAATTGAATCTTCTAATGGAAGAGATCTTCTCTTTGATATAAACATGTGTCAACCAAAAGAAGTTATTTTAGTGTAGAAAAAATCATGAAATGGGAAAATTTGGGGATAATAAATTTTATTCCATCATCTTTTTGACTGAAAAGAAAATCTTTACTTAACCTTATTATAATGATGTAGTCTTCAAATAAAGCATGCTAGATATATAGTTTCCACCCATCAGTTTCCTAACCACCCCCAAGTATATTTAATAGGATTGTGTAAATTAGATAATAGTTGTAATTATTCATACAAGTTAATTAGTTGACAATATTTAAACATTAAAATTGGTTGTTTAGAAATAAAAGTGGTATTCCAGCCTAGTTTTGGATAAGAATATTTACATAAATTCTTTTCTAGATACAAAGAGGTGAAACTACACATGCTGATGAGGTCAAGAACCAATGCCTTTCAAATCTCCATTTCCACACATGTCAGCAAATAGCTATATGCTAATAATAGCAGAGGCTGTGCATTTGACCTCTGTAAAATTAAAAATGTTCTGCTTTGAGAAGGTTAAGAAAACAGTATATTACAGATTTAAACCTTCCAGTATTTGTCTCAGCCTCACTCAAGTTATCAATAACAGTATCATCCTCAGGGGAGTTCAGCATAGTTCAGTTCTGGCCCAGTGCTTTTCCTAAATATCTAACCTACCCACCTCATCTATGTCGAATCATTGGTCTGATTTAAATGATCCTTCTGTTCTGGACAATTGAAGTCTCACCTGCTCTCCTAAATGAGCCCTTTCCTCCAAGAAATAAGCTGTACTTTTAGATCCTTTACTGTATTTCCATAGGGCCTTCCACCTCCATTTGATAAATGTAAAATACAATCTAAAATATAACCATCCTATATCTCCTTTTGTCCTAAGTGCTGTTCACCTAGGTCAGAAATCTCTCAAATTTCAGTCACACTTAAACCTAACGTTGATATCACCACACACTATATTTTAGATTATTTGCACACTCAAAATACCCAGAGAGTTTTCATCAGCCTCCACAAATTAATTGCCAATCCAAACAGGTCTCAAGGTCAGTCATTTTGTCCTGGGAAGCACTTTTATTATATAATAATATTATTATTATATTATAATTACATTATATTATTATTTGGTAGAGTTGTCGATGCCAAAGGGTATGATTCATATAAGAACCCTTGCATTTCTTGCTAGCCACCCATAAATGTTCGCTCACCTTCCAAGCTGGGGCCAAGAAAGTTAGTGACTACCTAAGAAGCAGAAGAACCCTTTCCTCCTTCATTAACAGGACTAGATTTTAAAACTGTCTCCAGTTCTGCTGCTGGAGAGCAAACAGCTGGTAGAGGGACTATAACAAGGGAAAGATTTAAAGAAAGCTGTGATTTTTACAGGTCTTCTAACAAGCGTGTGAGGCTGCCAATCTGGAAGCACAGGAAAAGAAAACCTAAAAGTGTGTGAAATCCACCTTTGTGTGTAGGAGTTCTCCTCTTCAGTGATATGGCCAAGCTTTCTCCCCAGAAGCACAAGTGCAATGATCAAATAGGTGGGTGGGGTTTACTGAGATAGTTGTTGACATACTCTCAGCAACATAGATGTGTGCGTGTTTTATAGAACGAAACAGAGTCATAGACATATTAAGAAAGTTATTGAAGATCACAACCAACCAAATGGCAGAATAAATACAGTATCATAAACTACATCAATACTGTAAGTCAGTGGTTCTCAACCTTCCCAGTGCTGGGACCCTTTAATACAGTTCCTCATGTTGTGATGACCCCCAACCATAAAATTATTTTGTTGATACATCATAGCTATAATTTTGTTCCTGATATGAATCATAATGTAAGTATCTGACATTCAGGGTATCTGATATGTGACCCCTGTGACAGGATCATTCAACCTCCAACAGGGTCATGACACACAGGATGAGAAATGCTGCTTTAAGGTACTGAGAGAACAGATTTTTAAACATCATGATTTTCACTTTACATACAAAAGATTTTTACTTGTTGAGTATATTTCAATACACATAGAGGAAATTTTTTAAGAATTAATTTTTTAAAATAAAAAATGGCAAATTAATAATTATAAACCTAAGACCTCTGAGTTAGGATGATCTTAACAAGTTAGACTTAATCTGAGAGCAGCAGTACACACTTTTGATGCCAACACTTGAGAAACATAAGCATGCAGATAACTATGAATTTGAGACCACTATGGTCTACATAGCAAGTTATGGGCCAGCCAGGCTTCCACAGTGAGACTCTGATTCAAAAATGAAGAATGTCCAAGTTAGGTAAATGTGGAAATTAATGCACAAAGTATTACTTAGACTATGTCATACTGAAATATTTCTAAAGAGACTTAAGAATAACACAAATTCTAGAAATATCTTGTCCTAAATGATCAATTTAAAGTAACATTTGCTTGAAGCCTATTTTCTTGCCTTTTCCTACTTCATTGAATATCTGAATAGTATAAGTTGTATTCTTTTCATCTCCACAATGAGAGAAATGGTAAGACTCTACAATCCCCTACAGCCTTGATAATGAATCAATTTTGAGGAGTCTTACAGTACTATTGGAAAAAAAATGTTCTTCATTATCAGTTATGATTTGATATTTCAGCCTGCTGATAGATATAGCTGTGACACTTACAGTCCTAGGTAAGGGGTGGACCAAACAGCCTCTTTGATTTTTGTTCCACTCACCTTGCTGTTTGCTATCCTTCTTCAATATGAGGAAACAAAAATCTCATCTCCAGAAGCTGGAGTCACTTGTATTTCCCCTTCCTTTCTTGGACTCTATCCTAATCTCTAAAGGACTTTCCAGAAAGTATCTCTGTGTATAGAAAACTCCATACTTCCTTCACTTGGTACCATTTCTGGAAGACACAGCAACAACATATTATGTGAAGCAATCAGTCAAGGATGATTGCACAAGGGAATCCATCATTTATCCTATAGAAAAACTTCTGCACAGCAACTTTGCTCTACATGTGCTTGGCAGAGTTGATTCTTCCAGGGGAAACACTAGAACTAGATTTATCCCATTAGTAACAAGAAGAAAAGTTGTTGCTCTTGTTTCCTTCCCAGCTGATTTCAGGAACAGTCTGGAAGAAAGAAAAGAAGCACAGACAATGGCAAGCTGGCTTACAAAATGTCTGCTTTCACTTGCTATTCAAGGGAAAGAAGTAGAGTCCTTCTCCTGGGATTATGTAACATATTTATGCTGCCAAACTGGAGTATAATTACCCCTCATAGAAGGGCAGTGAACATTTTGAACAAACCCCCTCATTCCCCAGAATTTTGTCAGTTGAAAGAGGTCCTTATTCACTCTGTCATAGTTTCTGGGATCTCCATATAACCTATTTGTGTTCTTTACTTTAGTGTCTCACAAGGTATTCTAGCTTCATTTCTCTTGCTCTGACAAGAAGCAACACAGGTGAGGAAAGGTGTATTTGGCTTATAATTCTAAGGTACAAGCCATTGTTTTGGGAAAGTTAGTCACTCCATATCCAAAGTAAAGAAAAAAAGATAAATAAGTACATCCTTGCTTACTCTCAGGTTGCTTGCTCTCTCTTACACTATTCAGGACTGCCTGCTTAGAAGAACAGTGCTACCCAAGTGGGTTGGGCTTTTCTATATTAGTTAACAATCCAGACAGTTTCCCACTCCAAAATTAACCAGACTCTAAGTCTATATAACTTAATGGACCTATATACAGTAAGAATTGGTACTCAAAACCTAAGCTGTGAAGCATCCCATTAAATTTTACACTTTCATTATCAAATATGTATTGGGCATCCAACACCCAGTGCATGTGCACGAGGTACGCACACACACACACACACACTCATAACAGAATTAGAACTATAAAAACGAGACAATTAACTGTATACTCTTTCGTATCTTATGTGATGCTTTATTTATTTGCAAGTTCTCTTTAGTAATGTTTATTTTTTTAAAGAGCCCATCTCCTACAGTCTAGATCACAGGCCAGCTTCATCTAGACAATTCTTCATCAAGACTCCCTTCTTACAAGTGATTCTAGGTTGTATCAAGTTGTCAGTTAAAACTAATCAGCACATAAGACTATCAGGTAGTGTTCTCATTTGAGCTTTGGGTCCCGTCCAAGCTTACATGGCTAATGAGATAATTTGATGGCTTTTAGCTTAGGTCCTCAGTCTCCCAGAAACCTTGAGTTTCTTGTCCTATGAACCTCCTCACTCTCTGAGGCAAACTTTCTAGAAAGGCAACCTTTTGAAATATAAAGCAAGAATGGGAGTAACCAAGCCTTCAGCAGAGGGCAGGAAATAATAATGAAAATAGAGGGAGATAGTAAGACTTGGGGAGAACAAGAGCTCCACAAAGACCAAATAGATCAGGGCACAGGGGTCTTTTAGGAGATGGTTTCTCCAACCAAGGACCATGTATGGATATAACCTAGAATCCCTCCTCACATGTGGCCCATGGTAGTTCAGTATCCAACTGGAGACCCTAGTAAAGGGAACAGGGGCTATTTCTGTCATGAACTCAATGGCTGACTCTATGACCCTCCTGCACACACGCCCGGAAGTAACAGCCTAGCTAGATCCCAGAAGAGGACATTGCAGCCAGCCCTGAAGAGACATGATAAGCTAGGGTCAGATGGAAGGGGAGGAGGTCCTCCCCTATCAGTGGACTTGGAGGGGGGCAGGGAGGAGATGAGGGAAGGATGGGAAGAGTGGGAGGGAATGAGGGAGGGGGCTACACCTGGGATACAAAGTACCTAGCCTGTGATTAATATAAAAATAAATAAATTACATTAAAAAAAAAGAATTGACAACCTGAAAAAAAAGAGTGGGGGTAACACATTCTCATCATTTTTAATATAATTTTTATTTATTATAATTTATTCACCTTCTATCCCAGCTGTAACTCCACCCTTGTCCCCTCCCAATCCTGCCCTCCTCCCTCATCTCCTCCCATGCCTCTTCCCCAGTCCACTGATAGTGGAGGACCTCTTCCCCTTCCATCTGACCCTAGCCTATCTGTTCTCATCAGGGCTTTCTTTCATAGTCTTCCTCTGTGGCCTGGTCAGGCTGCACCCCCCTCAGGGGGAGGTGATCAAAGAGCCAGCCACTGAGTTCATATCAGAGACAGTCTCTGTTCCCATTACTAGGGAACCCACTTGGACACTGAGCTGCCACAGGCTACATCTGTGCCTGTCCATGATATCTCCATGAATGATCCTTGTTTGGAGTATCAGTCTCAGAAAAGACCCCTAGGCCCATATTTTTTGGTTCTGTTGTTCTCCTTATGGAGCTCCAGACACTTCCAAATCTTTCTATCTCCCCCTTCTTTCAGATTCCCAGCACTCTGCCCAAAGATTGGCTATGAGTCTCAGCATCTGCTTTAATACCCTGCTGGGTAGAGTCTTTTGGAGGCCCTCTGGGGTAGTCTCCTGTCTTGTTCCTTATTTCCACTTTCTTCCCATGTCTACTCCATTTGCTTTTCTGAACGAAGATTGTACATCTTACCCAGGGTCCTCCTTCTTGCTTAACTTCTTTAGGTGTACAGATTTTAGTATGATTATCCTATATTATGTTTAATATCCACTTGTGAGTACATACCATGTATGTCTTTCTGCTTCTCACTTGAGCTATGGATACAGAAATTATGGTACATTTACACAATGGAATACCACTCAGCAATTAAAAACAAGGGAATCATGAAATTTGCAGGCAAATGGTGGGACCTAGAAAAGATCATCCTGAGTGAGCTATCCCAGAAGCAGAAAGACACCCTCATTATTTTAAGGTTAGAAGCAAAGCAATAATTCAAACCACATTTCATGGAGAGGTGTTTTATGGAAGAGTATGAATTCTAGGATGCTACCTGGGAGTCTGTCTGGCATATATGCTATTTCAGGGATGAATGGGATGAGAATCTTTGGGCTTCTAAAGATCAGAGCAGTGGTTCTCAACCTGTGGGTCTTGACCCCTTTGGGGCTTGAATGATCCCTTCAAAGGGATCACATATTGGATATTCTGCATATCAGATATTCACATATGATTCATAACAGCATCAAAATTACAGTTATGGAGTAGCAACAAAAATAATTTTATGGTTTGGGTTCACCACAACATGAGGAACTGTATTAAAATTAAAAGGCCACGACATTAGGGAGATTGAGAACCACTACATTAGAGTATGCCACTGACATAGTCTCCAAACTCATGGCCAGAAATATTCCATTGTTAGATTACTGTATTGAAATATTGGGATGTTGCTATTGGTTTTATTTTAATCTCCTTGTATTTTGTTTTCTCTGAAGCTGGGTAGGTAAAAAGTTGAAGGATATGCTTGGCTGACTGAGGGCAGCGGTACATCCGTATGTGATGTCCTAGATTTCACACCCAGTCTTACCTTATCCCACCAACGTGGGGGAAATGGCCACAAGTTTGACAAAAAACATCTTTTGTTCTCTACCTTTGTTTGTTTCTTTTTGCTTCCTTGAATAGGACTGGGTTTCTTTCTTTCAACCCACTTGAATACATTCCCATTGCAAAGTCTCTTCTTCTTGTGGTCTTGTGAAGTCTCATTTAGCATTTTCACATTAGTCACAGACAACGTGAGTCACCAAAATAGCTAATAAAAACAACCTATGCAAAGCAGCTCACATTTCCATCAAAGTAAGAGAGACTGCCAGGCTCCAGGTTTCCACAATTAGTGCATATTATGTGTTTGTAAGCCAAGCATCCCAAACGAAAGTGGTTGCCAGAGAAGAGACTGAATGAAAATGTTTGCTTACCGAAAAGATACTTCTAAATGTTAATTATGACCGATTTGCTTCTTCATAAGACTAAAATAATGCTGCAAAAGACTTTCAAACACAAGTTGGCAAAAATAATTCTGGCTGCTTGTAACAGTTTTATGGTATATGTATTTCAAGGAATGTTTTGACTTACTGAGTAAAAGAACAAAACAATTTTAAAGGAAAACAAAATGTATCAAGGAGACCATCCCACTGCAGTACTAATCAAGAAAGTGTAAGAAGAAATGTATTGTTTTCTCCCCTATAATAATGAGAAAAAAAACTCATATTTCAACAATATTTTATAAAGAAATAATACCATATTTACATACTTACTATGTGTTATTGGTGAGATCAAGGACAATATACATTCTTATCCTAAAGTCTGTAGGTTGTTATTGTCCTCAGGCAGCTTAGTAATCCAAATGAAAACATAAAAGGAATTACACTGGACTTACAAGAAGGTCAGAAGATATCCATATTACCTCATCACTCAGCACATACTAAAACATCTTTCAACTCATGTTGAAATACCCAGATCTCGAGTCCCCAAACGATGATCAGGCTTTGAGTCCGATGCAAAACACACGAGGGCCTTTATTACAAACTCGAGCTGGGTGGCTGCCTTTTGCAAGAACAAAGAGGCAAACGACCCCAACTCTGGGGGAACAGGGTTTTTAAGGGAGTGAAAAACGAAAGTAGGGAAGTGTAAGTCTTGGCACTATAGGATTGGGTGAAAGGGTCCCTAGGGGAGTTGACCTTAAAATGATTGATTTGTTTTCAGGCGCCAAAACTGCAAATGATCAGATCTGGCTACCTGGGGATACCTGCCCTGTTATGTGCAGGTTAGGTTGTAGCAAGGGGGAGGGAGTTAACACATTCCATAGGCTTCCTTAGGGGCTACGTGACCCTAGTCACATCCCAAGGTTAATCTGCTAGACCCTTGCTCAAAAAGAACTGTGCTCTGGTGACTTTGCCCCAGTCCCAAGAATTAACTCCAAATTTTTGAACCTCTCAATGTCACAGATCAAAGCATTGCAAAGTGCTACATTCACCACAACATAGAGAAACAGGCACTCTCCTCTTCTGACCGTCAAAATAGAAAACAATATTAACAAGCAATTTGGTGATGTCCATCACAAAATTAAAATACACAAAATAAGAAGTTGTTTTTAAAAATGAGCATATATGGAAAAGTAAGGGTATACAAAGAACTGGAGAAGACAGGAGCTCTACAAGGAGACCAACAAAGCCAACAAATCTGGGCCCATGGGGGGCCTACACACATGCACCAACCAAGGACCGGACCATGAATGGAGAGGACCTAAACCCCATGCTAGGTGTAGCTGGTAGGCAACTTGATCTCTAGGTGTGTTCCCTAGTAAGGGGATCAGGGTCTGTCTCTGACATGGACTCTCCTGCCAGCTCTTTGATCAGTTCCCCCTGGCTGGGCAGCCTTGCCAGGCAATAGAGGAAAAGGATACAGACAGTAATTATGAGACTTGATAGACTGGGGTCAGATGGTAGGGGAGGAGGACTCTCCCCTTTCTGAAGATTAGGAAGGCATGGGTGATAGGGGAGAAGAGGGAGGTAGAGTGGGACCAGAAGGAAGGGGGTTACAATTGGGATACAAAGTGAATAAATTATTTAAAAAAATAAATTTATATTTTTGAGAGTAAAGTTCTGTTAAGCAAAATGAATAAGTTCTGGGATCTGCTGTATAACACAGTACCTGCAGTAGACAATATGGTAGTGTGCATTTTAAATTCATTAAGAGGATCAATTTCATGTTGTTGCTCTTAGCAAATGTCTCACAAAAGAGCACGGGGGAATGTGGGGAGATGATAGATCTGCATAGTGCTTTGTTGTAGTGGTTGAGGGCACAGGTGTGTGCAAATATACAAATGCACACATTTGTGCATTAACTGTGTGCAAGTCCTTATATGTCAAATACTCTTCAAGAAAGTTAGTTTAAGTAAAATATAGATCAACACAGACTTATATTTTGGGGTTATAGCTATACTTGCAGTAATGTGCAAAATTCCACAGAAACTGTAACATTTACTACATTTGTATATTACTGTTTAAGATGAAAAAGGCAACACGCAGCTGTGCGTATCCAGTGCTCCCGCCTGCAGAAACTAGCACTTACGTGTGTGTATGGATACTCTTCTCTCTGGAAGGATAAACAAGAACCTTTTAGTTGCGGTTGTCTCTAGAAAAGGAAGTGGGAATGGAGACACATGTGGCTTTTTTAACCATGAGAACTTTAGGTACTATTTGAAATTTTTACCATTTCATGTTTTTTTAATTGAAAAAAGTAGTAGTAAATATAAATACAAATAAACTTTTGATTATATGATGCAAATAAAATAAATACAAATAAAAAATGAAGCTGATTTTTGCCTGAACCCATCAGATACAATGAAAGTCATACTCTAATTATAATTACGGAATTGCTTTGGCTTCTCAGCCTCACAACACTTTGAATAACGTCTCTAGGAGACAAAGTGAATGGTGGGACACTTGCTACTCAGAATGTTAATCTCTTTCTCAGCATTGTTGGTGGTAATGATGCTTTGGAAGTTTCTTCCAGTCTACAATGTCCTCAAGAATATCAGGTGGCAGGCTCAGGGTTCACCTCCAGGTGAAAGCACTGAGATTCTCAGGTTGAGAGAAGGCAGAACTGGACTCTGGGTCTGCATCACATTGCTGTTAGCAGTCAGAAATCATTTAACAGAGATAATTTCAAATTATGATTAAAGACACATTTTTCATCCTAGTCTAAACCTGTAAATGCGGTTCTCACCCCCCATCAAAGAAACCTCTCTCTGGAACTGACAGAAATCATTACAGAAAACCACATCCAATCAAAATGTAGAATTGTGGAGCCCAGACTAAACTGATACATCTACAACACAGCTCTTTGGCTGAAGGCTCGTGGATCCTTGCCTAAGTGGGGATGTAAACATTGTAAGCGCCAGAAGAAGAGGGAGTTTGCTCTGAGACTGTGTCTCCTAGAAATGTCAATAGAAACACCCATCAAATCTCATCAATGTGAATGCCTAAACATGATCTGAAGAAGGAAGACAGCCATAGACATGCTAACTTGGAAGGGGGAGCTCCCGAGTCCTCAACCCCTACAAAGAACTACAAACAACAAAGGACTATTGAAAGCGGGGAAATAGTCCTCCCCAGGGACAGCACACCAATTTGTTACCTAATAGCAAATGATCAGCCTTGAATATATACAGGTAACACTATATGAACACTATATACTTAGAAAAATATATATGTATGTCTATACATTGTATATTTATATAAATATATAGTAAAAAATAAATATAAAATATAATCACATTTAAAGAAAAGGAAGCCATGAATTTTAAAGAGTATGGGAGTTGGACAAGGGAGGGTTTGGAGGGGTGGGAAATAATACAATTATACTATATTCTCAAAAGATTGCAGGACTCAAAGAATGAGCCAAAACCCATCCCAAATTGCCATGCAGTCCCTCCTAGTCAAGTCTATTCATCTATTGGAAAATCAGATTGAGAGTACCCCCTGGTGGTAGATACCAAAGATATTTCTCTCTAAATCATGTGAGCCTTGAACAAACAAAAGGTTTACTGTGAAGACAGTCAAATTTCCCAGGGGTTACAAGCAGTCCGTTTTGCCTTTTGACCAAACATTGGTCTCAGAATGACAGCAAGAATGAGGCTTGCATGGAGAAGACAATAATTGGTATCGAGAGTTTATATTTTTGAAGAAGCTATCCCTGCAGGGAAATCCTTTTTGTCTCACTCCCATTTGAAGACCAAAATACTATTTTACTCAGTGCTACCTGTCCCCACCTGTCAGCTGCAGCTGGTTTTGTGGACTGACATCCTCTCAGCATACCCAGACTCACCAAAAGCACAGAGCATTGCTTCATTTTCTAAATCCTAATCATCTTTAGGAATAATTTGAAACTTGTTATCAGAATGGGTTGACGCAAGTTCTCACATTCTCACTAGACATGATGGTTTTCTGAATTTGGTACACTAGCTGTGCTGCCTGAGGTTATACCTAGACTGTAAATTTTAAAGTTCTTGGCAGGAAAAATAGCTTGGGTGGGCAACAGTGCTTGCTGTGCACGGATGAAGACCCAGCACCCAACGTAAAAACCTGGCCATGGCTGTGCATGTTTCTAATCCCAACATTGCTGGTGCAGAGACAGGTAGATCCTGGGAAACCATTTCAGCTCAGCTGAAATGATGAGCCTCGGTTTATATAGACAGACCATGTCTCAAAAGAATGAAACAGACTGTTAAAGGAAGATGGCCAAGATCCTCCTCTGGCCTCTGCTTAGGTGTGCACATCTACATATTCATTGTGTATTCACCACACCCAAACACACTTCACATGCAATTGTTTAAACTTCTGTGGACTAAGTAGTATTGGATGCTAGCAATATGGTGAAGTCAGTTCTGAGTGCTTGGCTATCTGTTCAATTTTGTGTAGTTGTGATAAAAGGGTGGCTCTAGGGAGCTGGCTTCTAGAAGCTACCTTTTTATGTTCAAAGCCAGAAGGAGAAATGTGTTTTATAATAGTCAAGAAGCCCTATAGAGTGAGGAGAGAGATACAGAGGCATCTGTTGTTGCAATAGTAAGCTTACTGTCACTATAACAAAACCTGAGATGATCAATCATAAGTGGAAAAACTCTTATTCCAACTGACAGTTGTTAGTGGTCCCTGTCCATGTTGGAGTGGTCCCACTATATATCATGGTGTGAACATATAAGGACAAAAACTTTACTCACTTCATGTTAGGAAAGTGAGAGAGGAAGAAGAAATGGCCTAGTGCCTTTATCCTCTTGGACAATATACCTGCAATGATTTAATGACAGCCCACTAGTTCCATTTTCAAGGCTCCACAACTTTTAATGATGCTACTACAAACTATACCCTAGAGGTGTGTTGGATTTAAGATCTTAAGAGCACTCCCTGTGTTTCCAGGATCTGATGAAAGCTTCTCAGAACGTCCCCTTCATGCCCATGCTTTCTGCTTATTCTACAATTTAGGAGGAAAAGATTAAAGTTTAATTGAGATATTTTTATTAAAAAATAGATTAAAATACTCTTAGACAAAAGATATGTGTTTTGATTAATATTCACACACATTCAAACACTGTCATTGAAAACTGAGCCAAGATAAAGAAATTCCTCTTTGGATGTATTTAAATGGATAAAGTGTACCTGGCACAGTCAGCTTTGTGGATGTAGGATGCTCTGATTGATTGACAGAAGCTGAAATCTCTCTAGGAAGTCCTGGAATGGGAGGGTCTGTACTCATCTGCTGCTCAGCAAGACAAGTACATTCTGCTTTCAGATTACACAGCACTAAACAAATCACCACCAACCTATCTTAGCATCTGTCCAAACAATCACCAGCTCCTGGAGGCTGAAAACAAACTTCACCCGTAATTCCTTCCATTTAAAGAGAGTTAAGCACCACAAACTGACCCTACCTGGGAGATAAAATAATTGAAGAAACTAACTGATGGCTGCAAAGACTCAAGGTCACCTGTCTTTCGGGGCAAACGAGGAAACTGACAAGTCTTATTAGGCTTTGTAACTCCTGTAACATCTGAGCTCATCTCTCTCTAATTTCACTGGCTCATTTCTTCCCTTTTGTTTTGCTACAGCCTCTTGCTTACTGATGATCTTATACGGCAGGCAAATATTTTAAAATGACTCAAGATAAGGAAATGGCACTATGTCAGACTTGTTTTGTCTGCACTTGTTTTCTGTTTTTTGAAAAAAAAAACTTTTCTCCAATATTCTTATCTCATGTTCAAGTCTGACTCAAACATCACTGTAATATTGTTATCTTATTTAATATGTTCTGCTTGCTCAAGCATGATTTTAGTCTGCCTTTCACATTGTTCTTTCTTATTCATCTTAAATAATATATATTTAATTATGTTTATGTATTTATCTCTCTTGCCTGATAAGGCAATATTTACAAAGGATCGGAATTTAGTATGTATTTGTTTATTTTACTCATAGGAAATTACATGGGTAAATATTCAGTAAGCTCAGTGATGTCAATAAAGGAAACAATTAATGCATCAACATGTTCAGGCAAATCTGTTCATGTACTGTGTAGCATAGAAACAAGTCCAGGTCAAAGGGGCAAAGTGTAGACCAGAGGTAGCACCTGTGGGTAGGTCATCAGGACTGAACAGAATCAGAGAGTGATGCAGCAGAATCTGCTGACATTACCAGTAGAAAGTGTCAGAATATCTAGCAGGAACACGGTTCCAGCAGCTGCTTGAGTGTTACTTACTCTAGACTTCCTTTAGTCTGTCTGCTAATCTAGTCATCCTTGCCATGTGGTCACTTTGCCTATGATTTAAAAGTCCTCTGATCATAATCTCCCACTTTCCATCTCTTCTTGAATTGATCCCATTCCAGAAAGGGAAGAGTATGAAGGTGAGTCTCAACAACCAAACAACTAGAAACATGGTTCTTCTCATTCTTATAAGAACACTCAACAAAGGCAGAGTTTGGTTTTTTTTTAGAGATACAGCTGCTTTTGAGCGGCATCTCTACTCTTTGTGAATAACCCCTCCCTCACACTCCTGTTAGTAACCCTAATAAAAGTCACTGGTTCAGCAGTTTGGACACTGGTATAAGTGTTACTTTGGACTTTCATGGCTGCCTATTAAATCTGACATAGAGTGTTTAGTAAAAACAACTATTACTTCAAATGCCGTGCTGACCTGTTTTTAAATGGTTCATTGAAACGACCTCAGATGAAGCAACCGATGGGACAGAGAGCACAATATTAGTATATACCTCATGTTCTCAATCTGTGAATTTTCCTCAGGCTACGGTTTTCAAGTTATAGGTCACTGAAGCAGCATAGAAGTTTACAATTCATTTTAATTCCCATAATCCCATAAGGTATAAACTAGAAAAAATTTTGCATCTGTTTCTCATCTTGAATTCTCTTATCCTTAAAGTGTAGAATTTATTTATTATTTTACACATATTTGACTACCAGGAACATACCAATTTCTTATGGACCGGCATGACTATTTACGGTTGACATTTACCACTAACGCATGATTTTTCATACACTTATTATAGACTACTTAATACTAGAGCAAAATTAACTACAACTTCACTAATTATTTAAAATAACTGATAGTACTATACATTCCTAGAGACTTTGATAGTAACATGATTAAAAGTAATAAACTCTTTAAGCAGTGTTTCATATGAGACATGCCAGAATATTGGGCTGGTTCAATGATTAAGATTGCTTCCTGTTCTTGCAGAGGACCTGGGTTCAGTTTTCAGCACCTACATGTCAGCTCAATCACCTGTAACTCCAGTTCCACCAGATTTAATTACTTCTTTTAGCTTACATGAGCTATCATGTATACACATGGTACACAAACCCATGCAGGCACACACATAAATTAATAAACAAAATACAAAAAAATCCTTTGTTAGAAAGGAAAACATAAAACTTGTTATTTTAATATATTGTTAATAAAATTTTATAGCACTTAGAATTGCATAAAATTCTAACAAGGAATTCCAACAAGGAAGTGACATTAATCATTTGAGTAAGAAAAGCTAGTCTATGTGTGAATGTTATAAAGAAAAAAGATGTGCTAGTAAAAACCAACAGTCCAGAAAATTATGAGGAGTATCAGCAATCACACATACAGAAGAGTAATAGAATTTTCTTTATATTTTTCTTTCTCAGCATGCTCTTAGATATTTTAATGAACTCTCTTCTGTAGAGCTTCACCATCAAACAGCATAAAGGTGTCACTGGAGACCTAATAATTACAGTGAACTTCTGTATTCACTCAGAAAAATGTACTTAACATATTGTTTCAGCTAAACCAGAAACATGCTATGCCTCTCTTTTTAGTGTTTCATGTATCTTCCAAGACAAGCTTTTATTCTTTTAAAAATATACACCATGAACAACATTTGTGGTTAAATTTATTTCTATTTTTTAGTTTTGAGTTCCATAGTGAAGTTCTTTCTAAAAATATATAAAGAAGTAAGAAACTGAGTAACCTATACTTGAAGTCATGTTTCTGAACCTAATCACCAATGTCAACTACATCAGATCAACTACAATCCAGGAGTTTGTTAAGATCATCTTTTTAATTATAAAATAGTGATTCTCAACAAAATACTCAAAGTCTGATCAAAGCACTTAAAGTCTAAAAATATTTAACTGTTTAACTTGAAACAATCACTTTCCAGACAGAAATTAATACATGTTAAGACAAAAAAAAACCCAACTCTTAGATAAACTCACACAACATTCATTTTCACAAAGCCCTCTGAACTGCACTAGCTTGCTCAGGGCCTAGTCAGGAGGATGTAATGAACATTCACATGCTCTTATTGACTCCAGCAATAGCTGCCCAAACTATCATGTGATGTACATGCAAAGACATGGCTTTGAAATTTCAATTGTATGAGCTTTCCAAATTCTGGATAAACACCTGTGAAATGCTGAGTTAATCATTGCAAATGTTGACCTAAAATTGCCATTTCAAAAGAGATTATTAAAGAACAGATAACTTCTATTTAATAAATAAGTTGTGTTATTGGTGATAGGGTGGATTTTTAAATTTTTTATTTATTATATTAATTACAGTTTATTCACTTTGTATCCCAGTTGTAGCCCCCTCCCTCCTTCTCTCCCAGGCCCACCCTCCTTGCCTCATCTCCTTCTATGTCCCTCTCCAAGTCTACTGATAGGGGAGGTCCTCCTCCCCTTCCATCTGCCCCTAGCTTATCCAGTCTCATCCAAACAGGCTGCATTGTCCTCCTCTGTGGCCTGGCAAGGCTGCTCCCCTATCCAGGGGAAGCAGTCAAAGAGCTAGCCACTGAGCTCATGTCAGAGACTGTCCTTGTTCCCCTTACTAGGATACCCACTTGGATATTGAGCTGCCATGGACTACATCTGAACAGGGGTTCTAGGTTATATCCATGAATGGTCCTTGGTTGGAGTATCAGTCTCAGAAAAGACCAATAGGGTAGATTTAATGGTTCAAAACAACAAAGGCAGTAACAGCTCCTGTCTGAACTTTCCTAGAAACAAATGCCTGAAAAACATTGCTTCTTCAAATGCCTATCATCACAGCTTTCTTATTTAGCTTTAAAAAGTTGCATTTTCTACCTATAACATTCTGTGAGAACTCACTTCCAACTCTTGTGGAATGAAGCAGGCGCTTCATAAAACTCCAAGAATAGTTTGTCCTATTTCAGACACACCAGCTGGAACAGTTAATGCCATGCCTCGCCTCGCCTCATCTGCACTGACAATGCAACACAGCTTTTACTTTCTCTCAAAACCAGAGAAGTCCTCACCTCCACGCAACAGAAAGATAGACACTAAATCTTTATCTTGTGGTACAACTGCATCCTGTCCGGAACCACGACCTAGAATTGGTTCTAAAACAGTGGTGCAGTGGAGATTGATAACTATAAAAGATATGCATTTTGAGAAAGGATTCAGCTAATAGTATTAAGACTCATCTAGACTTCAAAGATAAGTTATTTATATACTTAAGGAAATGCAACATAAAAATCTATTCAAATCTACGGAGCTTCCTGACAGCAGCAATCACATAGGGGGAAATAAAAACATTTATTGTTTGCCCAAAATCACCTTCCTTCTCTTTCTAATTCTTTCTAATTCTTTATGTGTAAGAATAAAACATAAAACTGTATTAACAGCTAAAATTTAAACTACAGCATGATGCAGTAAATGAAATGAATTAACTAGAACAAGATAGGGTCTGCTAGGCTAATGAGCTCCATGAGCTTAAGGAAACAAGGTTAATGTTTTGTTCATATCATAAACAGATGTGTTGAAGGACCTTGCTTCTATTCTTTCTAAGCTTTGATTTAGAGTTTTTCCATCCTGAAACAATGACAGCCTTAAAATATGCCAATTTGCAGTCCCAGTGGGAGAAGAGAGAGCAAGGATGAGAAATGTTAGTTCTCAATGGTTTTAGACCAGATGTCACACATGTAATTTTGGGTCCCAATGCATTGCCCACATCTCCCATAATAGAAAAATAGAAAAAAAAAAAACCTAGAAGTTCGATACTTCTGATGTGCCCTAAAAGAAAAAGAAAGTGAGCACAAACAACAAACAAAACCCTGTCTCTGCCACAGGCAACATGAGCTTTCATCTCAGCAAACTCTATCTGGACCAGAGTAATGTTAGTATATGGTAACTATAGTAACTACTATTTTAATAACACGCAGTTATTATGATTTGCCCTATGACTAATATAGATTTCAAGTTTATTACTATCAGGTTTTAAGGTTGTCCTTTAAAATCATCTCATGTAGATCTGAGTTTGTGCAAGGTCAAGGTAAATGTTCCAGGTCCAATCTCCACATACACATATCTGTATTCACTTGTCACAACAGTTTCCTCTGCTTTCTGAGGCACCTTTCAACTGCAAACTTTCTGAGGCTTTTAACCTGGTTGTTACAATAATTCCTTCTCCAATACCAAATAGTCACTGAAAACATATATAAGTAACACTATGCAGACTAAGAGGGTTGTGCTCATGTATTTAAGGATATGCGCATGTATACATATACATACACATTTCACATAATATGTATACATATACCTGTATGTATGAAACAACAATTAAAAACTAGGACATGGATTTGAAGGACAGCGAGGAGTATATAGGAGGTTTGGAGAGTGGAAAGGGAAGGGGGAAATAATGTAATATATTCTAATCTCAAAAAAATAAAATATTTTTATACAAAACTATTTCAGAGTTCACTTATACAGTTCCTGGTCTATGTGTGTTTTCTATGATTTTGTTTTTTTAAGCACAGAAGTGAAAGTGCTGGAGATGACATTCCGTTGGGCAAACATTTCTTTCTAAAGGCTTACTTTGTATACAAAAACTAATTTTAAAAATTTCAGAATATCCAACTGTTTGAACAAGCAATGACATCCACTGGACAGCACGGTTATTCGAGCCCTTTCTAACAGCCACACTTCACTAAAGAGCTCAGTTCACCTCACGGAAAATGAATAGACTACACACTCAGCATTGCTGCATGTAGACCCAGGACAGACGGAGTTTCTCCTTCCATCATCCAAATTTCTTTCTTGAAACAACAAAATAAGAACCCTGCCAGAAAAGGAAAAAAACTGTGAGTGCTTACATTGCTTTTCTGTTTTATTGTGCCTTTAAGATTTGCCTATCACTGCAACGACCTGTCAACACAATCATGCAGGTGGCAAGAGAGACAGCAGCTGCCACCTAACTAGGAGAACAATATTGCTCCTGGAGTGTGTGTCTTCCTGCAGGGCTTGGCTTAACTGAAGACAGACATGCTCTTTCAGGTACTCCATTAGAAATCACTTCCGGTGGGACCACAGGCAATGTGAAGAAGCATTCAACACCCACAAAGGCGTCATTAAATGATGAAATATGAATCACTCTGACTACTTCGGAATTATCTCTGCTGTTTTTTTTAAATTTTTTACAATTTATTCATTTTGTATCCCAGCTGTAGCTCCTCCTCCTTCCCCTCCCAATCCTGCCCTCCCTCCCTCTTCTCCTTCTATGCCCCTCCCCCAGTTCACTGATAGGGAAGGTCCTCCTCCTCTTCCATCTGACCCTAGCCTATCATGTCTCATCAGGACTGATTGCATTGTCTTCTTCTGTAGCCTGGTCAGGCTGCATCCCCCTCAGAAGTCGGGGGGGGTGATCAAAGAGCCAGTCACTAAGTTCATATCAGAGATAGTCCCTGTTCCCATTACTAGGGAACCCACTTGGAGACTGAGTTGTCATCGGCTGCATCTGTTGCAGGGGTTCTAAGTTATCTCCATGCACGGTCCTCAGTTGTAGTATCAGTATCAAAAAAGACCCCTGTTGTTTTTCTTAATGACTTTTAAAAAGGAAAGTACCTGCTTTTCTGTTAGTTTACTATAACGTGCTTCTGGACATATCAACCTTGATCAAGACAAACTCCAAATATTGTCTTAGGAAACAGAAATCTTTATGACAGATTCAGCTCTTCCTATATATTCAGTCAATGCTGTTTGACCATAGCTCAAAGCCACTTCAGGCTCCATCATGTTTGACACCCCTAGAGCTACCCAAACCCCAAAAGATTTGGCAATTTATTGAGCTCCCGGCTACTACTGCTCTGGCCTCATCCCTCCTCAGTCACATTTTCTTTCCTGTAGGAAAAAGGTTTAATATATTCTGAAGGTCTGATAGGGGACAGTGAAGATATCAAGGAACTGATTTTCCATGGAACAGGGGCAATGAAACAATACCCCAGCTTTCTAATAAATCCAACTCATTAGCTGCCAGAATTCCTGAAGTCATTTTGCTTTAAAACTTTGTCTTATAAAAGATGCTCAACTGCATCACTGCAAACACCGTTACATGTAAGCCCCACACTACTGAAATGATTTGACGTTTTAAAAAAAAGTTGAGGATTCTCTCTCATGGTTCTTAATACACTGGTGAAAGGAGTTTGACCGATTTCCAGAAATTGCTGGCTCTCCTCCTCTTCTTTCATTAGTCTTTGTACTCATCTGAACAAGAAAGAAACAAGGATTAAATCTAAAGTCTTCAACTTTCCTATCAGCTAGTTCTTTAAAAGGCACGTTGAAGATGAGTTTGAGTATTGAACAGAATAAATGTCTGTTACCCCTGCCTCCTCTAAGCCTGGACATTAGTATCTACTTCTGATCATATTCTTACTGGCCAGTTGCTTGCTCCATCGGTCCCAGACCCTAGAACCCAAGGTCATAAGCATAGCAGGGAGCAATCAACCTCATTCTGTACCCAGTATTCTTTATGACCCAGAAGGGCAAGAGGGTCTGTTTAGAGACTTCCCTTGGGCAACTCATTCCTCCTTTCTGGATCTGTCTCTCACCTCTGAAATGAGATGTTACTAGTCTGTTCTTCAGAGTAGTTCGGGCATAATTAATGGTTTTGTGTTTTGTATTCATCAGTCTTACTACTGAGATAAAGTCAAAATGCTATAGATAAGAGATTATCATCAAGGTCACTATCGTTTTAAAATGAAAAATAAAATTAGTTCATGAAAAATAAAATTAGCACACTGAGAAAACTCTAGGAGAGGACATGTTTTCTGTGTTACACTTCACATTAACGAATAGCTAGAAGGCTCGAGGAGCAAGAGTCCTCCAAATAAATCCCCATTTCACATTGAGCCAGACCCCCTGGGTTTGCAGGCAACTTTGAACAAAGTTGCCTATATAAAAGGTTGGCAAATAAACTAAACGGGAGTAGGCTGAGTTGGATCCACAGACCACCAGGAGACTGGAAGAAGTGGATTTGAAAATGTACGGTCAGACCGGTCAATGGATTGTGTACAGAATAACGGCTCTTAGCGGCCAGATTTCCCCATCTCAGTGCACATATGTCCACAATGGATCAAGCTTCAGCTCTAAGCATTAACTTTTTACACATTCCAAGTTTAGAGTAACTTCGCTGGGAGCCATCTGCCACCAAGCATCTAGTTAGATTTGGACCTGATCCATCTCTGCCAGGTGCTTGGTAGTCACACACTCTAGAGGCTTCAGTGCCAAAATTATATGCGAGTCACGGACCTGTAGCTGCACAATGATCCAATTAAAAATATTTTTAGAACTCAGTTTTAACTGCTAATGTTTAAACTTTAAGGTTTATTACTATTATGTAATCAGCAACCTGAAATGAAATTAAACTATGCATGTGTGCATACGTGCATATGTGCATATATATATATACATACTGAGAAACATCATGATTTGATACCATTGTCAATGTAATTAAAATGTATAAATTTATACACATTTTCAGAATTAATATAAATATTAAGCATACTTTAGGACTATGGTTTTCATAAATTTTCATCAAAATTGGATAACTGGGAAATTTTACTGTTATATTTTGTTCTGATGATCAAATGCATGAACTACCACATCCTCTATACACTGCCTTTCAAGTCTCTCAAGTCTAAGAAGCATAAACCATTGTCAAGCATGGTGGCACACGCCTGTAATTCCAGTACTCAGAAGGCTGAGGCAGGAGGACAAAAATATTCCAGGTGATCCTAGCTCCATAGTCAGGCACTCTGTTTCAAAAAAAAATTTTTTTAATGGAGGAAGTAAAGGAAGAAGAGGAGAGAACTAATCTCCAATCTATACATCCATCTCAGCATGAAAGTAAATGGCGTGTCATAAAATTTAGTTTCTGCCCTTTTATGTGTATGCTATGCTAAATGTAACTTCCAATAACTATGAGGTCATTTCTAACATAACCATTTTATTCAAAAAAGAAATAAATATCAAACACATTAAAATTTTCTTTTCTATGGACCTAAAACTAGAAACTGGAAAACTGAGTCAGAAACTCAAATCTCTCAGACACCACTACCTACAGAATTAATGACTAGGTTCCCAAGCCACTGATATTTTCCTTTTCTGATCTCCTATTAGCTTTAGGCTTTATGGGAATACACAGTTATGGATCACAAATAACAAACAGTAATCTAATATCTAGGCAGGCTAGTGCCAGCCATTTGCCTAGACAATGAATATTTGGACATTTATAGGTCCAATTACTTAAAAAATAAAAAGCAAAAAACAGATTTCTGGAGGTTTCTAAAGTATCAGGGAGCCATCTGTCTGATGACAAATGAAAACCCAGTTTTCAACTGAGTTTTAGCAGAAACTCAGAACATGCCACATAAGTTAAGCATATGTCTTTTAAACATTATTCCCAAACTGTTTTCTAGACCACTAACTCCCATCTTCTTCCTCTTTACACATGTGCTCTTGACTTGAATTTCATTACTTACATAGCTAATGGGTGAGAGCCCGGGCTAGACTACCATCCTCTCCATCAGGGCCTGTTTCCACAACACCTTGTTCCCTTATCCTGAACTATGCCACAATGAACAAACTCTACCCCTTTTCACAGAATGATCTAAGGATTTTTCCAATGACCCTCCTTTCCATGGAGCTTTCTAAAAATGGAGAAAGTGTTTATTTATAGCTCTTATTTCAAGGTGCTTTTCAAATATCTAATTATCCAATGACCCACACAAGAGCTTGAGGTGGCAAAGGACAGTGGACTTGGCTGCAAATTTTGTAAGCACTCATGTGATGACTGAAATTCTGCTCCAGACAAAGAATGCTCAGGGTGAGAATGCTAAAAAGTGAAGGCAAACATCTGTCCTGTCATTTAAAGATGTGCCGAGGGGAGAGAAAAACTTGAAATTCTTTATCCTTTTGAAGGTAGGTAACAAAGTGTTTCACATCCTTAAATAATACCAAAAAAACTTTAAGAGGTATCTGGAATTCAATTTATTTATATTCTCACACCCCTTCCTCCTCCTCTCCATTTTTGTTTTGTCTTGTTGTTGTTTGTTCACTTTATTTTTAAAAGGGATTTTGATTTGAGCTTTTAAAATGACATAGCAGAGAATAGTACAATTCTGAATTGTACTAGAGACATCAACCAAAACATTAGTAACACAGTCCCTGAGTCTTAGAAATGTTTCCATCTGCTATATCAGACTGTCCCCATCTGGAAGACTCTGCTACTTGATTTGGAAGATAGATGGTTCCAAAACACTTGTGACTGATTTTCAAAGTTTCAATTCACTGTAGGGAACATTCTCATATCCAGGTCTATCTTCATTTTACTTCTTTATCACCAGAACAAAACAGTTGTTAGAGATCAAAAAGCAAGATAACCTTCTCTAGGAGACAAGAGAAAACTATCATCATTTTTCTTGGAGTCTTGCTTTCAGTGTGACTAGACATGAACCACAAAGTTCTTTTTTTCATTTTTTATTTTTATTTATATTAATTACACTTTATTCACTTTGTATCCCACCCCCGTAGCTCTCTCCCTCCTCCCCTCCCAACCCTATCCTTCCTCCACCTTCTCCACCCAAGCCTCTCCCCAAGTCCACTGATAGAAGAGGTCCTCCTCATCTTCCTTCTGATCCTAGTCTATCAGGTCTCATCAGGAGTGGCTGCATTGTCTTCCTCTGTAGCCTGGTAAGGCTGCTTCCCCCTCAGTGGGAGGTGATCAAAGAGCAGGCCAATCAGTTCATTTCAGAGACAGTTCCCATTACTAGGCAACCCACTTGGACACTGAATTGCTATGGGCTACATTTGTTCAGGGGTTCTAGGTTATCTCCATGAATGATCCTTGGTTGGAGTATCAGTCTTAGAAAAGAACCCTCTGCCCAGATTTTTTGGTTCTGTTGCTCTCCTTGTGGAGCATCTGTCCTATTCAGGTCTTACTATCTCCCCCTTCTTTCATAAGATTCCCTGCACTCCGCCCAAAGTTTGGCTATAAGTCTCAGCATCTGCTCTGATACCCTGCAAGGTGGAGTCTTTCAGAGGCCCTCTGTGGTAAACACAAAGTTCTTGTAAATGAACGGATTGAAGGAATATAAAGAAAGCATATAAATTCCATAGGAAAAAATTTCATGGGTAAGTATGTTAGTTGGCTGTACAAGGTCCTGGATTCAATCTCCAGCACTGTTTATTGTCAATCAATCAATCTATCTGTCTGTCTAGCTATTCATCTCCATCCTTTTCTCTTTACATTTAAGCCATATTTCAAAATAAATAATACTATTAGAAAACTATGTGTTTGAACTGCCCTTTTATTAAGGTGTACAGCACCAAGGGAAGGAGCTGTCAAGATAGGAGTTGTGGGCTGGGAAATTCTTCCAGTTATCATTTGAAAATATCAGTTCTTCAGGACCCTTCTTTGCTAGTGTTTCTCTGTGGTGACTCAACTGGAGTCTTATCCACTAATGGTTCCTTCTAACGTTGCTGAAATTAACTTTCTGTTTGTAGCTTTGAAGCTCTTCTTCATTGTCCTGTTCTTTATGTTCACCAGTTAATATCATTTAGTATTTTCTTTGGGAAATTATACACTTTCCTAAACCACTGATTCACAGGCTACAAAACTACATAGCTATAATGAATCACACTATAAAGACCATTTCTTCCAATTCTATGTGCTACTCTAGAATACATTCCCCCTTTCTTATTTCTAATGCCAAGAGTTCAACAACAATTTTAAAAAGCTTTGGGATTTGACCATGTTACTTACCTCTCACATTCACCAGTCTTTTGATTTCCATACAAAGGTAAGAAAGAAAAAGAAAGGAAGGAAGAAATATTACAATGTGTCAGAATCAGAACTCCTCCTGCTCCTCTTTTTCTCTTTCTCCTCTTCCCTTCCTCCCTCCCTCCCTTCCCCATCCTTGCTCTTTTCAAGAATCCATTTTTTAAAGTTCTTGCAGCATATTCTTCCTAATCATTAAATCAAAATTTATACCGTATAGCACTGTTCGGCTCTTTAGTCATAGCCCCAGTTGAACCTTTGAACATGTTGCCATTTGAAGGTAATTTCCTTGCCTGTTAGACTTACATTACTGTTCAGAAAAAAGTCCTTTCTCCCTACTTTCCTCTAGGCTCTTATCACCCCCAATTGCTTAGAGCAATACAACTGAGCACTTTCACTTATGCTAATAAAATCCCCAGTGGCTTTCTCAAGCATGCCCCAGGGAAGCAGAATTCTCAGAATGTTAACGTTAAGTAGCCATTTACCCTTAAGGGTCTAGTTCTAAATGTGAAGCTTCCAAGCCAATTGTCATCCACAATAAATTAATTTAAGGAGCATTTACAGCAGTGTATCTTAAAACCAGATAAATTGTCATGAAGCATGTCTTGGTCATGAAGACTAATAGTCTTCATACAAAAATTCTACAGTTTATGAGGAATATGCTTTCTTTTTCCCCAGTGATAATCAAATAATGTTTCAAAATGTCTTTCTGCTTGTTATTTTTTTGGCATACTCCCACTTGGAAACTTCTTTAACCCTAGATTGTACAGGTTGACATTTTGGGTTCACTAATTTGTTCAACAAACATTATTAACCACGTAACAAGTTACTGTTTTAAGTGTCTAGTTCAAATAAGCTTAAGAATTATTAAGATTAAATCCTTTATTAGATGATTTCTGGAACAGGTCCATGAAGATCAAAAGTAAATAAGCCAGAAGAACAAGACACTCCCTCCCTTCTTAACCCTAGCTTGGGTTGGTGAAAATTCTACTGTAGAAACATGTAGCCAAGAGTGTGTTTAGATCCTTCATCTCTCAGACCTTAGTTGAGAGGGTCACAGGACTAGGAGGAGCAGACTGACACCGCGGTACCATTTCCCACGGGCCCATCCCCACTTTAACTGCAGTGGATCTGTTGTAGGAAAGAATAGCTGGGAGAAGCCAGGGGTCTCTTCTCTGACGATGCTCACAAAGTAAAATCCACTCCCAGTTTTTCAGACTCTTAGTCTGGACCTACAGACCCTCCTCTCACCCCATTCTAACTAAGGATATCCAAACAAAAACCTCAGCTTTCATCTTAAATGGAATAAGTGCTAGTTTATTCTGGAATGATTCTAAGTGACCATGACCCAGGAACACAGATTTGGGTTACTCCAAATTCCATGTTCCAACATGGAAGCAGTTTCATGAAGTTTTATAATCTTACAGAAGAAAGAAAATCATAAATCTAGGCAAGTTTAAAATGGACTTTTAGACACATGAGAAAGGCGCTTATAACAAGATGGGAGAGGCTTTTAGCTAGGCTCAGATGCTATCTAATGACATTCTTAGCTTTTGAGTTAGTGGAAGCTAATGATCAACTAAGTTAACAGATTCCCAAAGGTTTCTATCTGTTAGTTACACTACGTTCATTCAGACTAAGCAGACGAGGAATGCCTGTTTCAGAGTGCTAGACCTAGCCCAAGATAAGGTAATTAGCCTCTGGACCTGCAACATGCAAGCTCTTCACAGAACTGTGGTTTTATCAGCAAATCAGTCTCTTGCAGACACAGGCTCTTTTAAGAAATCCTCAGTCACATTTTTGCATCTGTGGCCACATGCTATTTATTATATATGTAAGCTATGGTCATTCCTAGCATCTGGTATAGCTGAGGCTGGATAGTGGGGTAGGACAACAGTCTTCAGGATAGGGGAATAGCTGGGAAAAGCCTGGAAGAAAATAACTCCTGGATCATATCAAAACTATTGGCCATCATGATCCAAATCTGATGTTTTTAACTCCCTCTGTATCAGACATAACATTTATATGTGACATAGAATTACTATATCCATAATTAAGTAATTAAGAACACAGTTTAGCCTAAGTGCATGAAGGTAACAGAGGAGATGAGGGAGGTTAGGTGGGGTTGGGAGGGAGAAAGGAGGGGGCTAGAGAGGGAATACAAAGTGAATAAACTGTAATTTATAAAAATATAAATAAATAAATTTTAAAAGTAAAAACAACTAGATTTTCTGTTTTATTGAAATTATGCTGAATAATGCATACAAACACATGTATCCATGTTTATAAAGTTAATGACAAAACTTGTATCTTTTTTAAACATTAATTTTGAATAACATAGAAGTTTTGGGTAAACAAACAGTCATAACAAAAAGACACAATGAATAAAAGGACATAATGCTTTAATTTGCAACTTCATTAAAACCACAGTAAATATTATTTCAGCATTTTGAAATATATCAGGTAGAATATTAGATATAATATGCAATTTTAAAATCTAGTTACAAAACTAAGAAATAAACAAAGAGAGAAATGTCTAGGTCCTCTGGATACTCGACTGTCAGTAGTATTGAGATGAGTATCATACATACAGCATTGTTGAAGTCTGCACAAACGCACTTGCAGAGAAATCAGAAAAAGTTTATTCTTTTTAGGAATGACCTGGATACAGTCTTTTTAGAAGTACCTGGATACAGTCCTGATCTTTAGATGTAATGGCTTTTTAAAATTTATTTTGTTATGTGTTGGAGTAAGACGAATAAGATTACATGTACATACAGTACTCAGGAATAAAAGACTCAAAAAGGGAGATAAGGTTTTAAAATAAAATTAATTTGAGCCTCACGAAATGAACAGTGGCAGTGTACACATGTGGAGAGGTAAGGAGAGAACAGAATGAGGGAGAGAGAGAGACCAAAAAATTTAAAGAAAAAATGGTCAAGGTTTCCAAATGATTACATCCAAGGGGCTTAATGAACTACTCCGTGAATTCCATCCTACTCCTCATTGGATAAAGAAAAAGTCCACATTGAAAAAGAAAGAACAGACAACGAGGAAATCCAAACAATCATTAGGTGGTATTACAAAAGCCTATATGCCACAAAATTTGAAAATCTAAAAGAAATGGACAATTTTCTTGATAGATTCTATCTGCCGAAACTAAGTCAAGATCAGGTAGAAAGATTGAGTAGACCTATATCCCCCAAGGAAATGGAATAAGTCATCAACAGTCTTCCTTCAAAAAAAGCCCTGGACCAGATGGATTCAGTGCAGAATTCTACCAGATCTTCAAAGAAATTCTAACTCCAATTCTCTTTAAACTATTCCACAAAATAGAAACAGAAGGAACATACCAAACGTATTCTATGAAGCCACAGTCATCTGGATACATAAACCACACAAAGACCAAAAGAGAGAGAGACAGAGAGAGAGAGAGAGAGAGAGAATTTCAGACCTATCTTTCTTATGAGCATTGATGCAAAAATACTCAATAAAATACTTGCAAACCGAATCTAAGAATACATCAAAGAAATCATCTACCATGACCAAGTAGGCTTCATCCCAGGCATGCAAGGGTAGTTCAATATAGAGAAATCCATCAATGTAATCCACCACATAAATAAACTGAAGGAGAAAAACCACATGATCATCTCCTTAGATTCAGAAAAAGCTTTCGTCAAAGTCCAACATCCATTCATGTTTTAAGTCTTGGAGAGATCAGGGATACAAGGCACATACCTAAACACAGTAAAGGCAATATACAGCAAACCTATAGCCAACATCAAACTCAACGGAGAGAAACTTAAATCAATCCCACTGAAATCAGGGACAAGGCAAGGCTGCCCACTCTCTCCACATCTCCTCAACATAGTACTTGAAGTCCTATCTAAAGGAATAAGACAACTAAAGGAGATCAAGAGAATACAAATCAGAAAGGAAGAGGTAAAAGTGTCACTATTTGCAGATGATATGATAGTATACATGAGTGATGCCAAAAATTCAACCAGAGAACTCCTTCAACTGATAAGCACCTTCAGCAAAGTAGCTGGATACAAAATCAACTAAAAAAACAAAAACAAAAACAGAAGCCCTCCTGTACACCAAAGACAAAAGGGCTGAGAAAGAAATCAGGGAAACAACACCCTTCACAATAGCCACTAATAACATAAAGTACCTTGGGGTGATTCTAACCAAGCAAGTGAAAGACCTGCTTAAAAAAACTTCAAGACTCTGAAGAAAGAAATTGAAGAAGATATCAAAAGAAGGAAAGATCTCCCGTGCTCATGGACTGGTAGGATTAACATAGTGAAAACGGCCATATTGCCAAAAGCAATCTACAGATTCAATGCAATTCCCATCAAAATACCAACACAATTTTTATAGACCTTGAGAGAAAGATTCTCAAATTCATATGGAGAAACAAAAAACCCAGAAGTTCCAAAATGATCCTGTACAACAACAGATCATCTGAAGGTATCTCCATCCCTTACCTCAAGCTCTATTACAGAGCAATACTAATGAAAACAGCATGGTATTGGCATAGAAACAGAATAGTGGATCAATGGAACCAAATAGAAGACCCAGAAATAAACCCACACACCTATGGAAACTTGATTTTTGTTAAAGAAGCCAAATCCATTCAATGGAAAAAGGACAGAATCTTCAACAAATGGTGCTGGACCAACTGGATGTCCATATGCAGAAAAATGAAAATAGATTCATATTTATCACCCTGTACAAAACTAAAGTCCAAGTGGATCAAAGACCTCAACATAAAACCATAAAATCAGATACTCTAAATTGGTTAGAAGTAAAAGTGGGGAAGAGCCTAGAAATCACTGGCACAGAAGACAACTTCCTGAACAGAACACCAATAACACAGGCTCTAAGACAAACAATAAATAAATGGGACATCATGAAACTGAAAATCTTCTGTAAAGCAAAAGATACTGTTCTCAGAACAAAACAACAGCCTGCAGACTGGGAAAGGAACTTCATCAACCCTATTTCTGACAGAGGGCTGATATCCACAATATATAAAAAATTCTCTACAGAGAATTCTCTGTAGAGGAATATAGAATGTCAGAGAAACACTTAAGGAGATGCTCAACATCCTTAGCCATCAGAGAGATGCAAATCAAAACGATCCTGAGATTTCACCTTACACCCATCAGAATGGCTAAGATCAAAAACTCAAGTGACAACACATGCTGGAGAGGTTGTGGAGAAAGGGGAACCCTCCTCCATTGCAGGTGGGAATGTAAACTGGTACAACCACTTTGGAAATCAATCTGGTGCTTTCTCAGACAACTAGGAATAGTGCTTCCTCAAGACCCAGCTGTACCACAACTAGGGATATATCCATAAGTTCCTCAAGTACACATCAAGGACATTTGCTCAACCATATTTGTAGCAACTTTATTTGTAATAGCCAGAAAGTGGAAACAACCCAGATGTCCATCAATGGAGGAATGGATACAGAAATTGTGGTTTTTTACACAATGGAATACTACTCAGCAATTAAAAACGAGGAAATCATGAAATTTGCGGGGAAATTGTTGCATCTGGAAAATATCACTCTGAGTGAGGTATCCCAGAAGGAGACACACATGGCATATACTCACTTATTTAGACCTATAAGATATAATAAACATACTGAAATCTATACACCTAAAGAAGATAACCAAGAAAGAGGACCTGGGGTAAGATGATCAATCCTCACTTAGAAAGACAAATGGGCAGGAGATCCAAGATGGTGGCCCCGGGAGGACACTGTGTCTGAGGAGTAGGATAGCACTGTCAGCACAATGATCAGGAAGCTGAACTCTGGGACCTAAAACACCAGAGTTTGTGTTAGCCAGGTGAGAGGAAATCCTATGGTGAGGAAATCAAGTGGGAAGGTCCTCAGGCACCCAGTTAATCCCTGGGAAAGGTCTGAGTGACTGACGGGCACACATCCAGCAGCCTTGATCTGAGTGCACAGCCTCCTAAGGAGTCACCAGCCACCATCCTGGACCACGACACACAGTTACCCCTAGCCACATCTCAAACCTGGACACCTAGCCTCTGGCACAGAGTGAGGTGCCAAGTTCCCAGACCAGAGTGGCGACCAGCCTGTGGAGCTCACAACTTCTAGCACAGAGCACAGAGCCAGGCACACAGAGCCCACAAGAGAGTATGTTTCCTGCCCACAGCGTCACCCATGGACCTCAGAGCCCAGCCTGCTGAGCCGCCACAGACTGAAGACCACTGGGTATTTAGGAAACCTGTACAGGCACCTGGTGCCCATAATCTCCACTTGCTAAATGCGCTAGCAGACACATCCCCTCCTGCACTTGCTCCCAAAACCCATAGCCTAAGCATATACACTCTCTAGCACTCCCCTTCAAGACACCTCCTGAATGTGATCAAGCACACACGCACTTACTCCCCTCCCCCGCCCCCACAACAAGGATTCTGCACCAGAGGCTTTTCCTCCCACAGGTACAACTGAAGCAACAACACACACTCTCAAACCACTGGACATCCCTGATCTTCCTGAAGAATACTGTAGACACCAGAGACTGACAGTTCCAGTCTGAGGTTCAGCCTGAAGAAACAAACAGCTCCTTGATTATATATAAACAAATGGCCAAAAGTCGACATGAGAACTCACCCAACAAAAATCAGGACACCATGGTCCCACCAGCCACACCCAAAAGCAATGGAGATTTTAATTCAGCAGAGACACAGGAAAATTATGTTAAAGCTATGATTATGCAGATATTAGAGGAACAAAAAGAGGAAATGAACAGAGATCTCAAAGAAATACGAAGAATATAACTGCCCACGTAGAGGAACAATTAAAGACATAGAGAGAGGAAACAAACAAAAAA
>CM053752.1:87272703-87291176 GCA_028658305.1 Pachyuromys duprasi
AAATTAATCTGTAGCTCAAAACAAAATTTGTGCATGTTTAAAATTGAGACCCATTAGTACATTGAATAAACTTAATTTCAACTTGACTGGTTGCTAATTTAAAGCAGAAATTTTTAATGGGAAACAAGTAAATCATATGATTGGGGGTAAGTAATGACTGAAACACATGGTAAGTTAGGATGAATACAAAAAGCTATAGTTCATCACATATCAGTTGTGATTCTCACTTCCAAACAGGAGTAGACACAGTCTCTTCATGTTTCATGTAAAACAGGACAAAGAGCAGATATATTTGGGAGTTTTTAGAAATAAGCTATCTATCCTGATAGGGGACATTCTCATAATGGATATATTAGTCATCAGTACTCAGTGTCTAGATACTAGTTGCCATGTTAATGTATGAAAGAACATGCCTAAAAGGAGCTATTCCGCATTCTTTTCAGCATTTTAAAAGCATTATGATTAGTGTCTAAAATGTTTCCCAATCACTTCCTGGTACTTGTTCTTGACTTACCTAACATAGTTTTACAACTTGAAAATATAGGCTGCACTTGCTTATTTTGCCTTTAAAAAAACAGAATATGGTAAACTTGATAGCTTATCCCTTCTGAGATTTCTATAAAGGACTGTGACTGCTGGTTTGCTCTGATAAGTGAGCTTCCTTTTAAACTGTCCCACGAAGATGCTTATGTGGCAAGGGGCCAAGGGTAGAATCTAGTTCACAGCTGGTAAAGAGCCAGCCTGCATGGCACTGAATCATGCTTTTAGTCACATCTGTGAGCTGGCAATGGATTCTTCATTTGAATTTAGACATGTCTATAGCCCTAGCCACCACCTTCAGTATGGTGCTATGGCATCCACAGGAGTCACTTAAGGTATACAGGAATTTCTGATTCCCAGAAACTGGGAGGTAATGAATGCTGTTTTAAGGCATTACAGTTTGGAGTAATTTATTATGCAGTGATAGATAATAAACAAACCTTCAAAATCCTTAGGCATTTTTCTTTATGTTTGTAAGTTAACAGAGACATTGTGTCCATCTCTATCATTAGGTGAACAGCTATGCTTGCTTGGTTTTTAATGTGACTGGTTTCCATAAAATCCACTTAATAGAGAGCAAAAACAACAGGGAGAGTTTTATCGCTTATATTTCCTGAGTGCCATGATTTGATGTTTTGCTTAGAGGCTATTTATCTAAAGCCTACATTTCTCCAGTGAGACGGCTGTTATTGTATCTGATCCCTACAGGTGGTAGTGGTCAGATGGCTCAGCAGTTAAGAGCCCTGGGTGCTCTTCTAAGGATTTGGCTTTAGTTCCTACCACTCATATAACAGTTCACAGGCCTCTCTAACTCCAATTCTGTGGGCTCTGATATCCTCCAAAGGCTTATGCACACACTTTGTGTGCACACAGACATGCAGGCAAACACTCCTACATATAAAAATGAAAGTAAGTCAATCTTTAAAAAATGCAAAATGATGAGTCATTTTCAATTTCAGAAAAAAAATCCAATGATTTTTCTTACATACTATTTGAGACATATTAACGTAAAACAGAGTTTGATACTGATTTGGTGTTTGAACTTAACTTGAGTGCTTTATTGTGGCAAACCTGTGAGCAGTGCCTCACAACCAGTAGTAAGGGAGTCTGCTAACAACCAGGATCCCAACCAGTCCTGCTCCCATACAACCCTGTGATGCTGAGGAAAACGGTGCATTAGAAACGCATCTGTGGTTGTACATACTTGAAGTTTTAATGTAGCGATCATTATGAACATCCTTTGGAAGGAGTTCATACTCATTAAAGGAAAAGAACTGGTGCACTTTGACTCAATCAATGAGTCTCATTCTGATTATGAAAGTCCAGTCTGATAGCATTAATGGAAGGCAGCTGTGGATCCTGATGTTCCCATAATAACAAGCTGGAAAAAATGATGTTAGTTTCTGACCTGATTACATTAATGTAATGACTGCAAGTATGCAGATATAGTATAAAGAGAAACAACTTTTGGGAAAAAGATTAGTCAATTTCAAGAAGCTTTTATATTTATGTTTGGTATATGCAGATCAATATGCATTAAAATCATTATGTGAAATACATTAATGTACACAGTAGACACTGAGAAGCCTTTTGCTATCTGGTACTAAAAGATCTAAAGCTGGTCTGTGATAGCACTAGAATTACAATTACTCTTTCTTTTCTTGTGTCCTGAGTCTTAGAATAGCTGTGTGGCTTTAATTGTATGAGTACATTTACATGGCTTTCTCTTGCTGATAATGATCTTATGTAGAATACAGTCATTCGAATATAACAAATGCAATAAGAAAATAGACTGAGGAAGCAAAAAGAAAGGAAATCTCCACAATCATGGTTTGAATGAATGCCCCCCAGAATTAGTTTCTTTGCTAATTCTAGTACATTTTTGTTAATGCATTCTAATACCTATAAATACTTTCATTTTATGAATGAAATAAAACTCATTATCATGACAAAGCATTTACCTAGCCTGCAAAGAAAATGAAACAGAAAGAGAAAACCCTTGATTGTCATTTCCTTGGTGTCTAGGTGATAAATGTCGTTTTGCCTGCTCTGAGGACATGTAACCATAATGTGTATGAGAAGTAGCTAGAGGGCGGAGAGATGGCTCAGCCATTAAAGGCTAGGCTCACAACCAGAAATGTAAGAGAATTAACCAGAAACTTATCTACATATTGAGTCTCTTTTCATGGTGAAGGATTATATTTACACATCTTTGCAACTAAGTGCTGGATTAAGTATAATATGTTTTACAGATACACGTGTTTGTGGTTGTCTCAGCATGCATGAGATTGAAGTAGTGACCTCCTTTCATTTACTAGTAACACAAAAAGGAACAACACCCAATATTTAACAAAACATTTTACTTATCTCCCCAAATCAAATCTCTAAACAGTCTTAAAGCAAACATAATTTTCCAGCAACTGCCTGGACAGAATGTGGTCGTGCCTGCTGTCAGCATGGTCTCTCACTGCAAGTTCGTGTCTTCCACTGTTCTACACTGCCTCTATGTTTCTGATGTGGTTCTGTTAAACATTATATTTTCTTTTTTACAAGAATAGAACCCGTGCTAGATATGCCAACTTGACACAAGCTACAGTCATCTGAGAGGAGGGAATTCTGGTTAAGAAAATGCTTCCATAAAATCAAACTGTTGGACGTTTTCTTAATTAATCATTGATGCAGGAGGACTAAGCCCTTTGTGAATTGGGCCACCCCTGGGCTGGTGGTTCTGGGTTCCATAAGAAAGCAGGCTGAGCAAGTCATGAGGAACAAGGGAGTAAGCAACACTCTTCCATGGCCTGTGTGTCAGCTCCTGCATCCAAGTTCCTGCCCTGGTTGAATTCCTGTCCTGATTGACTTCGATGATGCAATGATGAACTGTACTGTGGAAATGTAAGCCAAGTAAACCCTTCCTCCCAAATTGCATTGGTCATGGTGTCTTGTCACAGCAGTTAAAACCTTAACTAAGACAGAATCCATATTGTTACATACTGAGAATTTATTATTGAATAATAAAGAGTAGTTTTCTGGCATTTAGTACAGGGAATCTTTCAAAGCTAAAAAATGACTAATGTAGAAACATGAAAAGAGGGGAATGGAAATTCAGTTTTTCTCTTTAGAGTTCTTGCAGCTGATCCCATCCATTCTAAATGGTGTATCAACCTGAACATTTTATTAGTTCTGTCACTGCTGAGTTAAAATTTTATCACCCACTTGGAGACTGAACTGCCCATGGGCTACATCTGAGCAGAGGGTCTAGTTTCTCTCCATGCACGGTCCTTGGTTGGAGTATCAGTCTCTGCAGGGCCCCCTGGATCCAGATTTTTTGGCTCTGTTGATCTCTTCATAGAGCTCCTGTGCTCTACAGGTTTTTCTGTCTCTCCATTCTTCCATAAGATTTCCTGCATTCTGCCCAAAGTTTACTTATGAGTCTCAGAATCTGCTTCAATACCCTTCTGGGTAGAGTCTTTCAGAGCCCTCTGTGGTAGGCTCCTGTCTTGTTCCCTGTCTTCTCCTACTTCTGATGTCAATCCTATTTGCCCTTCTGAATAAGGGTCCTCCCTAGGGTCCTCTTGTTTTTTAGCGCCTTTAGGACTATAGATTTTAATATGTTTATCCCATATTATATGTCTAATATCCACTTATAAGTGAGTATATACCATGTGTGTCTTTCTGCTTCTGAGTTACCTCACTCAGGATGATCTTTTCTAGTTCCCATGGTCAGTCTCCAAGTGAGTTCCTTAGTAAGGGGAACAGGGGCTGTCTCTGACATGGACTCAGTGGCCAGCTCTTTGCTCATCTCCCTCTGGGGGTACAGCCTTGCCAGACCACAGAGGAAGATGATGCAGCCAGTTGGGTGATGAGACCTGATAGGCTAGGGTCAGATAAAGAGCAGGAGGACCTCCCCTACCAGTGGACTAGGGGAGGGGTGTAGAGGGAGAAGAAGGAAGGAGGGTGAGACTAGGAGGAGATGAGAGAGAGGGTTACAGCCAGGATACAAAGTGATTAAACTGTAATAATAAATACATAAAAGTTAAAAAGTAAATGGAATTTTTTTTTTAAAAATTGTCACCCTGAACCAGACTATGTGACATGTCCAAGAAATGTTGAGTAGCTGAGTGACCCACAACTCTCATGGCAGATGGGAGGTATGCTGAAGTGGCCACCGGAAGACTAAGGAATGAATCAGGAACTAAAAGGCCATGAAATCTTACTTCTGACAAAAACAGAAGCTCAGCAGTTACTAGCCCTCCCCTCTTTTATATCACCAGTCTCTCCTTCCTCAGGGACTGTGTTGGAGTTTGATCTTGTTGGCGTGGATAATGGTGACTGAGTTTTGAAATCTCCCGTGGCCATGGGACACATTACAAATCTATAATCACATGAGTTTACCTTTCACTCTGTAGAAACTTTGCAAGTGAGGCTTTAAACCCTAGTAACTTGTTTCTCTTTTATCTCTACCAAGCTGAGGCATTCTAGGATTCAAAGAATTGGGTATATTTAATAAAATACTGTGTAATTATGTAGCCCCCTAAATCTACACACCAGCTGAGAAAACGAGTCTCAGTTTGAAGTTGACATTACAGACGAGTTTGATTCTGGTTTTCTTCCCCAATTGTATTTGTCACCAACAATAGTGTTCGCCATGACAAAAACAGACACAGTCTTAGTTATAGGCCATTATCTCCTGAAGAACTGGAAAATGTCATTTTACTGGCATGAAGTACAGAGGTAGTTACACTCTGTGATTTTTTTTCTGATAATTTTTCCTTTCTTCCCTTTTCGCTTTCTCCTTTCCTCTTTCCACAGTGTCTTACTATGTAGCCTAGGCTGACTTTGAATTTGTAGCCATTCTTTCTGAATGTGAGGATTATAGTCTGGCCACTATGTCTGGCTATATATTTTTTATTTTATTCTAGTTATTTTGGCCTCTTGGATTCATAATATACTCCTTAATTATCTCTTGTGGAAGATCTTTTGATCTTTTTTCTATTTTGCCCTTACTATGCTGACCTTTGCAACTTTCTAGATCAATATTCTTATTTAGTGACAATGAAACATGACCCTTTTGGCTTTGCATAATAGATGTTTTTTAAATGAAGTATAAAAGTCACTCTCTCTTGTGTGTTTATGTATGCATGTATGTATGTATGTATGCATGTATGTATGTATGTATGCATGCATGTATGTATGTATGTATATGTGTGTGTTTATGTGTTTAGGCTATACATGTAGGTATGTCCTGGTGTACAAATGGGGGTTGGTGGGTGTCTTCTATCCCTCTCTGCTTTATTGTCCTGAGTTGAGATCCCTCACTGAATGTAGAGCTTATGGTTTCTCAGCTAGGCTGGTAGCTAGCCAGGCTTTACACATCTTCCTGTCTTCTCAGCACTAAGGCACACAGCCAACTGTTTGTTTGTTTGTTTGTTTGTTTTACAAAGGTGCTGGGATGTAGACTCAGGTACTCTTTATTGTGCAGTGTACATGCTACCCACTCAGTCATCTCCCAGCTCTGTCCAAAATATTTCATCCCAGTCAAAGGATTAATGGGTAATTGAGGTTCTATTGACCATTTTAATAGTTATTGATATGTATTGACTATCATATTAGGTTACAAATGTCATACTCTATGTCAATACTTAGGTAATAACAAGGTATAAGTATTAGATAAGTATGTTATAGATGAGGACAGTAAAGGCTTTATTAGATTCTTGGCCTCTGTCAACATAAAGGGGCCAGGGTTTAGATTGCTGGATCCGTAGGCACATAGATTTTTTGATTTTTTTTTTTTTACTACTGAACTGCCATGATACATCTCTGGTATGCTGTATCATTCTGAATAATGGATCTCCATTCAGTCAATGACTCCACCTTTTGGTTGTCATAAAGTGTATGTATTTAGTGTATTTTGAGATAGAATTTCCCCTACACATAAAGGATAGCTATCTTTGCCTTTTCTATATATGTAGGAGCACATAGAGGGAATATGTGGGTATGAAAACTTTTTAGATCAGCATGTGCTCTCAACACATATATAGAAACACAGCTGAGTGGTTTCTTTTGTATAGCTATTTATCAACCTCAAGCTCACCATGTTGAAGGCTAACTTTTCAAACACCAATTCTACTTAGAGATGAGAAAAATGAAATCTGGTTTTCCTTGAGGGTTTGATTTGGGGCAGAAATAATAGAAGGGGCTAACCAAGGCCTTTCCAATCATAACTTTTTAGTGGCTTCTGCTCAAGGTGCTTTCTCAAGTAAATGAAAGTCCTGATACGGGCAGCCCTGAGATTCTAGAAATAATTCATTATTTTCCCCAGATTCTTTGCCAAATGTTTATACAATATTTTACTCAGTAATGACAACTGAGTTAGATTGAAGAAATGTGTGACAATTATCATTTATAAAGGACTGTTTGATGTACTTTAATAGCAGGTAGATTATAAGATTCAGGAAAGTGCCTCAGGACCTACAAACATACATTTTTAGAGAGAACAAATGAAAAATGTTCAAATAGTGTGTTTCAAACCAAGTCAAGTGGACTCATAGGAAGGAGGTTAGAAGAAATTTTGTACTAGAGCTGTCAGAGAATACATCTTGTGTTATAAAAACATCAGAATGTAGGTTTTATACTCTGCTTCTAAATAGGAGAAAAGGAAAACCCCTAAAAATGTGTGCTGAACCAGAAAATGGTTAAGTAAATTGTGTTTTTTTTCTCACTATATTCTTTGCTCAAAACTCTTGCTTCAGAGTCTTCTCATTTCCCTAACAAAAAATGGCTAAATTTGCATTTCCTTGTATGTATATAAACATTAAACTTATATACACATAAAATATCACATAGGTTTTATAAATCAACATGCAATTACATGTATGCATATATGTAACTCCTTCAAAGAGGGAGCTATTTTTAACCCAGGAAGATGGTAATAGAAGAGATAAGGAAATCATTAACTTGCTCTGTATACAACATTACATTGTTTTAAATTTTTAATTACATTTATATATTTGTGTGTGTGTGTGTGTGTGTATATATATACACCTGTCATGGCACATTTTTGGAGATCAGAGGACAGCTCAGAAGAGTCAAATCTTCCTTTCTGTTGTGAGAATCAGGACTATATTCAGCTGTCCTTGCCTATTCACACACTGAGTGATCTTGTAGCTCCTATATTGTTTTTTCTTAAGTTATTAAAGGAAAAAGGCTTTATCTTCTTAGACGTTTTCATTAAGACAATATTTCAGAAATAGATGTTAGCTAGATGTGGTGACACGCTTCTTTAATCCCAGCAATCAAAGAGGCAGAGGCAGGTGGATCAATGTGAGTTCAGGGTCAGCCAGATCTACAAAGCAAGTCCAGGACAGCCAAGAATACACACAGAACTCTTATCTTGAGGGAAGAGAGAGAAGCAGAGAGAGAGAGAGAAGCAGATGTGGTGGTTTTTCCTTCTTATTTTAAGCTCCTGAAATAAAGATTCATGAGACTTAAAATATATTTACAAATACCTTGGCCATATTGCTATGCTCTTCTATGACTAGCTCATAAACTTAAAATAACCCACTTATACAAATCTACATTCTGCTGTGTGGCTGGTTACCTCTGCCCTGGTACCATGCATCTGTCTGCCTCATCTTCCTAGCTGAATCTACCATGCCTGACTCTATCCCAGAATCTTTTCCTCCTGCTGGATGTCCCACCTTCTATTCTACCTTTTCATATATGCCATAGGTTTTTAATTAAGAGGTGATGAATCCATACAATATACAAGATATTATTTCTACAAGCACATATGGAAAGTAGGAAGAGGTTGAAAAGAGAGAGAAAAAATCAGAATGGGAGTTGGGGGAAGTAAAGTATCTGCAAGAATGGTAGGCACTTCTGGAAATTATTAGAGAAAAGAATATGCTTGGAAAAACCATCTCTGTTTTCTTCTTATCTTGTAATTTAGATGCATCATCAAATCTTGTCAATTCTCTCTTCAAGTGTGCTTGGAACTGAACAACTTTCATGCTGTTCCCACCCGCACACTGCTATTGCTGTCTATAGATGCAGATACGTCCCAAATATGGCTTTTGACCCTGCCTTCCTAAAACCTATTCTCAACATGGTAGTGATCAGGAAGACTGCTTGTAAACCTAAGTTAGATCGTCCTATCTTATTAGTCCTGCTTTAGTGGCTTCTTGAAATTATAGGGTATACTGAGCTACCATGGGCTACATCTGAGCCGGGGTTCTAGGTGATTTGCATACATGGTCCTTGGTTGCAGAAACAGTCTCATAAGAGACCCCTGTGCCCAGATATATTTGGTCCTTGTGGAGCTCCTGTCCTCTCCAGGTCATACTAACTCCCCCTTCTTTCATATGATTCCCTGCACTCTGCCGAAGTCTTGGTTGTGAATCTCAGAATCTGCTTTGGTACACTGCTAGGTAGTCTTTTAGAGGCCCTCTGTGGTAGGCTCCTGTCCTGTTACTTGTTTTCTCCTACTTCCAATGTCCATCCCATTTGTCTTTCTAAGTGAGGATTGATCATCTTACCCCAGGTTCTCTTTCTTGTTTATCTTCTTTAGGTGTATAGGTTTCAGTATGTTTATCATATCTTATGGGTCTATATAAGTGAGTATATGCCATGTGTGTCTTTCTCCTTCTGGGATACCTCACTCAGAATGATCTTTTCTAGATCTCACCACTTGCCTGCAAATTTCATGATTTCCTTGTTTATAATTGCTGAGTAGTATTCCTTTGTGTAAAAGTACCACAATTTCTGTATCCATTCCTCCATAAATGGACATCTGGGTTGTTTCCAGGTTCTGGCTATTACAAAAAAAGCTGCTACAAACATGGTTGAGCAGATGTCCTTGTTGTGTACTTGAGCAACTTTTGGATATATCCCTAGGAGTGGTATAGCTGGATCTTGAGGAAGCGCTATTCCTAGTTGTCTGAGAAAGCGCCAGATTGACTTCTAAAGTGGTTGTACCTGTTTACATTCCCACTAGCAATGGAGGAGGGTTCCCCTTTCTCCACAGCCTCTCCAGCATGTGTTGTCACTTGAGTTTGTTAATTTAGCCATTCTAATGGGTGTAAGGTGAAATCTCAGGGTCGTTTTGATTTGCATCTCTCTGATGGCTAAGGACGTTGAGCATCTCTTTAAGTGTTTCTCTGCAATTCTATGTTCCTCTACAGAGAATTGTCTATTTAGTTCTGTACCCCATTTTTTAAATTGGATTGCTTGATTTATTGTTTTTTAACTTCTTTAGTTCTTTTTAGTTCTTTATATATCCTGGATATCAGCCCTCTATCAGATATAGGGTTGGTGAAGATCCTTTCCCAGTCTGTAGGCTGTCATTTTGTTCTGATGACAGTGTCTTTTGCTTTACAGAAGCTTTTCAGTTTCATGAGGTTCTATTTATTGATTATCTTAGAGCCTGTGCTTTTGGTGTTCTGTTCAGGAATGTCTCCTGTGCCAATGAGTTCTAAACTCTTCCCGCAAGTGTGTTTCTTAATAAGGGGAACAGGGACTGCTTCAGACATGAACTCAATGGCTGGCTCTTTGACCTCTCCCCTCCCCCTTAGGGAGGAACAGCCCTGCTAGGCCACAGAGGAGGACTTTGCAGCCAGTCCTGAAGATACCTGATAAACCAGGGTCAGATGAAAGGGGAGCAGGTCCTCCCCTAGCAGTGGACTTGGAAAGGGGCAGGGAGGAGTTGAGGGAGGGAGAGTAGGATTGGGAGGGAATAAGGGAGCAGTATAAAAATATATATATATTTTAAAAATAAATAAATAAGACTCAAGAGAACAGCTGAAAAAGGGCTTACAGGTTGAAAGATTTCGGTTTATACCATCTCAGCTCTGTCAAAGGAGAGGCAGAGCATGATGGTGAGGGGACATGTAGCAAAGACTGCTCAGCTTCAAGTGGCTGAGAAGAACCAACTTATCACTTGTGTAACAAAACCTCCCCACAAACTCACTACCTCAGTCAAGAGGTCAGAGCCTTTATGATGCAATTATCCTTCAAAGTCCTCACCTCTGAACACTGTTGCATTTGAGTCCAACCAAGCCGTCAACATAAGCACTTTGAAGTGGCATTTTAGGATCCAAGCTAAGGAGTACATTGACAATATAAATCTCCAAAAAGCACAATTTTACACACATAATTTTTGTTAAAAATCAAAAGAACACAATTTTCTATTCATTCGATGACGATGTCTCTTCTACGTTTAGAAAGTGTAGAACATATCAAACACTATGGGAGAGGAAGAGAAAGATGATCATTGCCACATTTCCTTATTCCAAGACTGTCAACTCCTTTATAGATCTTTATACTCCTGTTCATAATTACTGGAAATAGTAAATAAATAACCTCACAAAATGAGGCTATTTTTTACATTGGTCAAGCATCTAAATTTGAAAGACAGTATTTCTTATTCTCAAGACACAACATGCTACATAAGAATGGATGGTTGATAGTGTTTCCTCTGAACTAACCTTTTTCATCTATCTTTGCCACCTAAAGTGTCAATGCACTAGCTGAACTATTGTTAAGTCTCCTGAGGTAATAAACATTTCTTATCCACAGGGGGAAAATTATAAGGTATAATTTGGGAGGCCTTTTCTAATCATTCCTTTTAACCCCCAAATAAGTGACACAGAGATATACAGATTTATTCAGCAAGCTTTAAGGCACTAGAGCTGGGCAGGTATGATCTATTCCAATCCTTTAAGCAAGTCTGGCTACCTTCCGGCCACATGTCCTGAATTACTTGCCATATTGGTCCTGTCTATGCTGCTTCTGTTCCATCAGCTCAGTCCTCATGGTCACATCCTTTCTCTACTTCGTCTTTCTTCTCTGTCCTCCATTTTGTGGTCCCTAGCTGAGACTGCTTCCTAGTTAAGAAGTCTAGCGTTTCTCCCCTGCCCTGTCATTGGCTGTTTAGCTTCTTTGTTATTATTTTATTTTTATTAGTTACAGTTTATTCACTTTGTATCCCCTCTGTAACTCCCTCCCTCCTCCCCTCCCAATCCCACTCTCCCTCCCCTCTCTCGACCCATGCCCCTCTCCCAGTCCACCCCTAGGGGAGGGCTTCCTCTCCCTCAGATTCCAGTCTATCAGGTCTCATCAGGGGTGGCTGCACTGTCTTCTTCTGTGGCCTGGTAAGGCTGCTCCCTGCTCAGGGGGAGGTGATCAAAGAGCAGGCCAATCAGTTCATGTCAGAGACAGGCCCTTTTCTCATTACTATGGAACTCACCTGGACACTGAGCAGACATGGTCCACATCTGAGCAGGGGTTCTAGGTTATCTCCATGAATGGTCCCTGGTTGGAGCATCAGTGTCAGAAAAGACCCCTGTGCTCAGATTTTGGAAATCAATCTGGTGCTTTCTCAGACAATTAGGAATAGTGCTACCTCAGGGTCTAGCTATATCACTCCTAGGCATATATCCAAAAGATGCTCAAGTATACAACAAGGACATTTGCTCAACCATGTTTGTAACAGCTTTATTTGTAATGGCCAGAAGCTGGAAACAACCTAGATGCCCCTTAGTTGAAGAATGGATACAAAAATTGTGGTACATCTACATAATGGAATATTACTCAGCAATAAAACAAACAAACAAACAAGGAAAGCATGAAATTTGCAGGCAAGTGGTGGGAACTGGAAAAGATCATCCTGAGTGAGGTATCCCAGAAGCAAAAAGACATACACAGCATATACTCATTTATAAGTTAATATTAGTCATATAATATAGGATAAACATACTAAAATCTGTACACCTAAGGAAGCTAATCAAGAACAAAGACTCTGGCTGGGATACTCTGTCCCCATTCAGAAGGGCAAAGAGGATGGATATTGGAAGAGGGAGAAAACAGGGAAAGTGGGGGAGCCTACCACAGAGGGCCTCTGAAAGGCTCTACCTGCACTGTTTCAGAGTGTATGTTGAGACTTATAGCCAAACTTTGGGCAGAGTGCAGGGAATCTTGTGGGGGAAAGGGGAGATAGTAAGACCTGGAGAGGACAGGAGCTCCACAAGGAGAGCAACAGAACCGAAAAATCTGCTTAGCTTCTTTATTAACCAAGCTAAGATATTTGGGGAGCAAAGTTTATACAACATTGATCAATGAATATGATAATGCCCATGTTTGGACTCCAACTAGATCTTGGAGGCCAGAATTCAGCATCTGAATATGCAGTACACCAAACCAACCCCCAACAGCTTCGCATCTTTAAAGTCTTCTATAAAGTACTAAAGGAATTCTAAACCCTTCTCACATTAGCTAAAATCTGTTAGGCTTCAAAGTAACAGTAATACTGGGCTGGCAAGATGGCTGAGTGGTTAAAAGTGCTTGCTGCATAGCTTGATCATATGGGTTTAATCCCCAGGATCTATGTAATAATAATAAAAAGAGAACCTACTTCTGCAAGTTGTTTTATGATTTTATGCATGTGTACACACACACAAAGAAGAAGATAGTGTAGCAGAAAGCTACCTGTAGCATTTTTTTCTTTTTCTTTTCTTTTTTTTTTAAAATTAAACTCTACAATTTGGGATTTTACCTCCCTTTTACCAACCCCTCCACCCCAACCTTAAATAAGAGAGAGAAATGGTTAGTGGGTAGAGGGCACCCAGAACCTTTACTTCTCCCCGCTAGTTAGGGTCAAGGGGTTATTTTAGGGATCTATACCAATCTCTTGTCATCCGCAGACGTGGCTAGCCGGCTCCTCCATGCTGCTTCACCCCTAAGCGTTTTTCTCTGTCTGTGTGTTCCAAACTGTCACACTCTCTCTGGTCTCTCCAAACTGCTATACTCCACACGCCAACACTGAATGCAACACAGAAACCTCTCTTCAGAACACTACCCAGTGTCTTTTCACTCTCATGTTTACACTCTCAAAGTCCTAAGCTACACTCTTCTTTATGTGTTAGCAGCTGGTAAAGATCAAGCCCTGCATCGCATCTGACAAGTAACTGGTATGGCCAGACTATAGCCCAACTAAAATGTTTACATAACATACAAAGAAACCAAAACTTCTATTACAAGAAAGAATAAAAGGAAGAAAAAATGAAAAGAAGAAAGACTGATTGAAGTTAGGCTCTTATTCCCAAAATGTTGATTCCATTTTTTGATTGTTGTTGTATTACTGATATTCTCTGAAAACTGATTCAGAGGGATATCCAAGGAAGCATATGAGCTACTACCCTTCACTATCTGCCCACTTCCTTTTCTTTTTCTTTTTATTCTTCCCTCCTCTTTTTTTCTCTCTTGCAGTATACTCTGTATATGTGGGCCCCTTGACTCTTGCTCAAACAGTGCAGCTACTAGCCCATCACAGAATCTAAGTCAGCAGATATTCTCCCCAAGTGTTCAGATGGAATGTTATGAAGCTCCCACAGATATTTAAAATGTCATGTACCTTTGCATAAGGATTCCTAGAAAATTATGAGGGGCAGAACCTTGATTAGTGTCTTGCCATTTTTTTCCTTTTCTAAATCAAGCTTTTTTATGACTGACCAAATCGCACTTGTTTTTCTCACAAAAATGACAACCCCTATGATAATTTACCCTTTCCTTGGAAGGTGAGGCTGGAGGATAACTGGCCTAAATAGCTGCTCAGTACGACAGAGGTAGCATTGCTGAGGTTGTAGATGTATTGAGAGCTGTCTTATCCAGCAGAAGTCATCTGAAGATGGAAGTAACTTCCAAACTCATGTGTAGGAGAAGGAGGTACATAGAACTTTAATAATGTCTGGGGTCTTCTCCCACAAATATGTCTGGGGTCTTCATGCCACAAATATATGATGCTATATTGTTTTTAAATTAATTATGATACTATATTTTTAAAAATTACTACTAACACAGAAATATAAGTATTGATTTTATTAAAAAATAAAACACCCAAAGAATAGCTTGGATGGGTTTTACTATTTAATTCTCTGTCGTCCAATTGATAATCCCCCCAAATTTTCAAATAACCACGCAATATGAATAAATTATATGCCCTTCTTGTACAATGGAGGTTTAGAGTCCTTTGCCCTACCCTCCAAAATATAGCAGGGCCCCAGAACACCTCCTATATAAACTTTTGAGACTTGCTTTATTGAATAACATCATCTCTGTAATTAGGATGGTGTGGTTTATTCATATGACTTAAAAATAGTCGTTTTAAAATGCATACAACCCTTGGGGAAGATTCACTTGAAGTCGGATGACTCATGTATATTTCAGCAGATGTGTGTTTTTAAAGTGCTTGGTACCTAATGGAAGCTCAACAAGTCTTTGGAGAATGAGTAAATCGATGTAGTAAATGGATTTTTTTTTTGGTGTATGCGTGTGTGTGTGTGTGTGTGTGTGTGTGTGTGTGTGTGTGTGTGTACAGATGGGGGTCTCACACTCAGAGAAACCTAGACTATAATGATCTTATGTCTAAGAAGGCAGCACAAAGAGTGATCTCTAAACAGGAGAGTAATATGGAGGGGTTCCTATGTGCCTGCTGATGAGAAATCTCTGCATTTGTACACATGGCTGTTTGTGTGTAGGTAAAATCAAAATAACCAACAAAACACCTCACTTGCTAGTTAGCAGATACAGAAAGGACCAACATAGCTCATAAGAATGTTGCTCAAACACCAGCTCCTAAGAACTGCCTCTGTTTTCTTCCAGGTTTCCCTACTTAAGACACTGCTAGAAATACGGAAACACAAAGCACAACTGTGGTCTCCCTCCTACTCCAGGCCTCTGTCGTGGGGAGGGAGAAGCTTCAGCTTTAATTCAGGTTCAGACTTTTGATTTATTACCGAAATAAAATGTTTTGTGATTCAAAGTAACTCTCGGACTTTTTTTATCACCTAAGAGTTCCCCGAAAAAGTAATGGGGCTGTGCGAATGTTCAACTGGAGGCAATGGCAGTGCTGACCCAAGAGAGTAAATTCGAAGAGACAGTGCGAAACAAAAATGAAGTTGTTTATAATTCTACCCTGTGAGTCATGCTTGTTCTGTGAGCCTGCTTCACAGCCTGCTCTGATTAGTGGAGTATCGATTCTCATGTCAGCTTCAAAATATTTCTGTAGCAACACAGCCACAGTTTTAGTTGGTGTTGAAATTTTTAGTGAGCTTTACTTGAAGGCAGCAAAATTATTAAACTGTGTTATTTTTTTTTCTAATCTTTAAACAGAAAACTCATCTGAGAGCTTGTCTTTGCCTGGGATGGTCAAAGTTTGGGATTCATCCAATTGCTGTTGTTTGTAGGGACAGTTCTTCCAGCTCTCGGCTCAAAGTCCCTTTTTTTGTAGTCAGGTGGCCACATAAAGAACAGCTCATGCTGGATCGACCTGGGGTTTTAAAGCCACCGAGGGACTGTTTTTAATGGACTATATTTTTTCTTGATAGAGCTATACCAGTGAATAGACAAAACTGTGACTTTCCTAGGAAAAATGAGAACTTCAGTCTTCTATGATTAATTGTTCTCTTGAAATTTATGGCAGCACAATATCGCATTTGTTTGTAACAGATACAATTTCAGTCCTGAACAGTTGTCCTCGAGGCTGGCAAAATGGCTCTTTCCTGTCCTCATGGCTCAGGCTTCCCAGAGAGTCTTGATATATTGAGATCTGTGGCCCTCTGAGCTGGAAGATAAGGGCTGTCTTGTGTTTCTTTTATTTCTCAGACAGCAGCCAGGCATGGCGCTTTGCACACAATAAGTGTCGAAAGCTATTGACTGACTGTCTGGCTGTTTCCGTCATTTAGAATGCATATTGCTGCCTATTGTTCATGTTTGAAACCAAGCAGCATTAATCCTGAGGTTCTGTGGTATCTGGATTCCTTTCACAGCTCTCTCCTCACTTAGACTAATTACTAGGCAGGACATCCTTTCTATTTTGACCAGTTGAGATTGAAGAAATTGAAATAAAAAAAAAAGACCAGAATTGTAAGAAAAGCATTCAGGCCAGTTGAAAGTTATCACAAATGCTAGCATTCAATGTCTTTAACTTAAAATTTCCCATTTTACTAAAACATAAATTAATTGCCTCCATTTTTTCCTACAGAAGATCACAAAACAATCATTATACATTAAATATGATTTCCTACTTTTATGTTAAATATTCTTACCATTTTTCTAGGTATGAATAAGAATACATAATTTGTCTCTTTTTCATTCCTGGAAGTAAATTTTCTCCTTGTGTCCTCTGCATGGATGAAAAGAGAAAGGGCATGTAGAAAGTGGTTAAGTACAGCTGTTTATCCCTCTGCTGTAAGATTAATAACACTAAGCAGTTCTCACTTTTGCTAGACTTAGAAACAGGAATAGCCTTAGGCAAAGCTGAGAAAGCTGTGTTTGATAGCCGCTATCTTTATTCTCTTAATGTACATTGGCAGTGTCCTTCTAGAACATAATGCTCAACCTTCTGCTGCCCTTTATATGACTAAGACCAACGTGATTCTAGGCATACACTTCAGTTTCCTCCCAGGAAAGCTCTGCTGGCCAGTCTTCTCTCAGCTTTTTCTGGGTTCTGAGTTGCTTTCACATATTCGTCCTCTATGGCTTGCTTGGTATCTGGCTAACAAACATGACCAAATTCTCTATCAAAGTTAAATATGAACAATTAACATCCAAGGTCTTACAGTGCAGATGGATGAAATGCACATGGGAAGTGCTGTCAATCAAGCACGGGCTAGATTTGGAAGACTGAGGGGAAATGAAAGAGTTGAGGGACCAACTGGTGAGAGGAGGATGGCTTTCCCATTGCCTCAGTCGGTACTAAGCACTGTAACAAAGCTGCCAGGATAGCTCAAACAGAAATTCGTCTTCTTCAGGTTTGGAGGCTTGAAGTCAGAATCACAGCACGGCTCGGGCTCCATGGAGGCTTTGATCCGACTGATGGCCATGTTCTACTATACGCCCCACCCTGGGACTCTAGTCCTCTTTTAAAAATCTTTCTGTAGTTGAGCCACTTTTCTCTTTCAAGCTCTCCCTTAGTATATAGTTACAGCTCCAGCATACATCTTGGAGATACACAATTCTGCCTATAGCCTGCATCAGTTAATGACCAGGGGTGACCATGATCATGCACTGTCCTCCCATTTTAACTGGTTTATGCTTTCATTGTGTGATTATCCTGTTGGGGGTCAGACTGAGTCTAAAATTTAAATGACTGTTAAATTCCTGCAGCATAGCCACATAGTTCATCTAAAAATCAGATGGAGACATAGTTCTCTGTTCCAACAGTTTTAGGGAAGAAGTAAGACTAAATTTGATTTGTTTAGAACTGGCATTTGTTTATGCTGGACTTTGTGAATTATTTAAGGGACTTTCAAGAATAATTGATAATATTCATTGCTTGTTCTTCATTTTTGACAGTTTCATGTATATAAATAACGTATTGTGGTCATACTCACCCCTATTACCTCTGGTACCCCCTTCATTTTCTTTTGAACTCCTTCTCAGTGGCTACACTGTTAGAGAAAAATGGCATATCCTCTTCAGTACCTATTAACAGTTATTGCCTCCTCAGGAAGGGGTAGGGTTCATGGATACCTCCTCTCTTCATGGTGGAAACTTGGAGTGTTCAGTCTTTGCACTGGTATCCACAAGTGCTGTGTATCCACAGTTACAATAGCAATGTATCTGTATGGCAACATTCCGTGACATTCTGCCCACCCTCTGGCTCTTGAATTCATCCTGCTCTTTTTTCTGTGATGTTCTCTGGGTCTGTGGAATGTGGTAAACAGGTATTCCATTTAAGGATGAGAGTGATCATCAGTTACTTGTTTTCTGAACTCTGACCAGATATTGCATTGTTTTTGTATTGTATGGTTTTTGTATTGTTGCCTCAGGAATAACATTTAGGATTTAGTAAATGTTGTGATATATTTAGATGCACTGGGTTAAATAGTTTAGCTAAAGGTTACTAAGTAGCTTGGGATCATCAGGACTTGTCAGAGTGT
>CM053752.1:87291676-87303479 GCA_028658305.1 Pachyuromys duprasi
GCTTTTCATTACCTCAGGCAGTGTCAGTTCCAATACCCTCTCAAGCCTTCTGTTATCTAAGTACCTACCAAACAGTGTGACTCTATAATTCAACTCTGAATTCAGTTTTTCTCAGTGTCTTTCTGAATTTTTCTTATAATTAAATGAAACATTTGCAAATATATCTATCAAGGTCAATATAAACTTGGGGAGGATTAAAATGTCAAAAATAATTATTCATGCCATATAACCCAAAATTTCTGTCCACTTAATAAAAGTTTATGAGATGCACACCGTGTATCCAACACTGAGGTTGGCTTTGGGGCACATTAGTGACCATGAGGCAAAGTTTATTTCTTGTGTTTAAGAGATTGATGTAAAGACAAATTACTTTCCAATACACTGTTATACATAGGCACAGGAGGATTACTATGTAGCAAACTAAAAAACTACTTATAATGTGAAATGTAAATTGCTGCACAGGAGTGTATATACACCATCCACAAGAATGGAAACACATTTCTAGGAAGGAAGAATGGGATAATGCTAAGTAAAATTAGTGTATTGGCTATTTTAATGTTTTTTTAAAATAGGTTATGTTACATATTGAAAAGAAAAATCTATATCAGACTATTAACAGTAGTTCTCTGAAGCAAATGAAATCAGCAACAACTTTTATATTGTTTTATATACTTTAACATTGTTGGATGTTTGAAGTCAGAAACACAGTTTACATAGAGATACTGCTAAATAGAAGTATTTGTTTCTTTCTTGTGTATTTTATCTTTTAAAATAGCTTTTGAATTGATTGCTTTTAAAAGAAAAAAGAGAAACCATTGTATTTTAAGTCATTACAAAGTCTACAGTCAAAGAGCTTAGAGGACAGGAAATCCACAGTGACAGGTGCATCAAGTGTATCTGCTCTTCTGTTCTGTGGTGGTCTTGTGACAGCCATAATGAAACATTTAAAACTCTTTATTTAACATGTCACCACATCCCCTCCCTGTTTTTTTCTCCCTCCAACCCATCCCATATCTCCTCCCTCTATTGTTAAACATACACTTTTTGAACATGCTGAGTCCCTCTCTCTCTCTCTCTCTCTCTGTGTGTGTGTGTGTGTGTGTGTGTGTGTGGTTTCAGGGATGATTAACTATTAGATAATTAGTCAGAGGGCTAATCCTTTGGAGAAGCTAATTTTCCCTCTCTCAATAGTCATTACTTAGCTCGAGTTCTTTGTCTGGAAGTGGGACCCGGTGAGATTTTTCCTATCCCACTTTGGCATGTCTATTAATACTGTCGTTGTTCAGGTCTGGCTTATGAAACTATTTCTGAGATGCAGTCACACAGCAAATTTCCTGGTATTCCGGCTCTTTTCAGTCCCACTTATGTGATGTTCCCTGAGCCATAGATGCAGAAGCTGTGATGCAGACGTATTCACTGACACTAGCTTCACCACAATCTTCCCACTGTCTGTAGTTTTGATTTCTGTAAGATCATCGTTCTCTGTAAAGAGAGGCTTTTCTTTGATGAGGGTCAATACTTATAATTAATGAAAAGGTGGTACATGCACACTATGGAATACTATTCAGCTACAAATAAAAATGAAATCATGACATTTGCATGTAAATGGCTGGACCTAGAAAAGATAATATTGAGTGAGGTCATCCAGGTCCAGAAATACATATGTTGCATGTTCTATTGCATTTGTGATTCCTAGCTTTGGATCTTCAGTTGGTAGTATATAACATGGAGTGCCTGCAGAAACCAAAAAGTATAAAGCAGCAGTCAGAAGGATATTGGGACAGAAATGTCAGATATAAGGAGGGTGGATGGGGAAATGGAGAAGGGGACTCCACCTAGGGAGGGCATAGGAAGGGTCAACATAATAGGAGAAAGAGGAAGGAGTGAAAAATTATAATAGGGTTGTTTGGTAAAGCCTCAAGGAATCATATTATTTTATATTTGCCTATTATAGCACTTGAGCTGACAAGGCTCACCAGAACTATAGACTAACAAAACCCTCAGTAACCATCACAAGAAATCTCATTTCTAGTAGTTGGTGAGTGTAACACAAATGACTCCCAAAACATATATGCTATTGTTTGTTGCTGGCGTTGGATATTCTTGAGCTTTAATGCAAGCACTATTGATGAAGACACTACACACTTAGGACACATGACTTAGATTACTCAAGCTGGATCTAACATGACAGTTTCCTTTCTTTGGTCTAGCTTTCATAATACCAGAAAGTGTTATGCAAGCTGCCAAGGGAGGGAAGCAGTTAGTAATTCTACCTAGATGTGAAACCTATGAACCACAGCAATGACCAGCATGGCTAGATAGCTTTAAGGTGCAATCATGGCACTCATGTGTTGGAGGTAATCAATAGCTGTCTAAACGGTGTAGAGCTCAACCACAGGAAAGAAATCAGGGCATTTAAGGCCACGGAACTTAAAAGAAAACCTAATACCAATGTTTACTAGGCCAACATAATTCCTTAGCTGTATCCTAAATACTACCCTTATCTCACAGATAAGTATGACTACTACATCTCATTAGAGTGAAACTCTTTTAAAACTACTGAGATTGGGTCCAAGCATCCCAATCATGTTTTCTTTTCTCCCAATATACTTCTAGGAAAGCTAGTACTTTGCCTGCCTTTCTATCTGAAGAAGAACCTTCAACTACTAACAGAGACTAAGGTTACTGTTGGATTGAATTCTATCTAACACAAAATGCCCTTTTCCAATTAAACTGGTATAATAACCAGAATATGACTGGTGTACCCCAGGTGAAAGACTATGGGATCCTTGCTTCTTAGCAAGCAGCTTTCTGGCCTCAGAGCTTACGAGATTTTGAAGTAGACTTTCGCTCCAGACTTCTGACTATGAGAGACCTTGTTGCTCTTGCTCCCCTACTTGACCCTAGCTACAAGTTTCTAAGTTATTGGCTCATAAAAGGTCTTAAATAACAATCATTTATGTTCCCCTTTTACTAAACATAAAATCTAATGCGATTTAAATAAGTACTAGGGATAAAATTGCAGGGGAAAGCAAGCCAACTGCTCCCTGGATAATTCTTATAGGTAAATATCTGATCTCTATCAGGATTTCCACAATATTAAAAGTAACTGTTGTGGTTACATTTCATTGTTCCCAGAATGTTTGAGGGTCACAAGGAGGAAAATCTTTATGACAAGAAGTTATCTTATAATATGCAATGGTCCCTCCCGCAGCTGGAGAGGTGGCTCAGCAGTTAAGAGCACCAACTTCTCTTAAAGGGACTTGGGTTCAGTTATCAACATCCACAAGATGGCTCATAACCATCTTTAACTCTGACTTCAGAAGATCCTATGCCCTCTTCTGGCTTCTATGGTGCATAGATCTACATTCAGGCAAAACACTCATACACATAAAATAAAGATAAGCAAAAGATTCTATAAACTCAAGAAGAAACTGGAGAGCTACAGATATGTCTTTCTCTTATACCTACTTCAATCCCTGGAAAAGGGGAAGGGTGCTATCTCTTGAACTTAGTGACAAAGCAGAAGTTTTATTTACCTTTATAATGAAATCTATTGTATAGTAGATGGAGTCCCTACTCAGGCTAACACTACTGTTTTCATCATCTTGCTTTAAGATGGGTTGAAACAGAAAGCTGGGTAGAGAGCCTGAAGTCCAGAGCAGACCTTATATATGAGTTTATAATCAACGACAATAAAAAAGCTTCCTACTATACTATACTACCTGATTATATTAACACACTTCAGACCTTGCCGTGAAACACTTTGCAACCAAGGTAATAATTACAGCCACCATTGGCTCGACTGAGCTGTCCCAAAAGCAGTTTCTGAAAAGCAGTTTCAATTCCAAGGAAAATGGTTTACTTGTAATACGTAGAAAATATATAGGGACTTTGGAGACAGCATTTGAAAAATGTAGACAAAAATATTTTGTATAGCTTGGAAGCCAGGAAAAAATGCATGCAGCACTGAAACATCTGTCACAGTGGACAACTGGAACTTCAGTTCCCAACAGAGAAACTCTGGAAATAATGCAAAGCACATATTTCAGAATTACCACATTCAAACAGCCAAAGGGAGGGGATATTTGTCCACTACTTAAATAGCTTCTTGTGAAAAGATGCTCCCAGTGGGTATCAATTTCAGCCTGTTATTTGAAAGGGCAGCGTGACTTCACACCGTTCCAGAACATTCCAAGAAAGAGAGACAGAAGCAGATACTGTCAGCTGGAAGTCAGATAGAGTATGTGAAGGTGTCTGAAGTGTATCATTAACTAACCATGTATATTTTAAGATTTTGTGTATTATACATTTAACACTTCTATTGTGATCATACTGGACAGTGATATTATTTTCTTCCTTCTAACATAATTTATACAACTGCCTTTACATAAGAAAATCTAAAACTCATGTTTTGTTAATGTCTGCTTTTCTCTTAAAAGCAAGGAGTTCACAAAAACTAGTTAAGGTGGGGTTTAGCATGTGATACTTTGACAGGTAGTAGGAACCCCAGGGCTAATACGGCTTGGTTATCACTATGTTCAGACAGTTGCCCACTGTGTGTTCTGAGCAAGTTGCACGGATCTCCTCATTGGAAGAGTCAGTGTTCTGTCCTCCAAACATGATGACTGTCATGTTCCATACTTTCTACCATTGTGGCAAAATTTCTGGGTTTAACTAGTGCTACCACATAACCAAGTCCATATAAATATAAGCTTCTTACGTTTTCTTTCTCAATATTTATTGAACCAATAATCTGTGCTAGGAGCTCTTCCGAATAGTCGTGGAGTGCAGTCTGAGCATTGCATCCCTGTAATATTAAAGTAAATAACATTAATAGTGACAACGTATGAAAGGAATTTGATTTGGTAGGTAACTGTATCATAAAGGCCCACAAAAGGCACAGACTAGGGAGTGACCACCTGCTTGGATGAAGCCCTTCGCCCTTGCCATTGGCATAAGGGGAAGTAAACAACATAAACAGGTGATGGGTGCCCTAAAAAGAGAACAGTCTACATGAGCTAATGAACTGGCACAGTGACCTGGATGAAAATCGCCACAACCAAAATTTGGGATACCCTGAGCAAAGAAATTTAATACTAGTTTATATTAAACTAATAAAAGTCTTCTTCGCTCACGGAGTGTCTTCCGCAGCATTTCTACTGCTACGATGAAATACCATGATCAAAAAGCAAATTGAAGAGGAAAAGTTTATTTGGCTTATACATCCACACTCTAGTCCATCATTGAAGAAGAAAGCCAGGATAGCAACTCAAACAGGCAGGAACCTGGAGGCAGGAGCTGATGCAGAGGCCATGGAGAAGTGCTGGTTACTTGCTTGATCCTAATGGTTTGCTCAGCCTGCTTTCTTACAGAACTGAGGATCTGCAGACCAGCAATAGCACCACCCTTAATGGGCTAGAACCTCTCCTAGCAATCACTAGTTTCCTGATTTCAGAGGACTCTACCTATTATCAAGGTGACACACAAAACTAGCCAAGAAAATGGATAAAGGCTACTGATATTTTCCTATAAAGAAAAAAAACATAGCCATTCTTTTGGTAGAAAATGATAGGTTTTACATTTACACAGTGGAATACCAAGCAGCTATTAAAAACAAAGACATCATGAAATTTTTAGGCAAATGGATGGAACTAGAAAAGATCATCCTGAGTGAGGTAACCCAGACTCAGAAAGACACACATGGTATATACTCACTTATAAGTAGTTATTACCCATAAAGTACAGTACAGGATAACCATGCTACAACCCACAGACCCAGAGAAAACAAGGGAGGCCCACGGGAGGATGCTTGAATCTCACTCAGAACAGGAAAAATAGATAACTTTGGTATATGGAAGGAGGGAACTGGGTTGGGGGCCAGGGCGAAGAGGCTGGATGGGGATCCAGTGAGTGGACAGCAGGAGAGGGGAGAACCTAAAGAGGGAACAGAAATTGGTAGCAGGGGAGGGGTGCATCTCTGGAACAGGAGGTTCCTAAGAGTTTATGGGGGAGGCCCTGGCTGAAACTCCTAGTGGTAGGGGGTAAGGAGGCTGAAATGGCTACCTCCTGGAGCCAGGTGGAACTCCCTGAAGAGGGAAGGGGACACTAACCCACTCATAAAACCTTCCATCAAAAATTTGTCTTGCCTACAAGAAGTGTAGGGATAAAGATGAAGCAGAGATTGGAATGGCAAAGCAATGAATGGCTCAACTTGAGAACTATGCCATGGGAGGCAGCCAGTCCCTGTCACTGTTAATGATATTCTGCAAGCTTGCAGACAGGAGCCTAGCATAACTGTTTTCTGAGACGCTTCATTTAGCAGCAGTTTATGGAAATGCAGTGACACACAGCCAAAGACTAGGCCGAACTCAGGGAATTCTGTGGAGGAAGACAGAAGGAGCTGGAGGGGTCAAGGAAACCACAAGAAAGACAACATCAACTAACCTGGGCCCATGGGGGCTCACGGACACTGAAGCGCCGACCAAACAGCATGCACGGACTGCACTTAGACCCCCTACAATAAGTAGCAGATGTACAGTGCGGTCAACATGTGGGTCCCCTAACAATGGCGGCAAGGGCTGTCTCCGACTCTGTTGCCTGCCACTGGTCCCATTCCCCTAGCTGTGCTGCCTTGTCAGGCCCCAGTGCGAGAGAATGAACTTAGTCCCGCTGCAACTAAGGTGCCAGATAGGTTGGTACCGCTCAGGGACCCCCCTTCTCTGAAGAAGAAGGAGAAGGGAGACTTGGGAGGGCACATGAAGGGGTGGAGTGGAAGGATAGAAGGGGGTCTGGGAGCAGGCTGTAAAGTGAGTAAATTATTACATTTTTTTAAAAAATAAAGAGAATATATATATGAAAACCAAATGATAGAAGTGAATGATTAGCTGGAAATGTAAGAAAGAAAAAGAAAGAAGGAAAGAGAGAGACACATCTACTGTGGCTCCAGCCCAAGTCAGAGACAATGGGGAAATCTAAAGTGGTGCAATGCGGATGAAAGCAGCATCAAAGAAATTATTCAAGTTAACTAACTGGATATGTTGTGCAGGATATGAAGGTTTTAAAAATGCACTACAACATTCATCTCTCGAGACTTGGGTGTTCATGAAATTATCAGGCAAAGAGTACAAAACATAGTTCAGTTAGGATGCAGGGAGATGATATTATTTTATATAATGAGATGTTAAGTTTGAGGCACCTGCATGAAATTAAAGAAAACTCATCTCTTTGAGCAAATTCTGATTTTGAAGGCATCATCAGCATGTGTGACTGTAAGTAGATGAAGTTACCCAGAAGTTATTCTCTATTCACAGTAAAATCAGTTGACAACATCCATCACACTGAAACAAACATGAGATGTATTTATCTATAATGCCAAATATTGCTTGTCATTCCCAGCTTTTTAATGAGTAAAAACATTAATATCTATATATATAGTATTTATATATAATGTATTAAATTTTATATGCATTATAACATACACACATACACATATATGTATATATATATACATATCTTACATACTAAATATGTAGCTATGTTATATACACCTCATTCTCCAGGAATCTAGCACCCTTTTTTAATGTCTTATATTGCCTAATTTCTATAATATTAATTACAAGAGCAAACTTACCACACATCATTCCTTGCTCTACTTATGTTCTTATGAACATATTATAATATATATATATTTACATTATAGATGCTATACATTCATAGTGTATAATATTTTCTCTCCTGTTTCCAGTGGTCTGGTGGCCACTCCACTTTATGATGCCATCGCTGACCTAGCAACATGCAAAGTAAGATTATGACTGTATAAGCCATGATAATTACGCAGTCGTTATAAAGCTAAGCTTTCAGTTCTCAACTGATGTCTCATCCGGATTTCACTGAGTGTGTACTAAGGGTTTCTTTTGTCTTTATTTACAAGTGTTTATCCTCAGGGTGTACTGTTGATGGAGACTTTGGTAGGTGAAGCAAGCCCTTGTTTCAAGCACACGTTCCTCCTCGGAGCTCCTCCATTTGAACTTTAAAATAATGAAACTGTTTTCTTAATGAAGAAGTCATAACACCTCTCCAAGGTTTTCTTTTCAGTGTGATGTCATTTTGGGCACCTAGACAGTTTTCCGATGATGCTGCAATCTCTCAAAACATTTGCGTTGTTAAGGTGTAATCACCGAAGCCTGCCACTCTTAGTGTAATGCAGTCATTGACAGCAGAATTTCAGCCTGTAAAGTTTCATTTGGTTTTTATTTACAACCAACATCATTTATAGACAATTGATGCACATGATGTAAGTGATCAAAGCGCATAAGTTCAACAATAAAACAAGGTCATTAAATAAGCATGACAATTTTCTTCTATTTTCCTAATTCTATAGACAAATGCTAAACACAAAATCAAAACAAGACTATATCCTTGGCATAAGTGACCACTTTAAAAGAAATATATATTAAGTTTACACTCTAGATTTCTCACTGAAAGGAAAAATCATCTCATTACTTCATAAAACTTTAACATCTCACCATTCTGTTTTTAAATAGACTCTGTCAACAATATCAACAATATTCCAATCAAGCTAATTTTCACAGATACTGAAGCTTTTGAAAACATGTTATCATTAGTACTTGGCACAATGTTTATTAAGTATCTTTAGACAAATCAATTAATTGATTTGTCAAAAATTTAAATCTTCTTGTTCCTTTTACATAATGAAGCATCCTGGTATCCTTCAGTGTATCCCCTAAAATCATAGCCTTAATTTAACCACATACCAGTGTTTTAAATAGCATAGCAGAAATGTTAATGAGCAAGTCTAAAAATAGCACTGGCCAATTTTGCATTAACAGTAAAATATCTTTGTTGGTGGGGAAGCCACACAAACTGATGATGACTGAGGGCTGTTTCTTAAAGACAGGGTGATAACATTAAGTTTAATTGGTTCACCTAAGAGTATTTGTATTAGGCAAATACTCTGATATAAACTGTTAGCTGAATGTCATCTTTATATATTTCAGCAGCTACCCCATAATATGTAGTTATAAGCCAATGAGAGATAAAAGTTAATATTATAATGAACAAAATTAATTATTTTTTTCATCCAAATCTTAGCCCCCTCCCTCCTGTCCTCTATACCCTCCCTCCCTCTTCCCCATCCCTCCTCTCCTATTTTGAAATGCTGTGAAGAAAAGAGGAATGCCCCGCAACCCACCTCAGCTCATCATGTCTCATCATAAATGAGGCCATCCTCTTCCTGTGTGGTCTGGCCGCACAGCCCCAAAAGGGGAAGTGATCAAAAAGAAGGCAACAGAGTCTTTGCCAGAGAGAGCCCCTGCTCCCCTTACAAGGAAAACCACATGAAGCCTAAACTGCCCATTGGCTACATCTGTGTAGGGGGCCTAGGTGGAGTCCATGTGTCCTTGGTTGGTGCTTTCGTCTCCACAAGCCCTTCTGGGCCTGGTTAGTTGCATTTGCTAGTCTTCTTGGGGAGCTCCTGTCTCCTCCAGGTCCTTCTTTCCTTCTCCCTTCTTTTCCACAAGACAATGTTTGACTGTGAGGCTCAACATCTGTTTCAATCTACTGCTGGCTGGAGCCTCTCAGAGGACAGCTAGTCTAGGTTCCTGTCAGCAAGCATCGCAGAGTATCATTAATAGGGTCAAGAGTTAGCTGTCTCCCATGGGGTGAGGCTTGAGATTGGACCAGGCATTCAATGGATATTCCCTTAATCTCTGCTCTATCTTTATCCCTTTACATCTTATAGGCACGGTAAACTTTTGGTCAAAGTTTTTGTGGGTGAGTTGGTGTTCCTCTCCTTCCACTAGGAGTCCTGTCAAGTTAGAAGGTGTCCTCTTCAGTCTCCATGACCCCTACTACGAGGAGTAGTAGATACAGTGAAACAAGTGCAATGCTTAGTGGTAACATGCCATTGATAAGCAGGGCAGATGCAGTTTCAGTCCTTACTCAGATTGAGTGTACAGAGTGAGACACTGAATATAGCTTGTTTTCTGCACAGGTTTTCCAGACTGTCTCCATACACTACAGGAAATTCCAACATAGACCAAAAGTCACATGTATTTTATTTATTGTAATGAAAATGTGTAGTGTTATTACCAAAACCAAATGAATGTGAAAGAAACACCTCCCTGGTCTTCATGAGCTAAAGATGCATGCAGGCTTACTGACAATCTTTGTTGGAATGGCTCACTATTTATCTGATTCCTGTTGCTTTACAGCATTTCAAAATCAAAACACGTGGTTTGGGTCTTGCATTTCACTGTCACTTTCACCAATGTAGCCTGCTCCTCTTGAAGAATGTGCCTTGGAAATTTTGGAATGTGGAAAAGAGTTAAGGAAAGGCAAGACAGAAATGAGCAGGGCATATTCTAAGACATGAGGAATATTACTTTATTTCTGTGAGAAGTTGAATAAGGCATTAGAGCAGCTATTCAGAAATGTCAAACATTTCCCTAGATGGTAATAGCTTTTTGAGCCCTCATATGAAGAAATCATTCTGCATAGCTCTTTACGTATTATTCCAATGATCTGTCATGAATACCTCATGATGTAGTAGCCTTATCCTTATCCTACAGATGGGAAGGCTTAGGCTGAGAGGTAGAATAATATGTTCAAAGTCTCACAACTAGTCAGTGAAATTCTAGTTAAACTCAGATCTATCAGTCTATAGCCCAAGAGTAAGCTCTCATGCCTAACTATGAAGGATGACAACAAGAGGTAGAGAAAGAAAGCATGAGTGATGGTTGCACTGAAATGCACAGGTTAAGGTAGTTTCTTCTATTGAAGCTCATGATGAAATTAATTATGGCAGAATAGAGAAATCTGACAGTTACTTACGTCTGACAAAACTTACACTCCTATCTAGACCCAGCATTTCTATTAGTCTGTCATTTTCATAATTACCCTCTTCTCAAATTTAGTTGTTGTCAAAAGCAATCTCATTATCACATTTTCAGTGGAGGCCACTCTCAGATGTGTTCACATTCGTCTGCACACTGGAATTCAAAACTTATGACTCTCTTTGTGAACTAGACATCAAAGTATTTGAGTATAAGCAAGATAATGCAAATTATTGTAGTCAGTAGTTTCTACTCCTGACTCATCAACCTTTCATCAGACGTATGACAAGAAGTGACATTGACTGATATTTTCTCTAGCAAGAATAGATCATAGTGCTGGTGCTGGGGTCAGGAAAGGGAAAGCTGGTTGATCAGCATTGCAAGTGAAGAGCACGCACAGGGAGAGAAAGAGCTAAGAACTCCTACAAAGAATAATTCAGCTTAAACCAAGGACAAACACAGTAAGACCATCATTCAATTTGAGTGAATGTTGGCAATTTTAGCCAGGCAGAATGAATTCTGTCTCTACTAGTTCATGTTGAGCAATGTGGTCATCATGTCCTGCCAATGACATCAGTCCATCAATCATCTAATGCTGGTGAAAAAAGACAGAGCAGCAGTGCAGCCCTAGGGAAAGCTTGGCAAAAAAAAAACAAAAAAAAGTGGTGCTCAGGCAGCGAGATTAGTTTAAATGAGAACAAACGTGATGTAGACCAAACTTTCTCAAAACTGCCCAGAGCAATTTCAGAGGGTTTCCAGTATGACTTGTTGCCAATGGAGTACGTAGGGTTGGGAAGCTAGACCATCAAATCCAATCACTAAACAAAGCATGTTCTTAAGGCAACAGGATTAAATGATCCCAAATATGATCAAATCAGGTCCCATTGCCTCGAAATAACTCCGACAGCACAAGGGAAGCTCTGAGACATGTACATAGCACACATACA
>CM053752.1:87303579-87356714 GCA_028658305.1 Pachyuromys duprasi
GCCTCGAAATAACTCCGACAGCACAAGGGAAGCTCTGAGACATGTACATAGCACACATACAAACTTGAAGGACACATGACCATCCGGAGACATCCTAAACATTTACTTCTGGCAATTTCTAAGACGTTGAAAGTTATTATACTGAGACAAATATTTATAAATATATAGATACACATGCATACATATAAATTAATACGCATATGAACTCAAATACTCCTTCATATATGCATAAGCAGTTATTCGATAAGTACCAAGTACTGTGCTCAGGATACACATTAAGTCAATAGCTCTAGCCAGGCAGGGTGGCACATGCTTTTAAGCCCAGCTTTTCACCTCAGGGATGGAGGGGCAGGTGGATGGTTGTGAATTTGAGGCCAGCCTGGTCTACAAAGCAAGTACAGGACAGCCAAGGCTATGCAGAGAAAGCCTGTGTCGGAAAACAAAACAAAAAAGAAAATCAATTGCTGTAATCCTTGTCCACTTTCAAAGGATGGGTTGAGTTTGAGTTATGACTGGGCTTAGTACTGGCATTTAGCAAGTGTGTATCAGAGAAGCTAAGTCATCACAGATAACGATCATCGGTGAACTCAAAATCCCAATGATATCCCCCTCTGACACACAAGTTTAAGTTTATTTGATCTTGACAACGCTGTTTGCCCTTTCAAAATTTTTGTTAAGACTGTATATTTTAAAATTTTAGTAGACTAATAGTATTAAAAACACATTACCTTCAATAGGGTACCTTTTGAATTTAAGAAAAGGGCAGAAGCAGGAAGTTCACTCTCAACTTCCTCTCACCCCTTTTCTCCTGAAGCAAGTCATAAGACATCCTTCAAGAGGTTCCTCCTTCCCCTAGAGGAAAGGAGCCACAGACAGAAATGGCAGGAGCAGCGTACCGCGCTTTGATAAGTTCCCCCAGATCGTTACCATTGCATCACACCCTTTGTGTCCAGTCAGCTCTTCATGGCAGCCACTCTGTACCGAAGCGATAATAGAAATGCACAGTTTACCTGTTTCTGTGGATCTCCTTTTCTTAAGGCGTCTCCTGTGTTATACAAACATGTGTAAATCAATCTGTTCACCTGTCCTTGTTAACCTATCTTTTCTTATATGGTCCTTGGCTCTAAACCTAGCAATGGGTGATGAGAGAGGCTTTGCCTCCATCACAAGAGAAGCACTGTCAGTTTCCCCATGTGTTTCAAACCTTTTCAGTTCTGTCTCTGGTTGAGATAAACAAGTACAAAAGGCAGCAAATGAAAACTTTGATAAGAACTTCCCATGCTAGGCTAAAATTGTGTACAAAGCACTGTGCATTCCCATCCTATTTACTGTAATAAATATGTTTTCTTAGAATGTAAAGCACACATCTTTTGGGAAAAGGGTGACTTCCTGAGAAAACGTTAACTATGTTTGTTCCACAGAGCATTCTATAGCTTTATAGAATATTATATCTTTATAGAGTATTATAACTTTATAGAGATTTCTATAACTTTAAGACTCCAGCGATGACAGCGCAGTGGTGCCCAGCCTCTACACAGTGTCTGGTCCTTTCAACAAGAACATTAACAGCTCATATTTTCTACCCTCACTGAGTTTTGAAAACCTAGATGGAGCCCAAAATTAAGGAAAACTTGCACTTGACTGCACTTGAGCTGTAAAACATAAAACAACTTACAGCTTTTATGGAGGAGAAACAGAATTTTTCTCAGTGCTTTTGCTGAAGTTTGGAAATGTTGTGTTGGCAACATGGAATCTGGCATAAGGGGCAGAAACATCAAAGTTCACACTTACAGGGGTACAAAGTTAGACATTCTCCCACTGCCTTTCTTAACTTACATAAGTGTGTAAAAATACATTCTTTAAAGCCATTATTGGATTCACTCAAATGAAGAACATATAATCCATGGTTCTCAAATATCTCTCTTCTGGTTTTCTCTGACATTCTTTTTTATTATTTTATATTATTATTATTGTTTATTACAGCTTATTCATCCTGTGTCCTGGCTGTAATCCCCTCCCTCATCTTCTCCTGGTCCCACCCTCCCTCCCTTTAACCCCCCATGTCCCTCCGCTAGCCCACTGATAGGGGATATTCTTCCCCTCCTTCTATCTGACCCTACCCTATCAGTTCTCTTCAGGACTGTCTGAGTCCTCTTTCTCTGTGGCCTAGTAAGGCCACCTTGCCAGCTGAAGTGATCAAAGAACATTAACCTCTGATATTATTTTTTTGCATTCTATATACATATATATATATAATATATATAGTATATATATATTACACTTTATTCACTTTGCATATCCCCTGTAGGTCCCTCCTCGCTCTCCTCCCAGTCCCTCCCTTCCTTCTTCCTTCCCCTTCTCTACCCATTCCCTTCCCAAAGTCTACCGATAGGGGAGGTCTTCTTTTCCTTCCTTCTGATCCTAGTCTATTAGGTCTCATCAAAGAGTGGCTGCATTGTCTTCCTCTGTGGCCTGGTAAGGCTGCATTCCCCTCAGGGGAGGTGATCATAGAGCAGGCCAATCAGTTCATGTCAGAGACAGTCCCTGTTTTCATTACTATGGAACCCACTTGGACACTGAATTGCCATGGGCTACATCTGTGCAGGTGTTCTAGGTTATCTCCATGCATGGTACTTGGTTGGAGTATCAGTCTCAGGAAAGATCCCTGTGCTCAGATTTTTGGTTCTGTTACTCTCCTTGTGGAGCACCTGTTCTCTCCAGATCTTACTATTTCCCACTTCTTTCATAAGATTCCCTGCACTCTGCCCAAAGGTTGGCCATAAGTCTCAGCATCTGCTTTGATAGTCTGCAGGGCAGAGCCTTTCAGAGGTCCTCTGTGGCAGGCTCCTGGCTTGTTTCCTGTTTTCTCCTTCTTCTGATGTCCATCCTCTTTGCCTTTCTGGATGGGGATTGAGCATTTTAGCCAGAGTCCTCCCTCTTGATTAGTTTCTTTAGGTATACAGATTTTAGTAGGTTTATCCTATATTATATGTCTATATGAGTGAGTATATTCCGTGTGTGTCTTTCAGCTTCTGGGATAGCTCACTCAGGATGATCCCTTCCAGAATGTCAGAAAAACACTTTAAAAAAAATGTTCAACATCATTAGTCATTAGGGAAATGCAAATCAAAATGACCCTGAGATTTCACCTTATACGCATCAGAATGGCCAAGATCAAAAACTCAAGTGACAACACATGCTGGAAAGGTTGCAGAGAAAGGGGAACCCTCCTCCACTGCTGGTGGGAATGTAAACTAGTACAACCACTCTGGAAATCAATCTGGCACTTTTTCAGACAACTGGGAATAGTGCTTCCTCAAGACCCAGCTATAGCACTCCTAGGCATATATCCAAAAGAGGCTCAAGTACACAGTAAGGACATTTGTTCCATTATGTTTGTAGCAGCTTTATTTGTAATAGCCAGAAGCTGGAAACAACCCAGATGCCCCTCAACTGAGGAATGGATTCAGAAATTGTGGTACATCTACACAATGGAATATTACAATGAAAAACAAGGAAATCGTGAAATTTACAGGTAAAGGGTGGGCTCTGTCATTCTTTAGATGGACTTTGATCTGGAGAAGTCTAAACTATATTGAAATGTGACATGCTTGTTTTGAAACTGCAGATTATCAGAATAGGATCTGTGAGAAAAAGTTTACTTAGGCTTTGTCAGCTTTTCCCTATGTATTTTTCTCATGTTTTGTTACAAAGATTAAAGCTAGACCACATTCACAAATATCTAACACTAAATGACACATTAATGCTTGGCTATGAGAATTCCCTTGCCTACACCTGAATTGAACAAATGCATGTTTTTTATCTTTAAAATGAAGATCTAATAATTTTAAAAAGTTTTAAAATGTGTTCTTTTAATTAACAACATGATTGTAAGCCTAATTTAACACCTTTGTTGGTTTTCTAAATCCTGCTGTTTATATTCCCCTAATAAAGTTTATCCTAGAAACGATAGATTAACATAGTCAGAATCAATGTACACATAGCATTTACTAAGGACTGGTGAAAATAACCCTGTTCCCTATCTAAGTATGGACTTAGAAAAAGAAGAAGAGGAGGAGGAAGAAGAAGAAAGTGTAAGTAGGTATGAGCTAACATCATCACTTATCTGTTATAATGGCTGAATCAATAAAAGTAGCTTTATCAGTAGGAGAGTTTGTTTTCTAATATTGAACCAAATTATACAAAAAAACCCTCACCCAATTAGAAACACTAATGGACCAGATAGGAGTGATCTCCACATCAGTTGGTGAAGAGAGGCCAGCATTCACTGGGAAGATGGGAGCACATAGTCCTGTAGACAGTTGCCTCCTAAAGGAAAAATTGGAAGGGCTATATTCAAGACACCAAGTTCATTCTAGCCGAACTCATCCATCAAGTAAGGCCTGAGATTTTCTGGGCACAGGAAAGCAAAGAGGCAAATGATAGAAATGTTGCACCTGCCTCCTCTACATGAAAGGAATAGTAAAAATAGTGAAGAAGTTATTTTATTAAGCTTACTCTTGATAATATTGCTTCTTAAGAAAGCTCTAATATGCCAACACTTCTCAAACTATTCCACAAAATTAAAAAGGAACACTACCAAATTTATTTTACAATGCTAGTATCACCATGATACAAAAAAAAACCCATTTTACACACATGCACACACAAGCATACACACATACACACAAAGAAAACCAAAGATCAATTTCCCTTAATACATCTTAACAAAATACTTGCAAATTGAACTCATGATGACAGTAAAAATATCATCTATCATGACCAAGTTTGTGTAACTCCAGGGATATAAGGTTTGCTCAACATATAGAAATTAATAAATGTTATACACGATATTAATAGACAAAGACAGAAGTAATGATTATCTAGATAGATATAGGAAACGCATTTGGCAAAATTCAATGCATTTTCATGATAAAAGTCCCTAAGAAACTAGAACTAGATAGTTCTAGACAGTGACTAGACTAGTTTAGCACAATAAAAGCTGAATAAAACAAACATGTAGACCACTAAAGTGAAATAATCTTAGAACATGTCTTCTAAAACACACAAAAAAGTGGTAACTAGGTTCTGGAGATGCCATATTGCTCTGGCTTTTGTTGATTTTGTTTTTATGCTGGCCTTTAGCCATATGACTGTCTCTGACATTAGCATTAGATCCCGTTGCCTGCTGGAGTTTTCAGTGGTGCCCTGGGCAGGAAGCTGCCTGTTCCTACAGGATCCCTTCTCAGATTGGTGGGAATAGTCTCAGACTAGAGGATGGTTCTCAGAGACTTGCCTGATGTATACTTCTCATGTATATGATCCTGGGAACAAGTGGACTCCTCAGGTGCTTGGGGACCCTCCTTTCACCAAGAGAAGTCCTGGGGTCAGCCGTCCCACTACTGGCTTTTTTTCTCTGAGGTTCGTGATCTCAGACACTGTCCTCAGAAACATTGCTCACTGCAAGCAGCCATTTTGGAGGACCTATGAGTTCAGAGGTCTTGCTGGTTTCCATAGGGAGACTGGTTGAACTTTGGAGCGGTGTCTGGGGTTGTTTCCGTGGGTCCTGAGCATTAACAGGCTCTAGGGGATGGTGAGAGTGAGTGCCCAAGTTTGGAGCCTTAAGCTGCAGTACCCAGAAGGAATCCACAAACAGTGGGATTGGGCCTAGGGAGCCTGGGAACTTTTCAGGTGACCTGAAGTTGGACCCTCATGTTTCCCTCAACGTGGGCCCTCCTCTTACCTGGGAAATACAGATGTTGGGGTTTGGGGGTCCACAGCATGGCCTGACGGTCAGTCACTCTGCTCTCACTGCTGTCCTGTTTTTCAGATACTGTGCTTCCATCTTGAATCTCCCCAACTGAAGGATTTTTAAGTTGTTTCAGTTTCCTTTATATCATGAACAGAGTAGCAAAGAATGTGGTTGAGCAAGTCTCTGTAGAATAGGAGGCTGAACCCTTGGGTATATGACAAGGAAGAGTATCTATCATTTAGTATTTATCATTCTAAATATTTGTGTTTATATGCATAGACAATGGTAATTTTCACCCCTCACCAAAGAAACCTCTTTTTGCAAGAGCCAGAGACCACAGAAAACCACAACCAATCAAACTGCAGAGTTGTGTAGCTTGGTGCCAACAAATACAACAAATGCTTGCACCTGAGGGTCAGAGACCACTGAGGAAGCAGGAACTGAAAGACTGTAAGAGGCGCATAGCCAAACCTTGGGCAGCGTGCAGGGAATCACATGAAAGAAGAGGGAGTTAGTAAGACCTGGAGAGGACAGGAGCTCCACAAGGACCAAACAGATCTGGGCACAGGGGTCTTTTTCTGAGACTGTTTCTCCAACTAAGGACCATGTATGGATATAACCTAGAACCCCTTCTCAGATGTAGCCCATGGCAGCTCAGTGTCCAAGCGGGCTTCCCTAGTAAGGGGAACAGGGACAGTTTCTGACATGAATTCAATGCCTGGCTCTTTGACCTCTCCCCTCCCCCGCCCCCACCAAGTGGGGAGCAGTCTTGCTAGGCCACAGAAGAGGACATTGCAGCCAGTCCTAAAGACACCTGATAAGCTAGGGTCAGATGGAAGGGGAGGAGGACCTCCCCTATCAGTGGACTTAGAGAGGGGCAGGGAGGAGATGAGGGAGGGAGGATGGGATTGGGAGGGAATGAGAGAGGGGAATACAGCTGGGATACAAAGTAAATAAACTGTAACTGATATAAAAATAAAAATTTAATTAAAAAACAGACTATAAGAGCCAGAGGAACAGGGAATTTGCTGAGAGACTATGTCTCCTAGGAATGTTCAAAGCTACACAAAATCTCACCAACACAACTGCCTAAATATGAGATGAACAAGGACACTACCAAAAGATATGTTGAAGTGGAGAGATCATTAGGCCTCAACCTACACAAAGAAGCACAGGGAAATAAAGAATGCTGAGAATGGTAAGACTAGCCATCCTTAGAAAAGAGCACACCAATGGTTATACAACTCCAAAAGGTCAACCTAGAAACATACATATGATTAATGTTATACAGACTGAGAAGGTTGTATTTATTTTCATTTAGAAATATATGTAACATTGATTATTGACAAAAGAGGTTATAAATTTGAAAGAAAGAAAGGATGTGTATATGGAGTGATTTGTAAAAAGGAAAATGAAGGGGAAGTTACATTATTATATTATAACTATATAAAATGACATATATAGTTATATATAATAACCTCAAAATAAGAAATAACCTGCAAAAGATTAAATGAGATAAACTTCTATAATTTTCAAGAATGACGACAAGACAAAAAGAACATCAAAGATTGCTTTACCAAAGAACTGCATTTGATAGTAGTTTCTCTATGCCTAAAAGACCCATAGTATAAGTTCCTTTTTCCAGCTTCAGTGATTTGTTCTGTAACTCTTAGAACAATTTTTTTTCCTCTTTTTTGAAGCTATTGGTGATAGGATGTGGGAAATATGAGATTTAGAGCAGTAGATGGAAGTCTGTGTTCCAACCACTTGTTACTTATGTTTTTATAGAGTTTAAAGCAATTCCAGATTTACTTATTGATAGGATTTATGGCTTGATTTAGTTTCATCAGAAAGCAGCATGTTCTGAGGGAATCTTATTAATCCAAATAAGGTAATTTTGTCTTCATTTACAACCATCTGTTGAAAATGAATTTTTATGAGTGTCCTCTCAAAAGAGAGAGAAAACAGACGTACATTTAACCTCAAACCACAGAATTGCTCAGCCTACTCTAAAACTTGATAAAATGTCGCACACACGCATTAAAAATAAATCTGTTTACTTTGTGCTTTTATAGTTTAATATTTCATAGAGAACAAAAGCCTATAAATGAAGCATTTAACATCCAAAGCTGATTCAGCCTAAGCTATCTTGCTTTCTACATGCCTCTACCCTCTCAGAATCTCTATTTTTAATACTGTAAAGGAATTAAAATTGATTTGGCCTTACAGAAAATGTCAGATTATTGTCCTAAGATGATAACGAGCAGAGGAGTCCAGAGGAGAAAAACAGAACTGGAAGAAAAGGCGACTCACTGACCTCCCTAAGCCACTGCTTAGAGGGATCAGTAAGGTAGGCATGTTAAGACTTTTGGTCTGAAGACACCAGCTTCTTTACACAAGCAAAGCTGCAGTGAGAGGTATTGGCTTCACTCCCATTTAGATGTAAAACACTGGAAGGCTTTTCTTTAAGAGTTAATATAAAAGTCTCTCTCCAAGTAGAATAGTGATTGCTAGGGGCTAGGAAGTGGGGATAGAGAGGAGAGGGGGAAGCTGGATAGTGAATACTAAACTTCATGGGAAGAATAATGTTTTTCACAAAAGGGTTTTCTTTGTACTTTGTAAAGGATTATGAGAAAGGAATTGAAGGAGTCGCAACACAAGGAAATGGTAAATCTTTAAGGAGATAAAAGTGGTAATTACTCTTATTTATCACATAGTGTGTTGAAATATCCTACTCTACCCCATAAATATGTAAGAAAAAAACCTTTCAAACAAAAGGCTCTTCCCCGAAAATGTGAGCAGAGTCCATAAGCACCCCTTCCATTTTTCAGATACTCTGTTCTGTTTTCTGTAACAGTGTGTGCATGCCCTCAGAGCAAGAGCAGACATTACAGTGCTTTGCTTCCAAAATGCCTAGCAAACCTTGAAGCCCATGAAATTTTATCAGTAATGAGAAGAGTGACTAAATGTCTGAGAGTTCTTTCTCAGACACTGAGCAGGGCCAGCTTTCAAGGGTTCACCCCAGTGCTTGTTAGCCTTGTAGATCTTCCTGTGTGCTTCATTTCTTTCGTCTTTAGAATTCAAGCTCTCAGTTGACAGTTCGTGTGGATTACCACATGTGCAAGCAAGTGGGACAGAACAAGGACTATTAAGAAGCAGCTCTACAGGAAGTTGAACAAGAAAGCCCTGTATCTTTTAGACATGAAAATCCTAACTGAATAACCATGTTATTGTTTTTCCCTTTTCAAAACCTGCCAAACGATGTCTGCATGTGTTGAAGTTCCATCTATAATTTTAATATCCTTTTAAAAGCATGTATAATAGATGTCAAGTTTTAAAAATTATTATTGTTATTGTTATTACTACTAGCACTACTACTTATTACTACATCCTGACTGCAGTTTCCCTCTCTCCTCTCCTCTCAGTTCCTCCCACACCTCCCATCTGCCTCCCACTATCCACTCCTCTTGTTTCTGCTCCTCTTCTTTCTCCTCTTCTACCTCTTCCTCCTCTGAAAAGGACAGGCTTCCCATGCATACCAGGCAAAAGTGGCACTATCAAATTGCAGTAAGACATTTCCTCATATCAACCCCATATGAGGAAGAGGGTCCCAAAAGCCAGCAAAAGAATCAGAGACAGCCCCTGCTCCCACTGTTAGGAGTCCCACAAGAAGACAAAGCTGCACAACTATAACATATATGCAGACAGCCTAGGTCAGATCCCTGCTGGCTCCCTGCCTGACGGTTCAGTCTCTTGAGCCCCTATGGGCCCAGGTTAATTGATTCTATGGTTTTGCTTGTGATGTTCTTCACCCCACTGGCTGCTAAAATTCTTCCTTCCCCTATTCCGGGGGATTTACCAAGCTGTACCTAATGTTTGGCTGTGGGGCTCTGGTCCTGTTTCCATCAGCTGCTATATGAAGCCTCTCTGGTGACAATTGGGCTAGGCAATAATCTATGAGTGTAGGAGAATATTAGGAATCATTTCATTGCCCTTTTTTTTGGTGGTTATATTTGGTTCTACCTGAGGTCTCTGGGCTATCCAGCCTCTGCATCCTGGCCTTTGCATTCCAGGCAGTGTCAAGCATTGGCTTTCTCCTGTGGCATGTGTCTCAGGCTGGTTACTAACCATTAGTTGGTTACTAACACAAGTTCTATGCCCCCTTTACCCCAGTGCATTTTGTAGTCGGAACAAATTGCAGGTCAAAGGTTTTGTGGCTGGATTAGTGTCTCAATCCCTCCACTAAAAGGGAGGGATTGCAAGAGATGGCCAGTTCAGCCTCCTGATCCCCCATTGCTTGAAGGCTAAGAGAGGGTCACAGTCTCATTGATTCCTTGGAGTTTCCATTGAACTAGGTTTCTAGCTTGTCCCAGAGATGCACCACTACTCCACTACATACTCTCTCCCTTCATCCTCCCTACCCGAACCCTCCTGTTCCCATTTCCCCCACCCCCACTGTGATATCTGTTCTCTTTTTCCCTTCCCAGCGAATTCCTGGCATCACTGCTTCAGCCCTCCTTATTACTTATACTCTCTGGGTCTGTGGATTGTAGCATGATTATCCACTTTATCCATTTTATTTTGTACCTAATATACCTCACTCAAGATAATTTTTCTAGTTCCATCCATTTGCCTGGCTATGTCATGATTTCATCATTTTTAGCTGCTGAATAATAATACTCCATTGTATAAATGTACCACCGTTTCTTTATCGATCCTTTGGCTGAGCAACATCTAGGTTGTTTCCAGTTTCAGGCCTACAATGAATAAAGCTGCTATGAAATACTTGAGGAAGTGTTCTTGTGGTATGATGGCGCATTGTTTGAGTAAATGTCCAGAAGTGGTAGAGCTGGGTCTTGAGGTAGTTTGATTCCCAGTTTTCTGAGAAACTCCATACTTCCAAAATGACTATACAAGTTTACGCTCCCACAAACAATGAAGGAATATTTCCCCTTTCTCCACAATGTCATCAGCATGAGCTATCACTTGTGTTTTTGAGCCTTGCCATTCTTAGCAGGAATAAGATAGAATGTCAGAGCCATTTTTATTTGCATTTTCTGATGGCTAGGAATGTTGAACATTTCTTTAAGTGCTTCTCAGCCATTTGAGATTCTTCAGTTGAGAAGTCTTGGCTTAGATCTGTATCCCATGTTTTAACTGGCTGATTTGGTTTTTGGCATCCAGCTTCTTAAATTCTTTGCATTTTAGAGGTTAACCTTCTGTCAGATGTGGGCTTGGCGAAGCTCCTTTCCCTTTTGCAGCTGCCATTTTGTTCTCTTTATGGTGTCCTTTGCTTTACAAAAGCTTTTCCTATTCATGAAGTCCCATTTATGAACCGTCAGTCTTAGTGACTGTGCTGTTAATGTTCTGCTCAGGAAGCTATCTCTTGTGCCAGTGTGTTCAAGGCTACTCCCCACTTTCCCTTCTATTGGGTTCAGTGTACCTGGTTTTATGTTGAGGGTGTTTTCTAAATTCACTTTACATCCTGATCATAGCCCTCTTCTTCATCTGTTCCCCTTCCCACCCTCCCATGCTCTTCTCCCTCCCTCAGAAAGGGAGAACCCTCCCTCCTTACCAATGGGCCATAGACTATCAAGTCTCTTCAGGACTGCCTGCATCCTCTTCCTCTGTGGCCTGGCAAGGCTACCCCCTAGGGGGAGGTGATAAAAAAGCCAGGCCACAGAGTCCATGTCAGAAACATCCCCCAGGTCCCCTTATTAGGGTACCCACATGGAGACTGAGCTGCCTATCAGCTACATCTGAACAGGAGGCCTAGGTCTTCTCCATGCACAGTCCTCGTTTGGTCCATCAGTTTCTGCAGGAACTCCTGGTCCCAGATTTGTTGGCTCTGTTGGTCTTCTTGTGGAGCTCCTGTTACAGTCTGGTTCTTCTATCTCCCACTCTTCCATAATACTCCCTGTGCTCTGCCCAATGTTTGGCTGTGAGTCTCAGCATCTCCTTCAATCCCCTGCTAGGTGGAATCTTTCAGAGGACAACTATGGTAGGCTCCCATCCTGTTCCCTCTCTTCAACTTCTTCCGGTGTCTATTCTACTTGCCCTCCTGCATGAAAATTAAATATCCTCCCTAGAATCCTCCTTGTTACTTAGCTTCTGGGTCTGTGGATTGTAGTATAATTATCATTTATATGTTGAAGGGTTTTTTTTCCCTTTTGTTTGTTTGTTTTTGTTTTTTATCTTCTTGCACTTGAGTTTTGTGTATGGTGTAGATATGCCAGCATCCAGTTAGACCCGTACCATGTTGAAGATACTTTCTTTTTTCCATTGTATACTTTTTGCTTCTTTGTTAAAAATCATGTGTCCATAGTGTGGATTTACTTCTGGATTTTTCATTCACTTCCGCTGAGCTACCTGTTTGTTTGTATGCCAGTACTATGTGTATTTTATTTCTATAGTTCTTGATATCAGGGATATTTGCCTCTGGAAAGTTTATTGAACAAGATTGTTTTAGCTATGCTTGGTTTTTTTGCTTTTCTATATGAAACTGGGTATTATTCCTTTAAGGTCTGTATAGAATTGTTTTGCAGTATTGATGAGTATTGTTTGAATCAATAGATGGCTTTGGTAAGGTGGCCATTTTATTGTGTTAATACTTCTGATCCATAAGCATGGGAAATTCTTCCATCTTTTGATATCTTTTTCAATTTTTCTTCAAACGCAAGCTTGAAGTTCTTCTTATACAGGTCTTTGATTTGCTTGGCTAAAGTTACCCCAAGATATTTTATATTATTTGTGGCTATTGTGGAGGGTGTTGTGTCCCTAATTTCTTTCTCAGCCAATTTTGCATTTGTATACAGGAGGGCTACTGACTTTTTTGAGTTAATCTTGTATCCAGCCACTTTGCTGAAGGTGTTTATCAGCTACAGGAGTTCCCTGATAGAATTTTTGGGCTTGCTTATGTATACTATCATATAATCTGCAAATAGAGACACTTAAACTGCCTTTCCAATTTGTGTCCCCTTGATCTCCTTTAGTTTAGTTGTCTTATTGCTGTAGCTAGAACATCAAGTATTGTATTAAATAGCTTTAGAGAGCGTGAACAGCCTTGTCTTGTTCCTGATTTGAGAGGAATTGGTTTAACTTTTTCTCCATTTAATTTGGTGTTGGCTATAGGCTTTCTGTATATTGCCTTAATTATGTTTAGGTATGTCCCTTATATCCCTGATCTCTGCAAGAATTTTTTCATGAAGAGATATTAGATGTTGTCAAAATTTTTTTCAGTTTCTAATAAGATATGTGGTTTTTCTTTTCTTTCAGTTTGTTTATATGGTGGATTACAACATGTTGAGATATTTTTATATTTAAATTGTTTATCTGCTCTTTACTTTACATTTCATTTTATTTAGCTTTTCCAACTTAGTGAAATACACATTTTTGAAATATGACCTAATGATTCTTTGGAGTTCCTCAGTGTCTGTTGTTATGTCCCCCTTTTTATTTCTGATTTTGTTAATTTGGATATTCTCTGTGTCTTTTAGTTGGTTTGGATAAGGGTTTGTCTATCTTGTTGATTTTCTCAAAAAAAAAACTCTTTGTTTCATTGATTTTTTTTGCATTGTTATGTTTCTATTTGTTTTATTTCAGTCCTGAATTGGATTATTTCCTGTTATCTACTCCTCTTCAGTTTGTTTTCTTCATTTTGTCCTAAAGCTTTCATGTGTGTTGTTAAGTTACTAGTATGAGATTTCTCTAATTTTTTTTCTGAAGGCACTTAGTGTTATGAACTTCCCTCTTAGCACTGCTTTTATTGTATCGTATAAGCTTGGGTATGTTGTGCATTCATTTTCATTGAATTCTAGGAAGTTTTTATTTTCTTACTTATATCTGCCTTGGCCCAGTGTTCATTCAATAGAGAGCTGTTAATTTCCATGAGTTTAGGGGCTTTCTGTAGTTTCTGTTGTTGAAATCCACCTTTAATTTGTGGTGGTCTGATAAGGTACAATTCTCCTGTATCTGTTGAAACTTGCTTTGTGACTGAGTGTGTGATCAATTTTGGAGAAGGGTTCTGTGAGTTGCGGAGAGGAAGGTATATTCTTTTGTGTTTGTGTGAAACGCTCTGTAGATATCTGTTAAGTCCATTTGAATCATAAAGTCAGTTGCTTATATTATTTCTCTGTTTAGTTTGTCTAGATGACAAAACTAGACAAAATTAGATATTGGTAAGAGAGGGGTGTTGCAGTGTCTCAGTAATAACGTCTGGGGTTTTATGTATGATATAAGTGTTTCTTTTACAATTGTCAGTGCCCTTGCTTTGGGGGAATAGATGTTCAGAATTGAGACATAATCTTGGTGGATTTTTTCCTTTGGTGAGTATGAAATATCTTTTAACATTGCTTTTGATTAATTTTAGTTGAAAGTCTATTTTGTTAGATATTAGAATGGTTACACTAGCTTGCTTGTTGGGTTCTTTGCTTGGAAAAGAAAAGAACTAACTCTTTACTCTGAGATAATGTCTATCTTTGGTGTTGAGGTATAATTCTTGTACACAGCAGAAGGATGGATCCTATTTTTTGCATCCATTCTGTTAGCTTGTGTTTTCTTATTGGAGAATTAAATCTATTGATATTGATAGATATTAATGACTAATTGTTGTTATTTTGTTGGTGGTGCTGGTGGTGGTAGTAGGTGTTTTTTGGATGTTTTCCCGCTTGTTTTTTGTCTCCTCTCAGGCCTTCTAGCCTGAGTGGCCTGTGGTTCTAGTGACCAGTGAGTCTTTCAGTCCAGTAGTGTGTCTTGCAAACATAGATTGCAATCCTTTACAAATCTAAGTATTCCCAGAATGAAATTGGATAAGTACATCCAACATTTCTGTCTGCAAAGTTCCTGAGTCTTTGCTTTGCTTGGATAAATGGGAAACAAATGATTTTTTCAATCTTTAGAGTGATAAAAAAATAAGGTAAAAAGTGGTTGCCATAAAACTGTTAGTTGCCTATAATAGTCACACCTAACAGCAGGCATGTACATACAGAATAAAATTCAGATTGTTTTTTTTAAAAAGCCACTACTCCATAAAGGGTAATTGTCCCTTATGAATGGATTTATCATTTTCTATTTAGTACAATAGCATAGAATGTCACCTTCCTACAACACTAGTAAGACAGTATGATTTGTGGAAAGAGTACCTCTTGTAGAAGGTGTTTAATCCATACGTGGCTTCTCTTTAGTTATCTGTGTTTATATTCAGTGTAGATCTTCTGTAGCAAACTTTAAATTAGAAATGGCTTTTTTCGTCATTCCTTAACAATCTGAAGCTATTCTCTCTGCCCACACGCATTCTCAAGTGTGTATTTTGGAAATAAAAACTTATTTATTATTATCCTAAGTGAAACTAACTCATTATGATGCCTCCGCGGCTAAGACATCTTCCAAAGGCAAATACAAATTACTTAGGCTACTTATGTTAAGTGGATCACTATTACTCTCCATAAAAAAAAAAAAGTATCTTTCTGTCTCGCTTATCTTTTCCTGTTGTTTAACCTCTTATTCATGCCTGAAATTGGCATGTGATTTGTCCAATTTGGTAGAACAATGATCTCAAACTTACAATGTGTATGAAAAAGATTCTCTGTGCTGCCTAGTTTTGTGTTTTGATACAGCAAAAGTCATTTTGAGAAAAACACTCTCAATATATTGGCCTGAGGGCAAGCCTATGGTGTGTTTTCTTGATTAACAATACATGGGGGAGGGCCCAGCTCACCACGACTGTTGGTACCCTTAGATTGTAGTTCTGGGTGCTATAAGAGAGCAGGCTAACCAAGCCATTTGGAGTAAGCCAGTAAGCAGCGCTCCTTCACAGCCTCTATATCAGCTGCTGCCCCCAGGTTCCTGCTCTGTTTGTGTTCCTGCCTGGACTTCTTTCAATGAAGGATTTGTCCCAGGATTTGTAAATGAAATAAACCCTTCCCTCCTCACGATGCTTTTGATCATTGTGTTTTATCACTGCAGTAAAAACACAAACTAAAACATTCTCAAATATTTCTTCCAACAATGCCGACTACTAAAATCTGGAGTCTTAGAACATATATTGTGAATGATGTTTGACACCTTAGAAAACCACTAGTCTTAGACAGATCCATGTTGACCCACTCTTGAATCCCTATGTGAGATAATTCAGCTGGAGACCATCTTGTCACAGTGGCTTTTCTGAGAGCTTTCAGTGTCTGCAACTGACAATGAAGACCTTTTATTTCAAAGTCAAATAATTCAAGTGCACCTTCTTTATTTAGGGTCTTATTTTGGGCTTTGCTATCAAAGCCCAAATTAAGACAAACAGACCCAAAAGGAGCAGTTCTAAATGTAACCTACTTGCAGACAGCAGGCTTTTTATTTTTGAAAACCTATTTACCTACTTTAGCTTCTCTTTCTGAAAAGTGCATTGCTTACAAACCTCAGCCAGGACAATTTAATCCTCTAAGTATCTATGTAAATTTTCATGCCAGTTAGGATAATTATCAGCACAATTTAAACCTATTTCTTAATTATAGCTACAATGCTCTCTTAGAGAAAACCAGTCCCAAAGCTTTTAATAAGAGTTTTCTGTAAATAGTAGGAAAGCACTAATTTACATGCGTCATATCAGCGGGGTAGAGGGGAAGATTTTCTTCTAGAAACTAGTTTTATATAGTTCATAAAGAACATCGGCTGTGCTTCATCCTAATTCTATAGCTGTCAACATATATTTCTGAGGCTCAAGTATTTGGATATGCATCACGCTATTCAGACCCTGGCTTAGAAAGAATGCCTCTCACAAGCTCATCAGTGAAAAAAGCATGAAGTAATTCTGAACCCTCACATGCATTCTGGAGCACTGATTTTATTTTATTTTTTTGTTCAGAGGAACCCCTAAGAGGCAAAAGGGGCTTGCAGAGCTGTGGCTGAGCCACTACCTTTCTTCTAGGTATAACACACAGCACTCAATCATGTCTGACACGGATCCACCTGGGGGAGAGAATAAGCTCCAGAATGTTCCAAAGATGGGTTCAGATGGTTTGAGTTCAGCAAAATGCCAGAATTCCCTGTGCCAAGTGTTCTCTGAGATATTTGAACCACTGACTTAGGGACTTGTCTATAATTCATCATCATTCTTTTCATGAAACCAAAATACATTTGTCTATGAACTTCCCCCTTTCATTTAGAAATCTAAGGGTATGTGAAGAGAAATGAAATCACACAGCTCAACTCTGTGAAGTACAGTCTACAAGGGAATAATTTAAATAATGGCACTCAATATAATTTGCTCTTCTGAGCACCCATGGGGTGCCTAGGAAGTGTCAAACAGGTGTGCAAGAGAGAGAGAGAAGACATGCCCTGTGACAGAATGTCAACAAAACTGAACAGCTGTATGTATGTCATGGTTAATAGTTCAAATCAACACATTAAGAAGACGATTCTTTTCAAAAAGTTGTTAAATATAAAAGGAATCTTAAGAACATGCATCATTCCTACTTTACAGAGAAAGAACTTTGGCTCCAAAGTAGTACAATGATCGCAAAATAGGTCTGCCAAAAGTAATAAAAGGACACATTGATTTCTGTACCAAGCCTGCCTCTTCTCACTGCTTGTAAGCAAATGAAAGCTCCTAGAATTGTATAATTACGTTTTTCTTTCACATATGTCTATGCTTCTATACTTTATCTAATATGGTAGACCATGGAAAAACTCTATTCTGGAGTAATGACATCTAACTTACTATTAGTTGGACACTAAGGAAGCCACCTAGGCATTCAAAGAATAAACTAACTAAGGCAATGATCTCAGTCTCTGAAGGGTAAGGAATCCCTAAAGGTACTACAAATCAATGATCCTAGACCAGGAGAATCTATGGTGATACAGACTCCATCTGTTAACATGAAGGCATATAGATCAAAGCTATCAGGTTGCCCTATTTTCTTCAGGAAAGCTCAAAGTTCAAACATTGAAATGAGAGTTAGTATTTCAACGATAGCAACTAATTCAAAATGTTTAAACATTGTATGAGCCAAATAATGCACATTGCAGGCTGTGTTTATACTGTGAGTTCCTAGTTTGCAATTTCTAAGAAAAACACATCTGGTCAAATAAAACCAAATGAATGAACCTAGATCTGAGGCAATAGGATTTTTGTAAGAAATAGTATTATTTACTTTTAACATGAAATATATGTTAATCAAATTTTCACAAATTACATCCAAATGTGTTGTTCCTGACTTCAGTGCAATTGCTTTAAGTTTTTCTCTGTTTAGGATAATGTTTGCATCATCTCATATGTACTTTTTATTATTTTGAGATACGTTCCCTCTAGTTCTGCCTTCTGTAGGACTTCCATCATGAAAGCATGATGCATTTTATTTCAAAGGCTTTTCTACATCTATTGAGATGATCCTGTGATTTTTGTCTTTAAGTCTACTTGGTGGCTTACTGCATTTGCTGACTTGTATATTTTGAATTATCACTGCATCTCATGGATAAAGCCAACTTGGTAACAGTGAGTAGTCTTTTTGATGTGTGTATTTTATTTCAAAGTATTTTATTGAGCATCTTTGAGTCTTTTTTCCCTTGCTGATCCCCTATTTTCATAAGGAATATTGGCCTGTAGTTCTCTCTCTTTTTGTTGGTGTGTCTTTACTGCTGTAAGTACCAGACGACCAGGGAGGTTTCTATGAAATTGTCTTAGTAGTGTTAGAAACTACTAGCATAAAGTCTCACCAACATAACTGCTGAAGCATAAGCTAAACAATGACAATAGAATGTGATAATGAAGGGGGATCCTTGAGACCTCAAGCGTACACGAAGAACTGCAGGTAACTAAGGAATGCTGAAAGTAACAGAAATAGTCTTCTCCATGGAAAAACAAAAAAATTGATTATGTAGTACCAATAATCATTTCTAAAAACATAGAAGTAATATTACACAAATTAAGAAGGGTTGTATTTAGAAGCACACGTGTGTGTCTTTCATGGAGCAACAATTAAAGAAAAAAAAAAGAATCTATGAATTTGAACAGAGAAGGGGCATATGGAAGTATATGGAGAGAGGAAATGGAAGGAGAGATAATTTTATTGTATTATAATTACAAAAAATAAGAGAAGTTATTACTACTAATAAATTAACTGAAAGCCGTAGGATACAACAACAACATAGAAATGTCAATAGTGCTGTTGTAGAACAAGAGTCAGTTATCCTAAATAGAAATAAAGAAAGCAGCCTTATTTGTAAAAGGAATAAAAAATAAGAAACTATCCAGAAATAAATATAACTAGAAGATGAATATAATCTTTACATTAAAAATCATAAAATAATGTTGAAAGAAATGAAGATGCTGCTATAAAGAGAATACTCCATATTTATCAATTGAAAGTATCAACACTGTTAAAATAGTATCAGTATCAGCCCTGTGAAAGTGTCCAAAACACTCTAAATATTAAAGTTAATCTATGCTTAAATGCCAATTGCACTCCTCATAGAACTAATTTTAAAATCCTAAAGATTTATATGAAATTATGCATGTCTCCAGATATCCAAATCAATCTTGAGCAGAAAGAACAAAGCAGAAAGTATGGCAGTATGCAAACTCAAGTAATGCTACAGAAGGGAAGCAGTCAAACAAGCTAGTGTGGCAGAAATAACAAAGGCATGGACTAATGGAACAGAACAGAAGAGTTATAAGTAAATCGACACTTCTACAGCCTCTTGCTAAGAGCGTGAACTACAGAAAAGATAGTCTTCTCAATAAATGATGACAGTCAGGCACCAAAGAATGAAACTTGACCCTATTGACCTTGACTATAAAAATCACCTCAAAGTGGATTTAAAGATTTTACATGTGATATCCTAAACTATGAAACTGCAAGGAAAAAAAAATAAGGACACTGTAATGGGCAAAAAATTCTTGGCTAAGACCTTAAAAGTACAGGAGACAGAGCAAAAATAGACAAAAGGGATTACATCAAACTAAAAGGCTTCTACACAGCAAAGGAATCAGAGTGAAGGGAAAGCCTCTATAGCAGGAGAAAATACTTGCAAATTGTATATATGACAATCTGTTAACATCACAACTAACTCAGAAAGAATATAGGAAGCTCACAGTCAACAACAACAAATAACCATCAACTGCTGCAAAGTACAGAAAATAAACTCAAGAGCTGCCTGTGGTTGACCTTCCATTTGCACTGACAACAGAGACGCCACTCTGTACTCATGGGACCTGAGGAGTCAAACTCTCCTGTGAAGCAGCTTGTGCCGATCCAGTTCCAGCTTCACATCACTCACCACTAGAGAAGATTCACTTTCTCAATTTAACTTTTTAAAGATAATACACACAGCACTGTGATTACCACATTTATGATAAGATGTATATTGAGAAGTTGGGGAGCCAGAAGGGAAGGTGACTCTAGAGTTACTACATTTGATGTTGGAATAGAGCCAATTCTGAAGTGTTCCATGCATTAGAACCAGCAGAAATGAACCCAAGAAAGAAAGGAGCTATATTGACTTCAGAAAACAGAAAGCTAACATGCAGGACCAGGCACAGGAATAGCATAAGAATATCAGTGAGGAAGATAGAGTCAGGGAAGTATTTGAGGTCACTTGTAAGGAGTTTTATTTTCCTCTAGACACAAAAAGAAGCCACTGAAGGATTTCAAGATGAAAGAAACATCATAAGATTTTAATTTAGGTCAGTCCATTTTGAAAGGTGTACAGTAGAGTGGGAAGACACATGGGGAGGAAGAGGGACCAGCCTGGAGGAAGTATGAGGATTTTATACCCCAGACTGTACTTCCATGAGCATGCCAAACCTTCAGATGATATGGTATACCTCCCATATGTTAATAAAAGAGCTGCGGCAACAATATGACTAAGTCAGACCAATGATCCCTTTCACAGAAGGTGCCATGATGGCATTGCTAAGGCTAGGTTTTCATATCAACTATTGTCAGTGAAGATTCTCATATACAATGTGTCATACCTCATAACTGATAGGCACCAAGTTAAGAGATTGGCTTAGCCCAAAACAGTCTTGGCTACACAGTTAGTTCAAGACAAGCCTGAACTATGTGAGACCCTGTCTCAAAGAGAGAGAGAGAGAGAGAGAGAGAGAGAGAGAGAGAGAGAGAGAGAGAGAGAGAGAGAGAGGCAAAGAAAATCGTATATGCTTTCTAGGTTTTCTTATTGTTTGAGAGGCTACAAGTACTTAAGGTATCCCTAGCATCCCTTTCACAGTACAATGACTCCTGGCTATATATAAATTGACCACCTTCATGATTCCTGATATCTATTTGAATTGTTTTGTTTTGTTTCTTGCCAGCATTGTTAAAAATACATGTTCATTTTTTTTCCAGATAGAGCCATCAAATTAGAATATGGTAGGCCCCTAGTCTAACATGTCTAATGTTCTCATGAGAAAAGATAAGGGGCTTACAAGATGGCTCTCAATAAAGCTGCTTGCTGCTAAGATGGACAACTTGAGTTCATCCCTAAGATCCACATGATAGGTAAGAACTGACTCCCAAAAGTTGTCCTCTGACCTCCACAGTGTGTTCTGTCATGCATATGAGTATGCATGTACATACAAAATATATAAAAATAAAATATTTCAAAAACAGTGGTAGAACATTTACCAGCATGTTCCAGGTCCGGGGTCCATCCAAGCACAGAAGAAGAAAGAAGAAAGGATGAAGAGGAGAAAAGGGGGACACACAGGAAGAGGATGTGAGGATATGTGGAAAGAAGACCTTGGTAGGGAAGAATTGAATGATGGAGCTACAAGCCAAGGGTTTCTGTGACTGTGGAGTTCTCGGGCTATGAGAGAGGTCTGGAGTATTCATTTTCCAAGCTCCTGTCAAGGAAGAATGGCCCAGAAGGCACATTGATGTCAAACTCTGGCCTCTATAACTACAAAACAATGAATGTCTGTTTTATGCCACTCTAAAGAGAGAGGGAGAGAGACTGGCTTAACTTGAAATTAACTTTAAATCAAAAGATAATGGGTTGTGGAAGGAAGTGGGGGAAAGGAGATGGCTCAGAGAAGGTAAAATTAAGCTGTTGCAGCTCATTCCAGGCCCTCTATGAACAACTTTTGGCTCCTTCTTCACTACTTTAAATAATACTGCCTAAAATGCATAGCAGCTCACATCCCATTGCAGCAAGATTTTTTTCTACTCTTTTAAAAGTGGTAATTACATTTTTCTCCAAGGATGTATCAACAGTTTAATTTTTAAGTGGAAAATTAAGGAACCCTAATATAGCAAATGTCCCTTTCCCAAAGGGTAATTATCATTCAACAGAGTAATTTAACTTCAAATATAGTCACTGAAATAATTATACAGATACTTCTGAGATTTTAAAAAATACTGTAAGACTCAAATTAAGGACAATAAATTTCAAAGAAAGAAGAAATAAAAAATTCTTTCTTGAATTAGATATACTCCCTACAGATCAGAAGAGACAAGACAGACCAACAGACTAGCCTAAAATGAATTTGCTGTTAAGGCAAAAACAAAACAAGCTGCAAGAGGTTTAAGTCAGGAGTAAAGCACTTGCCTAGCATCTTTAAAGGCCTGGTTCCATCAATAGTACTTCAAAATTGAAATAAATAAATACATAAATAATAATCATACACTTTATGTTATAAATCAAATGTAACCATAGTGATATTCCATTAAAAAGCAGAAAAGTATGAATTCAATTTAGGTATATAAAATCAAAACTATTAGAAAAATAGAATCAAAAGTAATTTTATAATAAAATATATTATAAATATATAAAATTTTTAAGAAGATAAATATTTTCACATTAGAATACAAATATATTTGATTATAGTAGCTGATAAAAGAAGAAAATCAGTTATTACCATAGTTTTATATGGTCTCAAAAACTGCTAGATGAAAGAGGTCATTTTAAAAAATTTTTTATTAATTGCACTTTATTCACTTTGTATTCCTCCTGTAGCGCCCTCCCTCCTCCCCTCCCAAGTTCTCCCCATCTTCCTCTTCTCCACACATGCCACTCCCAAAGTCCACTGATAGGGGAGGTCTTCTTTTCCTTCCTTCTGATCCTAGTCTATCAGATCTCATCAGGAGTGATTGCATTGTCTTCCTCTGTGGCCTGGTAAGGCTGCTCCCCCCTCAGGGGGAGGTGACCAAAGAGCAGGCCAATCAGTTCATGTCAGAGACAGTCCCTGTCCCCATTACTATGGAACTTACTTGTACACTGAACTGCCATGGGCTATATCTGTTCAGGGGTTCTAAGTTATCTACATGCATAGTCCTTGGTTGGAGTATCAGTCTCAGAAAAGACCCCTGTGCTTAGATATTTTGGTTCTGTTGCTTTCCTTGTGGAGCACCTGTCCTCTCCAGATCTTACTATTTCCCACTTCTTTCATAAGATTCCCTGCACTCTGCCCAAAGGTTGGCCATAAGTCTCAGCATCTGCTTTGATAGTCTGCAGGGCAGAGCCTTTCAGAGGCCCTCTGTGGCAGGCTCCTAACTTGTTCCCTGTTTTCTCCTTCTTCTGATGTCCATCCTCTTTGCCTTTCTGAGTGGGGATTGAGCATTTTAGCTAGAGTCCTCCCTCTTGATTAGTTTCTTTAGGTGTACAGATTTTAGTCGGTTTATCCTATATTATATGTCTATATGAGTGAATATATACCATGTGTATCTTTCTGTTTCTGGGATAGCTCACTCAGGATGATCTTTTCCAGTTCCAACCATTTTCCTGCAAATTTCATGATTTCCTTGTTTTTATTGTTGAGTAATATTCCATTGTGTAGATGTACTACAATTTCTGTATCCATTCCTCAGTTGAGGTGCATCTGGGTTGTTTACAGCTTCTGGTTATTACAAATAAAGCTGCTACAAACATGATTGAAGTCATTTTTTAAATTAGTTCTATAAGCTGGAGAGATGGCTTGGTGGTTAATAGAACTCTTCCAGAGGACCTAGATATAATTTCCAACATCCATATCACAGTTCACAACCGTTAATAACTCTAGTTTCAAGGGACTTGATGTCCTCTCCTGACATTTATGGGCCATACACAAATGTGTTGAATAGATATACCTGCAGGGAAAAAAAAACCCTCTTCATGTTTTCTTCAGAAAGAACACTGTGAACTGATCCACAAACTTAACCACCTCTGCTTTCATCTTAAACACTTTTCCTTTTCTGCTTATTTCTCTTGCAATAGAAGAGAAGTCCACAGGACTAAAAGAAGGATTCAGTGTTTTTTGGGTAAAATGGAAATATTTTTATAGCTTCTAGTTAAACTTACTAAATGAGTCTCAGACCAATACCATCCATGTATGGTCCATGGCTCCTCCTCTCCCAAACACATACTTCCCAGGCCAGTAAATCCTCTCTCTATTACCTAACTTTAGTCCAGTTTCCGGGATTTTCTCTTTGTCACAAGGCAACTGTTCACTTATGCACAGAGTAATACTCATCCATCAGCTACTAACTCTACACTGTAGTCAGGCACGGGGCTGCATCATGGAACTGTGAGACATAGTTCACCATCAAAGAGAGATTTCGTAGTGTTTGTTTTCTCCATCTCCTTGGCATTTTGTGACCATGTCATACTTAATTCTGCTTCTTTGCCTTCCTTTTAATTCTGTAGTCTTTGTCATTCTGATTTAAGGACCGCTTAAATAAGGCATACCTCGGTTTGTCAGGTAAAATGCATGACACTCAGATTTTAATTTCATATGAATAACCAAGATTTTTCACAAATGTGTTTCCAAGATACTAGATTCTATTTATAATGTCATACAGGACATTCTAAAGGTGGAGGGTGCACGTAAGATAGAGGGCACACCACACCAACAAAATAAATGTGCTGCTTTTCCACTCTAGGAGGTCATGTTGTAGGTGAGCATTATTACCAGTGGTGAATGGTAAGAAAGGTGTTTGAGAAATAAAAGAAGCTGGAGTTACAAAGGGTTTCTCAACACAAAGCTTTATTTGTAGCAACTTATATGCTTATATTTTAGTGGTCTCATCTGCATACTAAATAGAAGTTCACCAAATAAAGGAGCCAGCTTCTTCTTCCTAAACCCCACGTTTAGTAGCAGAGAGAGCTAGTAACATGAACTCAGCCATGAAGTGCTTATACCATGGAACAGTAAACATTTTCAACATTAGAATTTTAATTAAAAAAAACTTGTTGTTAAACATTAAACATTTACTAATATGCTTTAGAGGGTTGTTAACAGAAAAACAGAGACAGGGATTTTGTGTTACATACTTCACACAGATATACATAAATAAGTTACAAGTATACATCAATATGTATATAATTTTATGAGCAGATATTAAACACTATTACAAACCATCAGAAATGTCTTACCTATTTGAACACATCCTTCAGTTCCATGTAATGAGGACACTTAATATCTACTTACATTAATGCTTTCAGATCAAATAGAACAAAGGTAAATGCAAAGTAATCTCTTATTTTCAGGAAACATATAGTAACAATACTGACAATCCCACAAAACCAAAAGGCCCATGAGCAGCATTTAAGAGTAATAGTTCTTTATTTTTTAAAGAACAAATTTCTCCAGTTGCACTTGTTTGAAGCTCCCCAAATTCACACAATAGGCTTCTCTGCAGAGCTCTGGATAGACATTTCCATAGACAGATGGTGGAATGCTGTAATTACATCTGCTATTGTCTGTGGTCTGATGTGAAAAGAATGTTTCCCTTCTCATATTTCACTGCTATTTCTGTAGACCAGCACCACTGCAACCCACCACATATGCTCATCAGCCTGGAAACCACATGCCAACTTCTGTCATCTATTTTGAAGACAGGCCTCTTAGACGTTATGATTTTGTTATGGTTTTGGTATACTTTGTGAAACCTTCCTACCCTCTGTGTCTGTTAAACATTGATGTGATACACTTTGAGAAACAACCGATATTTTCAAAGGAATCTGAGTTTTCATATACTCTCATTGTTGCTGTTGCATTCCTGAGAATCTCACCAGGGTCTTACAGAGAACAGGCAGATAATGTACCATAGTGTTACATATGAAATCTTAACCTCTAGTTTAATTGCTGTTGTTTACATTACTAATAATGGTACCACTAAATGAAAATTGAGAGAGATACAGTATAGTAACTTGGTTACTATCAATCACAAATTTTATACAGTACAGTAATTAGTTTACAAAACCAACAATTTTAACTACCAATATACTTGATGTACTCTTTTAATTATCCTAAGAAATGTTTATGGAGTTCAACCCTAATTCTGCTAATCCAAGTTCATTCCCCTATCAGTGGACTAGGGGAGGAACATGGGGGAGAAGAGGGAGGGAGGATGGGACTGGGAGGAGATGAGGGAGAGGGCTACAGCCAGGATACAAAGTGAATAAATTACATGTTCACAAAAAAAAATTTACTCATAGTTGCCATATGTGTAGTACTGAAAGAATTAAAAACTTCATAAATATTAATTGTGTAAAACCATGTGTTATATAAAATGATCAAGAAAGATAAGAGAAATAACATGTATACAAGGCCCTGTGCTTTGTAGAAAATTGAAATGATACACAATCATACAGATTGAATTCTAAATCTTAGTAAAATGATAACTTTTATCCATATATAACATAATCACCCCAAAAAAGCCTAGATAACACTTTTGTCATGTAACTCATGAGAACAGATGCCTCAGCTACTTTGCAGGAACTTGGAAGCCACTTTTACTGTCTGTAAACATCTGATAAGTGACTGGAATGAAAGGATCTGGAGTTTGTCTTCATACTTAGTATACCTTTGTTGTGTTCACCTTTGAATCTGATTCTGCTCAACTCTGTGTAGACTTATCATTTGATAAAAGTTTTTGTTTAACACTGCACTGCAAGTGTGACCTGAATTTGGCTCACTTCCATACCCCTTTCATGGCTAAGGACACCACCAGCCAATGAGAACACCAAAAGTCAGAGGCGTGAAAAAGAAGCAGCAGCAAACTGTGTGGTGGGGAAGGAGCCAGGTCTCCATTGCAGCAACAACCTCGGTTCTCAGGCTCCTAAAAGGGAAGGGGTTAAACGGGTAACAGTAGTAGTAGATCGGGCAGTCAAGAATGTGATCAGAGGAAAAAAAAAAGGAAGTGAGAACACTCTAGAAGAAGAGTCACTCTGGATCCTAACAAGCATGGAGCTCATATTTCTCCCCTCCCTGCTACCTCGTCCACTGTGCTTCCCTGATGGTAGACACATCCAGGAAAGGAATATATATATATCAGAATTCTGACTGTATGGATGGATACAAGAATGCTTATCTGCATTTAAGTAACCCTAAAGTTGGAAAGGTCACCAGTAGTGAAGGTAGCAGAAAATGTACATGCCTTTCTGATGAGGAAGTCTTTAAAACCAGTTTGAACAAAGCCGGCTGTCAACGAACAACTAAATGTTAGAAAAATGTCAATTCGCACGACTATAATGAATTTCAAGAAATGCTCAATGTCTGTAATGATGATACATAATGGACAAAAAGAAAGCTAGCAACATATAACAATTAGTAAATGTATAAGAAAGCATGCAATCTCTCGTATTGCTGATGGGAATGGAAAATATGTTAAGCCCTCCTGAGAGAAATGAGGCATCATGCATCTCTGGGACATTTGTTTTAAGCACATAAAACTATTTAGTGTTTTCTTGAGTGTAGTTAACCCCTTTAGGTTAGAGTTTTCCTTTTAGGGTCTTCTATAGGACTGGTTTGTAGCTAAATATCACTTAAATTTGATTTATTCATGGTATGTCTTTTTTCCCCCCATCTATTAGTATTGAAAATTTTGTTGGTTCTAGTAGTCTGGACTGGCAGCTGTGGTCTCTTTGAGTCTGTAGAACACCTGTCCAAGTCCTTCAAACTTTTATAATATCCATTAAGAAGTCAGGTGTTATCATAACAGGTCTACCTTTATATGTTACTTGGTCTTTTTCCCTTGAAGCTTTTAATATTCTTTTGTTCTGTACATTCAGTGTTTTAATTATTACATGCTGAGGGGACTTTCTTTTCTGTCCACTCTATCCAGTATTATGTATGTTTCTTGTACCCTAATGGGTATCTCCTTCTTTAGGTTAAGAAAATTCTTTTCCATGGTTGTCTTAAAAATATTTTCTGTGCCTTTGACCTGGTTTCTTTTCCTTACTATGACGCTTAATTTGATCTTTTCATAGTATCCCAGATGTACTGGATATTTCGTGCCAGGAGCTTTCTCAATTAACATTTTCTTTGACCAAGGTATCCACTTCTTTTATTCTTTCTTACATCTCTTGTGTTCTGTTGGTGAGGCTTGCCTCTGTGGTTCCTAATTGAATTTCTAAGATTTTCACTTCCAGATTTCCCTCAGTTTTGTTTTCTTTATTGATTTTTTTCCACCCTCAGGTCTTGAATAGCTTAATTCCTTTCTTTCTGCTGTTTGTGTATTCATAGACTTCTTTAAGAGATTTATTCATTTCCTTTTAAGGATCTCTATCATATTCCCAAAGACTGATTGAAGATATTTTTCTTGTGTTTCAGTTATGGTGAAATATTTGGAGCTTGATAGTGTGTGCTTGCTGGGCTCTAGTGGGAACATATTATCCTGGCTGCTATTGGTTGTGTTTTTATGTTGACACCTGTGAATATGGAATGGGGAGATTGTAATTCTAGGTGCTAATATCTAGTCTTGTCTTTGTTGAATGGATATTTTGTTCCTTGGTTTCTGTTGCCCTCTCTCGTTCTTAAAAGAGTATGCTTTTTATGTATTTTCTGGTAGGAAAATCTTCTGAGGTCCTGATAGATTTGGACACTGGAGGTTTTAGGTAAAATATGTTTATGAGTACTAGAACCTCACACCTAGACATATGGTTGTGTAGGCTTCTAAATTTTAAACCTACTTTAGAGTTCTTAAATGCCTCTACCTCCATTAGAGCATCCCAACCCCATATAGGGGAAAAAGAAAGTTAGTAGGAACAGGGGATATAGAACACTTTATACTGAGTTCCTTGGGGTGATTTCACTCTTCATCATCAAGATTCCAGCTGTCTAGCCAAACTGCAAACCAACAAATGCAGCAGCAGCAAACAGCAACAGCTGAATAAAGCAGTAGCAGCCTCCTCGAAGTGTTCTCTGGATCATTTATGTCTAGGAGTGTCTCAAAATGAAGTGTCCTCTCTTCTCTCTCTCTGTCTCTCTCTCTGTTTCTCTCTCTCTCTGTCTCTCTCTCTCTCTCTGTCTCTCTGCCTCTGTCTCTCTCTCTCTCTCTCTCTCTTTCTCTCTCTCTCTCTGCTCTTATTTCTACCCTCTCAAGAGTTTGTACCAGGATACCAGGATGTTTTCCAGATAGGAAAAAAAAAACTTTCCCCCACACAAGGCAGTGGTCAGCTGAAATTTAGTATGCACCCCCCCCCAGGAGTCTGTTATCTAAAAGCATTCCCACATCCTACAATTGTAATTTAAAAAAAAAACATGTTTACAAAACATAACCGAAACTTCCATTACAGAGTTGGGTTGGAAGAACAGAGGAAGTTCACAGGAGGCAAAAAATCAAGGTGTTTCACCAGAATCTGCTTTTCCCTGGAAATGGAGAGCAGAATGAGGAGAGGCCACAAAAGAAGGTCTGCTACAGAGCTGGGAATGACACTTGAGGATAGGACTTGGGGAAATGGAAGAAGTGAAGATCTACAGTTATCCTTGCTTCCCTGGTTAGAGTGGCCTGTGTGTTCGCAGGGAGAGCCTGCTTGAGTTGGGGATGGTAACATAAAACAATAGATTGGAGAAATCAAGGTTAGGCGGCCTGGAAGATCTGTGTAGTGAACTGGAGGGGGAGGAGAAAGTCCTTTGCATGGAGTCTGCTGCAGAGCTGAGGACGAGACTGGAAGACTGGATCTGGAGGAGCTTACAGACAGGTGACTCTCTGCAGCCAGCCTACCTTTTCTGGCAAGGAGTGGCCTATAGGTTCCCAGGGTGTGGTCCTCTTTCTTTCATGAAATAAACTGCAAAGAGCAAAAGGAAGATCCAAAGCAGCCTAAAGATTCAATGAGGCTTAAGAAACGTTCAGACACTCATATTATATAACTAATCTCATTCAGTTCTGGCACAAACTAGACTTAAGCTGTGTTCAGTGCAGTAATGCAATCACTGACTGGGTATTTGAAGGTAACAAGGAATTATTATTAAATATCTGGACAACAACCAAATTGTCATATTGCTGTCAATCAAACCATTATGTATGCATAATAAAATAGGAAAATAAACAGATATGCATAATTTTTCTTCAAATATGCCTTGGATATATGAGATATCATTGTCACAAAATTGGGGATAGCTGTTAACTGTTGCGCCCTTATGACAAATTCTGGAGGATTTTCTCATCTAAACATTTGCATATGCTTGCTGGCCTAGTTCACTGTTAACACAGCCTAGAGTTGCCTGAGAAGGGAGTCTCAGTTAAGGCATTACCCAAAAGAGACTAACCCGTAGTTATGACTTTGTTTGACAGTAAATGATGGAGGACAACCTAGCCCACTATGGTAGACTACATTCTCTGGGTGGACAGTGCTGGGCTATGTAGGAAAGCTAGCTGAGTACGAGCTGAAATCTTCCAGCAAGCACCACTCCTCTGTGGTTTCTGCTTCAGGTTCCTGCTTGCGCTCTTGTCCTTCAAAGATAGACTGTCACCTGTGGTCCGAAATACACTCTTTCCTCCCTACATTTCTTTAGATCGTGGTTTTTGTCACAGTAACAGATTGGAACTAAAATTAAAACGGTACAAGAGACGTGAAAGGTTGCTGTGCTTTACCTGGTCACGAGGCAAAAACCATCTGTCAGGATCAGAGTCCACGCTGGTTACTTTTTTTTTGTCAGCTTGACACAAAGGAGGGTCATTCAGGAAGATGTAACCTCAATTGAAAAAAAAAAAATGACACCATTACATTGGTCTGTAGGCAAGTCTTAGGGGCATATCCCTTTTTGGAATTAAAAAAGTATGGGTTTTTTTGTTTACTTATTTATTTATTATTTTAAAGAGCCCACATTTAAGGGGTTTTGAACTTTTAAAGAGACCTTGAACTTTTAAAGCATTGGAATTTTTTAAAGACTGATGAAATTTTAACATTGTGCGGTGTATTATACTAACAGATTGGCATGCTACCTTAGGGATAAATAATTGAAAGACTATGATTTAAGTGATGTGAGGTGATGATTTTTTTTATTAAGTTGATAGTAGGGGAGTGTGCTAGTTCACTAATAACTTCACAAAGCAAAAAGTCACCTAACAAGGAATTCTCAATTAAAGAACTTCCCAGATCAAATTGGTCCATGGAGGATATTCCTATGGAGAATTATATTGAATGTTCACTGATATAGCAGGGCCCAGCCTATTGTGGACAGTATTATTCCATAGGAAACTTGGTTTCCATCATGGCGTTTGTCATGGCATCAGAATTAAACTAGAATACTTTCCGTTTTCTTGCCACCCAGCCTGAAGACCAAAGCTAAATCCCAGAATTCACCCGGTGGAATGACAGACAGTAATGACTCCCTCAAATTGTCCTGTTACTTCAACACATGAGCCCCCGTATGCAAACTCACACATACGTACACAAAAATGCCTACACACACACACTCACATATACACACATAAAAGTTTTATTACATAAATAAATAAAACATTTATGCCAGTCACTGATTTCTTTGTTTTCAAGTTCTTCATTCCTTTTTCTACTCTACCATTAACTCCAAGTTTGTTTGTACACATACAGGAAAATATGTTAATTTTATTTCTAGTACTTTCATAAGCTTATGTTACTGTAGATAAAATGCATTAAAATATAGTTTTACTTAGAAAAAATATGCCAGAAGCAATAAAAACTCAGGCTGAGGAGCCAGAATCCACTTTCTTGAGTACCTTGAACTTTACTGAGAAAAAGAAGAAATACATATAAACTAATTAAGAAACTAATGTAAAACCTTATTAAAGATAAACATCTCCACTGTTTCCACAGCAAATTATATTTTGAGTGTGTGGTCTGCTTATGATGTACTTCATTAGAAGTACTATGCAGATTCAACAAGATACTGCCTGAAGAGCATTTAGGATATTAAAAAGTGACTATGCAATTATGGATATAATGCTATTAATTTTTAGCTTGCAGGTATGATTATTAAAAATCATTACCATCAGGGCTGAGGAGAGAAGTCAGTAAAGTGCTTACCACACAAATATCACAGCCTAAGTTTGAGCCCCAGAATCATGGTAAAACAAAACAAAACAAAACAAAAAGTCAAGCATGAAGACACATTCTTGTGATCAGAATGCCAAAAAGATAGAGACAGACAGGTCCCTGGGGCTCACTGAACAACTAGACTTGCATAATTGGGAAGCTTTGGGTGAGTTAAAGAAAGAAGAAGAAAAAAGAAAAAAGGACGAACAGCCCATGATTCCTGTGTAATGACTCCTAAAGTTGTCTTCTGGCCTTTACACATATGTGCATACATGCGTATGCATATACATACACACATACATATTCACATACACATATACACACATACACACAATTTTCAGTATGTTGATATAAAATTTTAGGGCATAGAAAGATCCCAATGTAACAGAGAATAAACCTCACAGGTTGGTTTCCAGTTTAAACACAGTTCTTAAAGAGGTGAATTTTGAAATGGGCCTTCCTTAATCTTAAATGTCTCCTGAAAGTCCATGTACTAAAAGTATGGTCACCAGAACAGCAACATGCTGAAGGGATAGGGCATCTCTTTAAGAGATAGGGCATATAGGAGGGCCAAACCTACTGTGGTCAGTGCCAGCATTGTATGAAAATTCAGGCAAAACAAGCCTTGGGATGTCAGCAAGCAGAACTTCATGTCCTCTGCTTCTATTCTGGAGACCTGAAAGTCTCCAGGTTCTTGTCTTGAATTCCTACCCTGGCTTTCCTTCACAATGAACTGTAATGTTAAAGGCAAATAAATCCTTTCTTCCCCAAGTTGCTTTTGGTCATAGTCTTTATAAGAACAACAGAAAGCAAACTAAGACACAGAGCAAGACAAAACCCCTCAAAACTCTACTCTCTGTATTTACCACGGCTTCGTCTTTATTCACTCATGGAGTTCTGAATGTCTATATTGGTTCCATAACTTAGCTACTGTAAATGGAGTTCTGAATGTCTAGACTGGTTCCATAACTTAGCTACTGTAAATGAAGCTGGGATAAATGCAAAACACCATCTTTTGAAAGAAAACCATGTGTATTATAAGATAAGCACATTGTTACTTAGACATATTTTAAAAGTCAAGGTATAATATAATCCCCATCAAAATGCCAACACAATTTTTCACAGGCCTTGAAAGAACAATTCTAAACTTCATATGGAAAAACAGAAAACCCAGAATAGCTAAAACAATCCTATACAATAATAGAACTCCTGGAGGTATCACAATACCTGACCTCAAGCTATACTGCAAAGCAATAGTAATAAAACTGTATGCTACTGGCATAGAAATAGGTTGGTTGATCAATAGAATTGAATCAAAGACCCGGAAATAAACCATCACACTTATGCACACCTGATTTTTGACAAAGGAGCCAAAACTATACAATGAAAAAAGACAGCATTTTCAACAAATGGTTCTATTCTAACTGGATGTCTACATGCAGAAAAATGCAAATAGATCTATATTTATCATCCCACACAAAACTCAAGTCCAAGTGGATCAAAGACCTCAACATAAAACCAGATACACTAAATCTGGTAGAGGAGAAAGTGAGTAAGAGCCTAGAACTAACTGACAAGGGAGACAAAATCCTGAACAGAACATCAACAGCTCATGCTCTAAGATCTACAATTAATAAGTGGGATCTCTTGATATGGAAAAGCTTCTGTAAAGCAAAAGACACCTTCAATAGAACAAAATGGCAGTCTACAAACTGAGAATAGGTCTTCACCAATCCTACATCAGACAAAGGGCTGATATCCAGAATATATAAAGAACTCAAGAAATTAAACACCTAGAAACCAAATAACCCAATTTAAAAAATGGGATATAGAGTGGGAGGGAAAAAGGGAGGGGGCTACGCTGGGGATGCAAAGGACCTAACCTCTGATTGATATAAAAATAAAAAATTGTGAGCAAAGCTCAGAAACTAAAAAAAAAAAAAAAGGTATCATCATTTGTAAAATCCCAGTTTATTACAAGTTGAAAATGAGGTCATTAAATCAGAAAATGCCTGTGAAGCCTAGCTAGATCCCAGAAGAGAACATTGCAGCTAGCCCTGAAGAGACAAAATAAACTAGGGTCAGATGGAAGGGGAGGAGGTCCTCCCCCATCAGTGGACTTGGAGGGGGGCAGGGAGGAGATAAGGGAGGGATGGGGAGAGTGGGAGGGAATGTGGGAGGGTGCTATGGCTGGGATACAAAGCACCTAACCTGTGATTAATATAAAACTAAATAAATTACATTAAAATTGCCTGTGGGAAAAAAAAACAAAAAACAAAACAAAACAAAAAACAAGAACAAAAGGCAGATGGGGGTTGGAAGGCATCAAACAAGAAAATAGTATAAAAACTGAAGTTACCTTATAAACATGTTAGCATGCCCCATTGACACAATAAAGCATTACATATACACAGTAAAAAAAGGGGGGGGGATATAGACCTAAACAGAGAATTCTCAACTGAGGAATCTTGAATTGCAGAGATGCACTTGAAGAAATGTTGAGCGTCCTTAGGGAAATGCAAACTAAAACAACTCTGAGATTTCATTTTATACCTGTCATAATAGCTAAGACCAATTCATAATAGCCAAAACCTGGAAACAATCCAGATATCCCTCAACTGAGGAATGGGTATGAAATTATGGTACATTTACACAATGGAATACTACTCAGCAATTAAAAGCAAGGAAATCATGAAATTTGCAGGTAAATGATGGGATCTAGAAAGGATCATCCTGAGTGAAGTATCCCAGAAGCAGAAAGACACACACGGTATATACTCACTTATAAGTGGATATTAGACCTATAAGATAGGATAAACATACTAAAATCTGTACACCTAAAGAAGCTAAACAAGAAGGAGGACACGGGGTAAGATGATCAATTCTCACTTAGAAAGACAAATGAATGGATATTGGAAGTAGAAGAAAACAAGTAACAGGACAGGAGCCTACCTCAGAGGGCCTCTGAAAGCCTCTACCTAGCAGTGAATCAAAGCAGATGCTGAGACTCATAACCAAACCTTGGGCAGAGTTCAGGGAATCATATGAAAAAGGGGTGAGTTAGTAAGATCTGGAGAGGACAGGAGCTCCACAAGGACCAAACATATCTGGGCACAGGGGTCTTTTTCTGAGACTGATTCTCCTACCAAGGACCATGCATGGATATAACCTAGGACCCCTTCTCAGATGTAGCCCATGGCAGCTCAATATCCAATTGGTAACCTAGTAAGGGTTATAGGGACTGTCTCTGAATGAACTCAGTGGCTGGCTCTTTGACCTCCGCATCCCCAAGGCAGGATCAGTCTTGTTAGGCCATGGAGGAAGACAATGCAGCCAGTCCTGAAGAGACCCGCTAACCTAAGGTCAGATGGAAGGGGAGGAGGATTTCCCCTATCAGTGAACTTAGAGAGGGACAGGGGCTACATGAGAGAAGCAGGGTGGGATTAGGAGGGAATGAGGGAGGGGCTACAGCTGGGATACAAACTGAATAAACTGTAATTAATATAAAAAATAAAAATTTAAAAAATTAACAAAAGAGTAGTTAGTGTTCTTAACTGCTGAGTTCTCTCTGTCTCTCTCTCTCTTTTCTCATTCTCTCTCTTTCTCCTTTTCCTTCCCATTTCCTCCCTCCAGCCCTGTTTGTCCAATTCTTTGTGCATTCCTTTTCCACTCTGAGTAACTCGAAAGTTTAGTAATTAGCTGCTAACATCATAGGCACTGCTAACATCATGAGCCCACATGATTTGTTGCTTCTCATACTGTAAACCTACACTGGCCTACATTGCTTACAGGGAGCTAAGGCTCTTATCAGTCATCACAATGATAAAGGTAATATCTTTCCTTTACCGACCCTCTCAGTTGCCTTATTTGTCACTTTTTTTTTCACTCTTTGGATTGAGCAGAAAATGTGAATAATTAGTGAGCTCAAATCTTGATTAATTCTATTAGCAACAGAAACATACCAAAAGCTTGTCCGTGGTAGAGATAACAGTGTCTTAGGAAAATGTTCCCAGACAGTTGTACATTTATCTCCTAGGACTGCTATCAATGTTTCCCAAATGTTTTGTTCTGTTGTGTTTTCATTCTCATTTGGTTCTAGCAAATTTTTTCTTGATATTTCTTTTTTTGCTGTATTCAAGAATGGTACAACATATGCAAGTTAATAAATGTAATAAGCAAAATAATGAACTAAATATAGGAAATGTTTGACAAAAGCCAACATGCTTTCATGATAAAAGTCCTGCAAGGACTTTTATGATGTTTATCATGTTGAGGTCACATGATAAACATCCATATATGGTCTTTCCTGAGGATGCCTGTGGGGCACCTGAAAAGCTCGCAGCTCAGAGACCTTTATGCCTGTTCCCCATCTGCCTGACCCACCTGGGTCAGCAAAAGTGAGCCCAGCAGAGACGGCGAACCCAGTGGAGGTGAGCTGAGTGCACTACCCAAGCCCCATTGTCCCCCAAGGAAACCTGTTGGGCACCCAAGTAGCTCTCAGAAGAATTTTCCATCTGCTCCCCAGCTTCCTGGCCCACCTGTGTCAGAAACAGCGAACCCAGCAGGACTGTGAACCCAGTGGAGGCAAGCTAGGCACTAGCCTCATTGTTCCCCATGCCAAGGAGGCCTGTGAGGCACCCAAGCAGCTCTCAGCTCAAGATCTTTCTGCCTGTTCCTCAGCTGTCTGGCCCACCTGGGACACACTCAGTGAATCCAGTAGAGGAATGACTAGTCTGGTAAACACCAGAGTCAACCCAGATGGCTAGAGGGCAGCATAAGAACACAAGCAACAAAACTTAGGGCCGTATGGCACCATCGGAAACCAGCAGTCTTACCACAGCAAGCCCTGGAGATACTACCACACCTGAAGTGCAAGAAAAATACTTTAAAAATTATACAGGCATTAAAGGAAGAGAATAAAGCTCTCAGTGTACAACAGGAAAATATATTCAAAGAGATGAAAGAATTGAACAAATCCCTAAAAGAAATTAAAGAAATAGGGAAACTACAATCAAACAGGAGAAAAAATGGATTAAACTCTTCAAGACCTTAAAATGGAGTTAGAAGCAATAAATAAGCCACAGTCTGAGACAATCATGGAGATGGAAAACTTAGGGAAGAGGACAGGAAGAACTACATACAAGTATCACCAACAGAATACAAAAGATGGAAGAGAGAATCTCAGGGGTAGAAGCTATGATTAAAGAAATTGATACATCAGTCAAAGAAAATGTTAAATCTAAAAAGCTCCTGACACAGAATATCCAGGAAATCTGGGACACTATGAAAAGACGAAACCTAAGAATAATAGGACTAGAAGAAGAAGACTCCCAGATCCAAGGCCCAGAAAATAAAAGTTTTCATAAAAGAAAACTTCTTCAACCTAAAGAAAGAGAGGCCCATAAACATACAAGAATCTTACAGAACACCAAATAGAATGGACCAGAAAAGAAAATCACCTGCCACATAATAATCAAAACATTAAATGTGTAGAACTAAGAGAGAATATTAAAAGCTACAAAGGGAAAAAGCCAAGTCACATATAAAGACAAACCTATCAGAATTACACCTGAGTTCTCATCAGAAACTCTGAAAGCCAGAAGGGCCTGGACAGATACTTTATAGACAATAAGATCTCAGCCCCGACTACTACACCCAGCAAAACTTTTAATTGTCTTAGAGGGAAACAATACAGCCAGTCCTGATGAGAGCTGATAGGCTAGGGTCAAATAGAAAGCAAGGAAGACCTCTCCTATCAGTAGACTAGGGAGAGGCATAGGGGTAGAAGAGAGAGGGAGGGTAGGATTAGGAAGAGACGAGAGAGGGGGCCACAGCCAGGATACAAAGTGAATAAATTGTAATAAATAATAAATAAAAATTTTTGAGAAATAATAAAATTAATTTTAAAAAGTCTTAGAGAGATCAGGGATACAGACACACAATAAAGGCAATATACAGTGAGCCAATAGCCAACATCAAATTAAATGAAGAGAAATTTAAAGCAATTCCACTAAAATCAGAAACAAACAAGGCTTCCCACTCTCTCTGTACCTACTCAACATAGTACTTGAAGTTTTAGTTACAGTCATAAAACAACTAAAGGAGATCAAAGGCATACAAATTGGAAAGAAAGAAGCCAAATTATTATGTTTGCAGATAATATCATACTATAGATATGTGACACCAAAAATTCTACCAGAGAACATCTATAGCTGATAAACACCTTCAGCCAAGTGGCTGGATATAAAATTAACTCAAAAAAAAAATCAGTATCCCTCCCCTATACAAATGATAAAGGGACAAAGAAACAAATTAAGAATATAACATTATTTACAATAGACATAAATAATATAAAGTATTCTAGTGTAACTCTAGACAAGTAAGTGAAAGACCAGTATGAAAAGAACTTCAAGTCTTTGAAAAAAGAAATTGAAGAAGATATTAGAAGATGGAAAAATCTCCCATGCTCTTGAATTGGTAGGATTAACGTAGCAAAAAGCTGGCCATCTTACCAAGAGCAATCTACAAATTCAATGTAATTCCTATCAAAATACCAGCACAGTTCTTTATAGACTTTGAGAGAACAATACTGAGCTACATATGAAAAAACAAAAAAGCAGGATAGCTAAAACAATCCTGTACAATGAAAGAACTTCTGGGGGATCATCAACTAGATGTACTACAAAGCAACAGTAATAAATATTACATGGTGTTGCCATAAAAGTAGACAGGTTGATCAATGGGTTAGAATCAAAGACCCGGAAATAAACCCACACACCTATGGACACTTGATTTTTTACAAAGAAGCAAAAAAAAATCAATGAAAAAAAGAAAACATCTTCAACAAATGGTACCAGTCTAACTGGATGTGTGCATGTAGAACAAAGCAAATAGATCCATATTTATTACCCTGCACAAAACTCAAGTCCAAGCATATCAAGGAACTCAACATAAAACTGGACACACCATATCTAATAGAAAAGAAAGGGAGACTACCCTTGAATGCATCAGCACAGGAAATAATGCCAAGTGTTCAGGCAGTAAGATCTATGATAAATGGGACTTCATGAAAGGTTCTGTAAGGCAAAGGACACGGTCACTAGGACAAAACAGCATCCTACAGATTGGGAAAATGTCTTAACCAACCCTGCATCCAACAGAGGGCTGATATCCAAAATATATAAAGAACTCAAAAAAGTACACACCAACAAACCAAATTACCCAATTAAAAAAATGGGGTACAGAGCTTATCATAGAATTCTCAACAGAGGAATCTCTAAGGCAAAGAAGCACTAAAGGAAATGTTTAGTATCCTTAGTCATCAGGGAAATGCAAATCAAAATGACTGAGATTCCAAAAGAGGGCTAAGATCAAAAAATGCAAGTGACAGCTCATGCTGGTGAGGATGTGGAACAAGGAGAATACTCCTCCATTGCTGGTGGGAATGCAAACTTTCACAACCACTTTGAAAACCCATTTGGCAGTTTATGAAAAAATTGGGAATAGTATACATAGTATACCACTCCTGGTCATATACCCAAAAATACTCCACCATGCAAGGACACTTAATCAACAATGTTCATAGCAGCTTTATTCATAATAGACAGAAATTGGAAGCAACCCAGGTGTTCAACAACCAAAGAATGGATACAGAACTTGTGGTACATTTACACAGTGGAATCACTCAGCTATTAAAAACAAAGATACCATAAAATTTGCAGGCAAGTGAATGGAACTAGAAAAGATCATCCTAAGTGAGGCAACCCAGACCCAAAAAGACACACATGGTATGTACTTACTTATAAGTGGATATTAGAAAGCAAATAGATCCATATTTATCACCCTGAACAAAACTCAAGTCCAAGCAGATCAAAGAACTCAACATAAACCCTAAATTAAAGGATAACCATGCAACAATCCACAGTCACAAAAGTTAAATAACAAGAAGGGTCCAAAGGGAGGATGCTTGAGTCTCACTCAGAAGGGGAAATAAAATAGTAATGGGGTGAGGGGGAGAAGGGTAGAAGAGAAGATTGGGGGAGGCACAGGACAGATTAAGCATGGGGAGGATAAAGGGAGATGGATGGGGGGGGTGTATCTCTGAGACAAGCTAGAAAACTAGACAAGGGAAACTTCCAGCAATCACTGAGGATGTCTCTAGCTAAGACACCTAGCAATAGAGGATATGGAACCTGAAACAGCCACCACTTGTAACCAGGGAAGGCCTCCAACGGAGGGATGGGAACACCAGCCCACCCACAAAACCTTCAACCCACAATTTGCCCTGCCTACAAGATGTGCAGAGATAAAGATTGAGCAGAAATTGAGGAAAGGGCCAACCAAAGTCTGGCCCAAATTGAGACCCTTACTGTAAGAGTGAGCCTACCCCTCACACTACTAATGATTTTATGCTATGCTTGCAGACAGGAACCTAGCATAACTTCCTCTGAGAGGCTTCACCCAGAAGACAATGGAAAGAAATGCAGGAAACCTACAGCCAAACACTAGTCAAATCTCAGGAAATCTTGTAGAAGAAAGGGAGGACAGATTGAAGGAGCAAGAGAGGTCAAGAACACCACAAGAAAAACCTACAGAATCAACTAACCTGGGCTCACGGAGACTCAACCATCAACAAAGAGCATGCTAAAGATGGTACTGGGAGCCCTAAAAGCAGGAGCAGGGGCTATCTTTGACTCTTGCCCACCTTTGGATTCCTTTCCCCTAACTGGGATGCCTTGTCTAGCCTCAACAGAAGAAACAGAAGATGTGCCCAGTCCACTACAACTTGATATGCCAAGGCAAATTGATAGCCATGAGAGGTCTCCCTGTCTCAGATTAGAAAGGGAGGAGTAAGGTGGGAGAGCATATGAGAGAGGGAGAAGCTGGGAGGGAAGGAGAGAGGGAAGGCTGTGACTGGAATGTAAAGTAAATAAACAAAATAATCGAAAAAGTTATAAAGGCTGAATACTGTATGAGAAATAAGAATGAACAGGGCATAAACTTTATAGCACTGTTTTCCTCCACCAGCATAGCCTTTGTAAAGGTCAGACTGTTTTATGTTGACCTAGATAAGATACACTCAATCGCATGTATTTTCATTCATATAAATTTTCACAATTTTCATTTTCAAAATTTCATGTGTTTTTTTTTATTTACAAAAATTTTCTCTTGTTGCGTCAGTGCAATCTATTTGCAAGAAATTTGGCAGATGTGAAATAAGCAAATTCAAGCGAGGATTTTTTTCTTCAACTGTAGTGCATGGATGGATTTGCACTCTACAAAATTGAATGTTTAACTGTGATTATTTATGATGTATGAGGGTTAAAATGCCTGTGGCTTAAGATTTTTAAAAAAGCTCAATGTTTTTATTCCACCGTCAGTTTCATAAGTCATATTTGAAGAAATTGACTTTTCTACTGCCTTGATGATTTACCCTTTAGCTAAGTTCAAGATTAGAGATATTTCAAATTTAAAAGGAAAACTGTTTAGAAGGTTGTGTGAGATGAACAACAGAGATTTCTAACTTGAAGTCAGCATAAGCCTAACAGATGCATGCACAGTACCTTTTGTGTTTATGGTCTGTATCTTTGTGTAATATGGAGCTCTTTGCCTCCTTACTGCTTCTACAGTCTCCATGTCTATTACACAGCTCAAAAACACATTGGTTTGACAAACTGCTAGATAGAACCCTCTATGGTAAGTTCTTGTCCTGTTTCTTCATAACCAAACCTTGGGCAGAGTTCAGGGAATGATATCAAAGAAGGGGGAGTTAGTAAGACCTGGAAAGGACAGGAGCTCCACAAGGACCAAATATGTCTGGTCACAGGGGTCTTTTCTGAAATGATTTTCCAACCAAGAGCCATGCATGGATATAACCTAGAACCCCTGCTCAGATGTAGCCCATGACAGCTCAGTATCCAAGTAGGTACCCTAGTAAGGGGAACAGCGACTGTCTCTGACATGAATTCAGTGGCTGGCTCTTTGACCTCTCCACCCGCCAAGGGAGGAGCAGCCTTGTTAGGCCACAGAGGAGGACATTGCAGCCAGTCCTGATGAGACCTGATAAGCTAGGGTCAGATGGAAGAGAAGGAGGACCTCCCCTATCAGTGGACTTAGAGAGGGGCAGGGAGGAGATGAGGGAGGGCAAGATTGCGAGGGAAGGGGGGGGAAGGAGGGGGCTACAGCTGGGATACAAAGTAAATAAACTGTAATTCATATAAAAATAAAAAATTAAAGAAAAAACCATATTGGTTCTTTAAAGAAATTTATCTAATAGAATTTATTTTTAGAGCATTTTCAGATTACAGAAAACTTGAGGCTAAAGTACACAGAACTATTGTTAAGATATTGTATCCGTGCAGTTGATTTATGGTAAGCAATGAAGCCATGGTGATATATTATTATTAACTACATCTATAGCTTACATTGGGCTAACTCTGTAATGTGGCAGTCTTACAGATATATCTTGCATTCACCTTCACGGTATCATATTGAATGGCTTCACTGCCCTAAAAATATCCTGTGCTCCCCTAGAAATTTCACCCATTTTTTTCCTGAGCCCCCAAACAATCAATAACTTTACTACCTCCATGGTTTGCCATCTCCAGAATGTCATGTGGAATAACGTTAGTATGAATCTGGCTTTCATATTGGCTCCTTTTATTTAAGAATATTCATTTTAATTTCTCTGTGTTTTTTCATTATATGATAGCTTCTTTTTTGTTTTGTTTTGTTTGCTTGCTTGCTTGCTTAGTTGGTTGGTTGGTTTTAGTTTTTGAGACAGAGTTTCTCTGTTTTATCTCTGGATGTCTTGAAACTCACTCTGCAGACTAGGCTAGCTTTTAATTTACAGAGATCTGCCAGCCTCTGTCTCCCAGGTACTAGAATTAAAGGTGTGTGCCATAACCGGCCAGAATTTCTTTCTTTCTCTTTATTTTAAGAGCAGAAAAAGTAATTACTGAAGAAGTTATGATTTCACCAAATTATATTTGTTGGGAAATATTAGATAATTGTTGGTGAGCTGTTGGGTTTATTTGCCAGCAAGCTATCTTCCAAAAGTTATTTTCAGAGGTTCTTCACACAGGAGTTACTACCCAATTTTTGTAGGCAGAATTTTCACATATAATAGAATTCACACAGTAATAAAAATGGTGGAAGGATATAAGTATAGCTATCTTCCACTCTGGGTTCTGATCAAGGCGAAGGAACCAAGAGACAGAATGGTGGCCTGCCTGTTTCCAAGGATGAGTCCATTTGAAAAAACAAACAAACAAAAAAACAAACAAAGCAACTGGGATCAGGAATAAATAAATCAAGCTGTTTTCCGTTACATCTGTTCTCTGTGCCACATTCTATGCCACATTTTCATAGTGGTGTTCTACAGCTAATGTCTCAGTAATGCTGCTTGAACAAGCATGAGGCATTCCCATTCTGCCACCTGAAAGGTCTGTTGTTTTGCTGATTCACTTTTTCCCTGTAGTGTGGAGAACACAGGGCTGCTAACTCCTGACTCAAAGAAAATTTTAAGGATCATAGGAGAATAAGATGAACCAGAAAACAGTGGTGTGTGGAAAATACTTCTCAAGGTTTATAAGGCGTGTTCCATTGCTGTTGTAATGTCAGTATTTGACGGACTCACTGTCCCAATCTCTTTACCTGCTTTCTGTCCTCAGACAAGTCATCATATAACTTCATGAGGATCTTATAAAGCCAGGGAAACAAGAAAACCTAACTCCAAAAATAAATCAGCATCACAAAACAAACACTAGTTATACCCAAGAAAAGAAGTATCAAAAATCTATCTAAAAGGAAAGGTGTAATGGGAACAATGCATAAACTAGAGATGAACTCAACTGATAGGCTTTCTTCCATGGGACCAGAGGGGAGGAGCCACAGGAAGAACAACCTGGATATCTTCCCCAAGGTATTCACAGCAACAAGTCAAACTTCAGCTGCTTCCAGGTAGATGCTGGACGGAGGCTGTGCCTCAGTTCTTCCTACAACTCTCCTACAAAGGTTCTCTGACCTAACTCACCAAACAGAAAGATAATTATTAAAAGCACCATGCTCCCTAAGAAAAACTGGCTGCAAGAGAGCCAGACTAAATCAAACCCATTCCTTTTATCTTAACTTATTTTGTAAAGGTGGAGGAACATGACAAACAATAAGTTACCAAAAAAGTGGAGCAAACTGTTTAGCATCCCCATCAATAAGCACCACTACTGGCACAAAAGAAAACTTGTACCTCTGAGTTCTTTAACAGTATATTTTTGGAATAAAAATAAATAAATAAATCAAGTCCTTTGCAAGCCCAGGAAAGCACCAAGACAGACTAAATATATCAAGGAAACACAGTTTGCTAATCTTAACACATACCTGCCACACACCAAACTCACAACTGCATATCATTAAGGCTAGTAGAACAGTGGCTTTTGAAACTTGGATGGCAGTTCTGATCAAATGGCAAGAGTTCTTTTTCATGTTAGATCTGTATGCTGAACACAGAAAAAAATCATAGAACAGTAAAAAGGCACAGACATATTCAGATACAAAACCTAGATAAACATCTCTGTTTATTAGGGATAGAATAGACTAGGAATAGAAAAACACAAAGGAGTAAAAAGAACCAAAGAATTAAACTCCCTGAGTTCTGAGTCTGAGGGTCTGCAGTGGGTGACAGTTATGTCATGTCATGCTGATGGGTAAAAGGTACTCCCAGCTAAAAGAGAATGTAGGTTAGCTCACTGTTGGATGGCAGCAGTTGGAGATGTCACATAAACAGTCCTAAGAAACGGAGTTAAATGGAAACAATTACCAATTGTTTACCAATTACCACCTGTGTCTACCCTTTCCTCTTGCTGTAGGACCTAGTAAAAGGTCATAAACAAAATTGGAAGATTAAGAAATGGTTCAAGCTAGCCACTGTCTCTGTTAACTCCAGTTGAAATCGTCGCTCTCCGTGGACAAGAGCCCTGAAATGACAATAAAAAAAATCTGATTCCTAGCAAAGGATTCAGGGAATAATAAAAAGAAAACAAAAGAATAAAGAATAAAATTGCACACAGAATAGAACCTTACACAGTATTACAACACAGAAAAATGAGTGTCCTGAAAGGAGAGTTTTATGGAATAATATAACTCAGGATTTAAAATTAACATCCTTGAGATGCTAAAAAAGATAAAGGAAAGAATAACTTTTATTTAGAAAAGAGCAAGAAATAAAAATGAATGCCTAAGGTAATAAAAAAAAAGCATAATCGTACCTTTGAAAAGAAAAGTGAGGTCATGGAATAAAAGTACATAGACATCATAAAGTAAGAAGACCACAGTGGAAGACAAAATATAGATCTAGATAATTGTAAGATAAAGGAAGAAATTTACCAGGAAGCAGCATGAAAGCGTGCTTAAGAAGTAGTTAGAAAGGTTTCTTTTTCTTTTTTTCTAATTTATCAATTTTAAACTGTAATTTAATTACAGTTTATTCAAGAGAGGTTTCAAAGCAAGCTTCGTGAAGGCAGAATTATTGCAGCATCTGAAGACACAGCAAAGGAGAATTTACAAGAACTGAAAAATAGAGTGCTCAATTCAAGGTTGTATTTCTAGTTACTTGCAGCAGAAGAAGCCACATCTCAATCTATCATATGGAGGCTGAATAATATGAGAGGAAAACGAGTATGAGCAACCTGAGCAAAAGATTTCCACCTACAGCAGGAAGTACACTAAGTCAAAAGAACAGCAACTGCTTGTGTGACTGATCTAAAACCTGCAATTCTGTAGAGTAGCCTCAAGCCAGCACCAAGGATGAAGAGCTCCACCCAGGTCCACCGCATAATCCTTGGTTATATGACGGTGCCCTGGATTGGTTGGGCTTCCACATTTGAGTAGAAAGAAGCACATTTACATGAGGAAGCACTCCTATTTACATTCCTAGTATGCTCACAGATCCATTTCAAACACATATGCACTTGCTGTTGTTACCTTATCAGACTAACAAGAAAATAAATAGCCACACATGTCAGCCAAGTAATAATTTCCAGAAATGTTATGTCTTATATTATCAGAATAAAAGTCATAAATACTATAAATGAATGTTTATAAAAAGAAAAAAATAATCACAAAAATGACTTATCCGTGTGCCCAAATCTGACTAGGAAATTTTGAAAAGGAGCTTAATAAAACATTAAAACTCATTTAGTTTTATTGTTTAGAAAAGAAATGCAATAGATGGCTTCAACAGCAAAAATCAATAAAAGATAAGATAAATTTTAAGGGGATAGCTATAGTGAATCTCAAAGATACAGATGAAAAATACCAGGCTCATGGTAAGGAAGAAATGATAAAAAGTAAGAGAATCTAATTAGATTTCCGAATGACACTCTGTACCCTTAAACAGTATCAAGATCAATGTATTCTGAAACACTTGTGAACCTTTGAACCATTTTCTACTTCATCAGCTTAAATTTCTTCTATTATGGACTCTTTCCTCGCCTACTTCTCTTATGAACTATTGTCCAATCCACTAATCACAATTTTGTTGCACATTCTGTAGAGCCTAGACTATTGGTTCAACACTTGCTCATGAATTCATGTATTGGGAAACATCACATACAACCCAATCTCTCATTACTCAAGGTCTCTAAATATGACTTGCTGAAAGACCCAGAGGAGAAAAGGTCAGCTCTTTAAAATTCTTAATAGGATGGTGAAAGAAAAATTCTCTCTCAGCAGGTTCAAAAAAATCCATAAACAGAATACACTGGGGAAGACAGCTATAGAATGTGAAGTTTTTAAGAGACAGGGCAAAGAGAACAGGTTAGGAAAGAAAATTGCAGGGAAACTAAAACGTGTTACCGCTAAATGGAACCGTTTCTGAGGAAAATAAAATATAAATCAAAACTGAGAACTTCTCATCATGTTGAAAAGATAAAAATAGTAAAAGCTGGAAGATTAAAACACACTGACACCACAGAGACTCTGCATAATGGTTTAGAAACACTAACGGTGAAAGCACAGACACAAAGGAGTTTCTTGGTTAGAAAGAAAGAAAGAAACTCAGGTGTGCTGATGAGAAGGACTCAGGACTTTTCAGGCAACATCATTTTGGGCTCTCACTGAGCTACAAAGTGTTAATAGGGCCATGCCCCATTTTAGAGGCTCCGGGAAGATATATTTCCTTTTCCTTTCAAATTTCCAGAGGGCACCCACATAGTTGGCTTGTGGGCTCCCTCCTCCATCTTCCAGGCTACCCATTCTGACTATTCTCTGGCCTTGGTCTTTGGTTTCTGAAAACATTAATGGTGAGAGTGAGCCCACCTGCTCAAGCAGTCTGCATTGTAAAGGTCAGCTAATTAGTATCTTCATGTTCATTCACAGTCTAAACTTCCCTTTGAGTTTAGCATTCAGTGAGATAGCATTCAGTTTTCAGTGATGAACAATCTGTGTATCTCAGCTTCCTGTATTTCAGAAGTCATATTCATACTGTACCTGTGATTTATTTAGCTCATATCTTATAAACATCTGAGCCATTTTCTGCTTAGGTCTTCAACAACCAGCTTAAACTTATTTTCCTCCATGAAACCTTTCTAATTCTTCATATATTCTATCTACCTGTTAATTGCTTACCAAACCAAATATCTGCATAATTTCTAAGCAACATTTCTCTAATTTACTCTGTCACTTTTATAATTTTATTCCACTTGTGTTTTATTCCTAAATAAGCTTTAATATCTTTGGGAAAATATACATTTGTGAAGCATTTATAATAATATGTGCAATGATTATAGAACAGTAGAAAATAAAGAAACCAAACATATACTAGAAACCACAGAATAATCTAGTTATGAGAGATGCAAAGAAATAAGACTAAGATATTCATAACGTAATTGAGGCATTTGTCTCAGAGCTGTGCCTTGTGTAAGTCATTTTGAATGATACCATTATGTTATTTTTGCTTCTATTGTAGAGACTAAGGTGTAAATCTACAATCAAACTCCATAAAAAACCCTCACTTTGCTTTCTCTTACCTTGGTTCCACTAAAGTTAAAGAGGATGAGACAGGTGAAGTAATTTGCTCAAACTTATGGGGGTCATTGCCCATTCAAAACACCATAAAACACACACACATATACACATACACACACACACACATGCACATACCACGTGTACATATCCGATGTAAAAACACAGTATGTTTAACTTCAAAAGCATACAGAATAATAAAAATGTCACACTTTGTTGACAATGCCTTTTTGAGTCCTTACTATAACCTCTGCTTTTATTAGAATTTATTTTATATTGAGTTTATAGAAAGTATACAAACTTTTAACTATTAACAGCTAGCTCATAATATTCAGGACAATTTGACCTTCTTGCAAATGAGGGAGGAGCAGTCCATTTTATGGCTGAAGTGCATACTCATTTCATTATCCCAGTTTGATTGTCAGATACTGCCTTATTCTAACATCTGTGAAGTGGGGTACATTTTAAAATCAAGGCACAGACTTTTTCATGGTACATGAAATAAAGGCACATTCCCACAAGATTTAACATCATAGATTTGAAAGCTATAGTGCTTCAAAGCATGCAAAATTGTTGATTTGACTAGAAATGATAGATTAATTTTTAATTGAAAATACGAGACTGCCCTTCATGTCCTAAGGGTTGAGTATTTTAATATTAATTTTAGTATTGTGTTGGTAAGGCCAAGAAAGACCCAATCTATCAGACAAAGAGGGTAGACATTAAAATGTTTTATCTCTTAAATTAAAATCAAAATCATCATGCTTTGGAAGGAAAATGTTGTTTTCCTTCTCATTATAGCTTTATTGTTTATGTTCACTATGTGAAGGACAAAACATGTGGTTATCTGCTTCCGCAGTACGTGAGGGTATCTGTTATGTGCTGTGGAGATGGTAAATGAGAAGTCATTAATAAAGGAAAAAGTGATATTGGAATGCTAATTGAGTTTGACGGCCCAGAGAAACAGAAACATGCCTTAAGTTCATTTATATCCCATTTTTACATGTGTGTGTGGTATACATATAACAACGAGGTGGTGCACGTCTCTTTCCAGCTCTACATTCAATGTCAGGACTTAGATAGCCTCACTTAGGCCTTGATGAAAATACTGACAGTGAGGAAACAAAAACTATGTATTGTATATCATGGATACTCCCACCCCACTCCCCAGAAAGCCTGCTCTTTCTTGGTTTGTTTGTTTGGTTGGTTGGTTGGTTAGTTTTGTAGTTTTGTTTTTTGAGACAGGGTCCCCATAGAGTACTACCTCTTCTGAAACTCACTATGCGGACTTGGCTGGTCTCAAAAGCTCAGAGATCCACCTGCCTCTGCCTTTCTATTGCTGGGATTAATGACGAGCGCCACTATACCTAGCTAGAAAACATGTTCTTAGACATGTACTCACACATCACTGCTTATACCAAAACCTGTAGAAACAAAAACCTGTAATATCAAAAACCTGTTTTCCATTCTAAAATGACTATAATAGTTATGTTTGATATCTACGAACACAGACAAAATTACCAAATTATAGAAAAAATAAAGTCTTTAAAAAGAAATAAAAAGTCTAAACAGTGACATTTAAAGTAATTGAAAGCTTTCTTTAACTAAACTTAAAAAAAAAAAAAAAAGGATTCATTCAGATTTCAGTATTGGAAAGCCAAAGTGGCCTTCTTACCTTTACTGCTTAAAAATGTAAGTGCTATATATTGCAGCTCTTTGTAATGTGCCGTCTCTAATTTGAGTGGGATTACATTTTGCCCATGCCTTCCATTAAAGGAGAGAGAATATTGCTATAATTTGTCAGTGACGACAGCCTGGCATGAACCTGACTTCCTCCAGCTGCCCTGGGAATGACCCACCTCTTCTTCTGAGCAGCGCCATCCTGCTGGGTCAGGAAAACATGCATCTACCAAGCTCAGTGCTTTAGTAGAAGCCACAATCTCGTAAAATTTGCAGTCATTTCATAAGGAATGATACCAAGTGATTTTTGTATTAGAAACTCCCCCCAAATATCACAATCTCATAAAATGTCAAAGATAGAAGTTTACTCTCCCTTGCCTCATATCCCAGGCAACCTGAGGATGTTGATTTATGAGAATTAATGTGAATCCCTTTAGGCTCTGTTTAATACCCAGTGGCACTTTTGAGCTAATATATTTTATTTTATTTGCATTTACATAATATAATTTGATAGTCTCATATTGTGTAATCTCATTTCTCTCAGTTCATGTTTTTCTTTTAGGAAAACAAATTGCTTGCAGCTTTTCAACAAAAGGACCATATACAAACTATACCCAGAGAACTTGCAGGAAGCTTGTTGCTACTGCTACACAGAAAACCTGAGATACATTCTTAAAAGGCATGTTGAAAAGACGAATTCCCAACATGGCTCCACAATACAAGTTTCTTGATCCTACAAATAAATGGAAGCCAATACTTCTATTCAAAGAGCTAGGGACAAATACTTTCTATGTTTTTTTTTAATTAAGAATGTTTCAACATTTATAACCTAACTGCTAATACACACTATATATGTATATGTAAACAGTTTGATATGTGTATCTATACATATATACATACATATATAGTGATATATATACATATATATCACAGTCTCTGTTACTTGTAGTTGACTGTCTTCGTCTTCTCCTCTTAATGTAAATGAGTTTTTCTGTAGGTTTATTTCTGTGACCACTGGTTATGTTAGTGTGAACAAAGGGAGACCAATAATAATATCAAGCACAGCTCCCATAGGAAATTTTGGCAAATCTCTTGTTGGGGCAAAGTTCCACAGAGAGATTATAAAAAAAAAACATAATGGAAAACTGGGATTATAGCTTGGTGGAATAATGATTACATAGCATGCCTAAGATCAGTTTCTAGTTGCCACATTTGAGAAAGAGAAGGAAGGGAAGGGGTGGGAAGGAAATGGTTAAATAGTAAATGGGAGGGAAACAGAAGGGGAAAGAAGGAAATGGGAGGGACAAAAGGGAATGGAGGGACAGGGAAGAGAAAGGAGGGCAGAGCAATAAAGGGGAGGGAAGGGCCAAAAGGGCAGAGAAGGGGAAAAGGAAGCTGAAAGAAGATAAATGCATACTGGGACATCATGGAGAACCTGGGAGTCATATATATGCTGTGCTCAGAAGTTGAGCATTTTATTGTCAAGCAATTAAGATTCACCAAATTACCTTTAAATTTTTTTTAAATAAGGTACAAATTTTAAGATGCTTTAAAATAAGCATTGGCTTGACAACTAACTAGGACTTTTCAGAGAAATTTGCCTTGTTAAGGCATATTGACTTGTTAGGTTAGAGCTTCAAAAATCAAACCAAGAGAGCCTACCAGTTAAACAGACTCCTGAGTTGTGGCACGGATGCTACCACCTTCCATTCTAAAAGTTTGAAGCTTAAGAGCTTTACTGAAGGCCTGAAAAGTGACCAAAAAATCATGGCAGGCTGAGAACCTCAGCATTGCATCCTCCCCACACATCCATCCTGTCACAAGCGTTTGTCTTGGAAAGCAGCTTAGGAAGGGCAGCCTGCACCTTCCAAATCCTAGAATTGTGGAGAATATATCATTCTATCCATTAGTACATATAGGTATGTGTTTACGCTCTGGGTATAACTAGTAGTAGTCTGTTTGTTTTATAGCAAGCATTCGTTTAAAAAAAAACTAAATTGTGTACTTCGTACATAACTGGTAAAAATGCTGACAATATTGGCTCTGAGTGAGATATCTGTACTAACCTCACCACCATAAAAACCTCAAAAAAACATCCAGGGAAAGGATACAGAAAAAAATTTAAGAACCTAAGGATAAAAAGTAGTACTATGAAACACTGCCTTCTGGGCATGACATAGCTATGGATATCATGATCTCAAAGCAGTTGTGCTAACCTGTTTTAGACCTACATAAGATCAAGCCAGTCAAAATTCCAGCATGGATGAGCAGATGATCTCCGGGCCCCATCCCTCACTGAGGAGCTGCTAAGTAGTGAATAATTACTCAGGGAAAGAGACTCATTCTTTTTAGAGAGGGTGGCCACTGGTTGGTTTCCCATGCTTCAGTGGATGGGCTCACAACCATTCACATGTGGACAGTTAAAACTGGACTTAGTGGGTTACCAAGCAGAAAAGGGCATGAAGTTGGAAAGAGGGCATGGGGTGGTATGGGAGAGGCTGGAAGAGGGAATGAGGGCTAGACACTATATTTCACTGTATACATGTAGGATATTTTCAAAAGAGAAAGTTTTAAAACATAGAATTTGCCAATTAAAATGTCCACACCTCACACAATTTTTTAAACATTTGTTTTATTTATTTTTTTGAATAATATAATTTTTTGTTTATTTTTATATCAATCAGAGGTTAGGTACTTTGCATCCCTGGCATGGCCCCCTCCCTCTTTCCCTCCCACTCTCCCCTTCCCTCCCTCATCTCTTCACAGCCCTCTCCAAGTCACCTACAGGGGAGGATCTCCTCCCCTTCCATCTGACCCCAGTTCATCTTGTTTCCTCAGGGTTAGCTACAATGTCCTCCCCTGGGATCTACCCAGTCTATTACTCCCTGGCGTGTATGGGGGAGAGTCAAAGAGCCAGCCATCGAGTTGAGTTCATGACTGAAACTTGTATCCCTAATCTCTCCAAGACTTTAAACATGAATGGGTGTTGGATTTTGTCAAATGCTTTTTCAGCATCTAGGGAGATGGTCATATGGTTTTTCTCCTTCACTTTGTTTATATGGTGGATCATATTGATGGATTTGCATATATTGAACAACCCTTGCATGCCAGGGATGAAGCCTACCTGGTCATGGTGGATGATATCTTTTATGTGCTCTTGGATTCAGTTTGCAAGTATTTTATTGAGTATTTTTGCGTCAATGTTCATAAGAGAGATAGGTCTGAAGTTCTCTTTTTTTGTTGGATCTTTGTGTGGTTTAGGTATCAAGGTGACTGTGGTTTCATAAAAAGAGTTCGGTATTTTTCCTTCTATTTCTCTTTTGTGGAACACTTTATAGAGAATTCGTGTTAGGACTTCTTTGAAGGTCTGGCAGAATTCTGCACTAAAACCATCTGGCCCAGGGCTTTTTTTCGTGGGGAGGCTGTTGATGACTTCTTCTATTTCCTTGGGGGATATAGGTCTATTCAATCTTCCTATCTG
>CM053752.1:87357214-87382843 GCA_028658305.1 Pachyuromys duprasi
AAAAAAAAAAAAATACACCGAATCTTCAAACTCTAGAAAACATTCTGATTTCTTGAAACTGCTGTTTCCCCCCTTGCACACAGAAACCAGCCTGAAAAACTAAAGGCCACCGAATAACTGATTCTCCTACTCTGCTGCTGTCACAGCCTTCCTCTAGGGCAGTGCACAGTCTGGCTAATGTATTATCTTTAATAAAAGAAAGGCTGTAGAATAAAGAGGAATAGCCAGCCATGAATTTCATTTCTCCCAATAGCCCAACATTTTTTCTAATTCTTAAACCTGAAAAGATAATAATTTAACAAAGTCCCAAAGGTGTGTGGGTGTGTGTTTGAATGAAGTTTACATTGGTATTTATAGTTATCTTTTCAATCAAATCCTGTTTGTACTTGGAACAAGTCTTTTATACTTTCCTTCAGATTTTACATGTTACTTTTATAAAAAACCTCTGAATATGTATGATGTATGTATGTATGCCTGTATGTATGTATGTGTGTATATATATATATATATATATATATATATATATGTATGTATTTACGTATGCCCCTAGACTTCAGATTGACATAGTTTCAAATATTTTCCAGTAGCCTCGGGTTTCATTTTACATTAAATAAACTGTGCAAATTTTTGATGCAAAGTAGCATGCTGCTAAATTCTCATTTATAGTATAAAATTTGAAAAAAATCTGAATAATTTCAGATTGTAAATGCTCACCAAGAATCCTCATTTCAGACCTGTCAAACCAAATTTTTAGCTGTACGTATAATATTTCCAAATAAATGACCCTTTCATGTTAGTGGAGAATATCTATCCACAATCTTCTGGTGCATAAATCACATTTTGTTTACTGCCATCAAAACCAGGTAAGAAATTTTGCAGCTGTTTCATGATTATCAAACATTAATTTTTATCTATGTACATAAATGCTCTGTGTCACACTGACCAAATGATAGGGGTAGGGTTAGTGCCTGAGTAAGATAAAATCAATAATCATGAGAAACATGTAATAAAAGACCTTGAGGGAGGCCAATCAATTGCTACAATACCTTGTGCTTGTAAAACAAGCTGTCGATGTATTTAAGCTTATGGAAATTTAGTCTAGAATTATGTGCATTTTGAATTACAGGTGGCCTTCAGAAAAGCAGCTCTTGCATAAAATGCAAATGCCTGATACCTAAACTTCTTACAACCACAGTAAGAAGTACTTCAGAATCAGAACAGATTCTGATGACTGCTATTTTCCTCAAACTACCATCAGAGTGATTTAAATCACCACATCTATGACCTCATTCTTTAAAAGATATTCTGCCAATACGAATTATCAGAAGTTGGGAAAGTGATTGCATCTAGTGAATGTGTCTCTACATGTTAGAAGGATGATGCCTAATAGCTTTGACAAGTTGCTCTTCCCACTTGAAAATGTTTAAGCACCTGAACAGTCACTGCCTCGTGCTCTTCATATACTTCAACTCTTTATTAGAACCTTGTAAACTGGACGTTTCTATTGATAGTGTCCAAATGGTAAAATAAAAACCACTTTTTAGTATTTAAACACAAATACTTTATTGAAGGGATGAGATTAGAAACATGAGTTAGGGAAGCTATCTACAGCCCATAAGAAACAGTGACTGTCCTGCAGGTGGTAAGAAACAATGGACAAGTGGCTTGCTGAATTCTGGGTCCTGAGCAGTGAGAAGCTGCGGTTGTTTTACAATGGAATCTCAGAGGAGAAATTAAGTTGACCTTGAAAGCAGAGAAAGAGAGGAGACAACAGACTATCACCCCTCTTCCCTAGTGCTCGATTCTGGTCCTCTGTCATTCAGACCAAGCTGGGACAGTCAGGTAAAGGCATTCTGAAGAAGAGCTTTTGTCCCAATGAAGCAGAGCTGGGAAAGGAAGTAAAGACTAATCTCAGAGTGAAGCCCAGTGTAGTGGCGTTTTCTCCCACTCCAGTGCTGGACATCAGAGAAGTCATGGGATGAGAAATAAAATCTGAATTTATCTCTTCTACTACAATCATCATACAGTACAAAAGAGTTTTCTCGAAGAACTTAAGAGTGGCAAATCTCAGCACAATATAAATCTAGTAAGAATTTTGAATCATTTTATAGATACAGGAAGTTATTTAGTAATGAGTTACTCTGACCTAATGCACTCTCTTCTGTAGATTTAAGATGACTAATCCAGCAATATGACAAGTTCAGGGTGATTGCTTCCATTCTAACAGTTTTACTCGGTGGTGGCAGGAACAGGGAACAGAAAATCTCTAACCCATTAACATTTTTAGTTAGCCATGCTGAGGTGACTTTGCTCTCAATTTTTCTGGTTATTGCCTATGTGGTTTATAAATGTATTTCTTAAAGTGTGTAAACCAATGCAATTTCCATTTTTAAATTATCAATATGCTAATTGAGCATACATAGTCTGACTTTCATCCTAAGCCATTAATATGATTGAAACTGCTGGAATTCAAGCGTGTGAAGGACTTCCCTTAGCTAATGACAATCACAGCAAATGTATAAATCAATATCCCTAACCTTCAGCAAACTACAAGTGAAAAAAATAAGGCTATATCAAGCTTATTGATTCATTCCCAACAATGCTCTCTAATATGTTGCTTCTATCACATAAATTAAAATATTTCCATGGATCATCTAAAAATCATTTGATCATCAGCAAACTCCAACTCTCCTAAAAGTTAACTTTGTTGTTAGAGAAAAATAGTTCGCTGTATACAGGGGAAGGAAAGAGGTGGATAAATAACATTAAATGTGTTTGCAAATGCCTTAAGAAATCATATTGCATTTTACCTAACTTTGCATATAATGCTTATAATCTAAAGTAGACTTATGCTACTTGGGGTGACAATGCTCTATCTAACAAAACCCAAGCACTAGTCATGAGAAATCTCCATTCTAGTTGTTCAGGCTCATATAAGAGCTTCCCAAAACAATATAGGCTACTGGTATTGCCCTTGTTTGTCTCCCAAATGTGTGAGGTAATGTCTTAGGGTTTCACCAACCCAGAGATCATACCACCTACCATAAGCTGTTCCCTTCTGCATCAATCACTAATTAAGAAAAAGCGTTACAACTAGATCCCATGGAGACATTTTCTTCATTGAGGTTTCCTCCTTTAAGATGGTGCTAGCTTGTGTCAAGTTGGTATAAACTAGCCAGTTGCCAAAGAAACTTTGTACTTTGGTCAAATGACTCAAAAGATTCAAACTTAAAGCTCCTACCCTGAGAACTAGCTTTTTAATTTTTTTTATTTATATCCTTATTTAATACAATTTCTTCACTTTGTATCCCACTCTGCAGCCCCCTCCCTTGTCTCCTCGGAGTCCCACCCACACTCCCTCTTCTCCCCCTAGTCCTTTCCCTAGTCCCTGATAGGGGAGGACCTCCTCCTCTTCAATCTGACCCTAGCTTACCAGGTCTCATCAAGGCTAGCTGCATCATCTTTCCCTGTGGCCTGGCAAGGATGCTCCCACCAGAAGGAGGTAATGAAAGAAAGAGCCAGCCACTGAGTTCATGTCAGAAACAGCCCCTGTACCCCTTAATAGCGAACCCACTTGGAAACTGGGCAGCCAATGGGCTTCCTTTGAACACAGGGTCTAGGTCTTCTCCATACATGGTCCCAAGTTGGAGTATCTGTTTCTACAGGTCCCCCTATGCCCAGGTATTTTGACTCTGTTGTTCTCCTTTTGGAGTTCCTGTCCCCTCCAGGTTTTTCTGGCTCCCTCTTCTTCCATAAGGATTCTAGCACTCTGCCCAAATTCTGGCTATGAATCTCAGTATCTTCTTTGATATCCTAGTGGGTAAAGTCTTTCAGAAGTCCTCTTTGGATGGCTCCTATCCTGTTCCTTGTCTTCTCCTACTTCTGATGTCTATCCTGTGGTATAACTCTAGCCAGGTAAATTAAAGACCTGTTTGAAAAAAAAAAAACTTCAAGTCTCTGAAGAAAGAAATTAAAGATATCAGAAGATGGAAAGATCTCAAATGTTCATGGATTGGTAGGATTAAAATAGGGAAAATGGCCATCCTACCAAAAACAATCTACAGATTCCATTTTCTAACTAAGGTGTTTCTCATACCATTCCCCAAACAGTGTCTTTATGAATCCATCAAGGGCTCAATTCCTTCATTAGTCTCTAGAAACAGTGTTAAAGTACACACCCAGAGTTGATAATTGGTTTTTCAATCCAATCAAACTGATATCATTAATTATCATAAGGACTTTAAATTAAATTTTCTTACTATTTTGGCTTCTTTTTAAACTTAGTTCTCAATGTATTCTCAATCTTTGTCAAAATACTCCTCTTCATTGTCCCTTTCCTCAAACTTCAGGTTATATTTGGGGCCAAATATTTCAGTAACCCTTCATCACCCTTGTTTTTTGTCCTCCTACAATTCTAGCCCAGGAAAGCAGCAACCATGAATGAAACTATTGAATTATGCTGTTAAAAAAATTCAACCATCTAGTAGGTTTATGTGCTGTGTGACTTAAGATCACTGGTGTCTTTTGGAAGCACAGTTCAGTCCACACTATTTAAACTACTACTCTTTTGAACATCCATTATCTCAGACACACTGCTGTGTTGCTAACTCACTTCCTCTCAGCAGGTGACCTCTCCTTTACCTTGATGAGAAGAAGCAAATGTCCTGTACCAACAAGTCCATAGGCCCATGTTGATCTCTTTTTTTTTTTTCGTTCTGTTTTCCTTCTTGGTAGTCACATTTAAGTCTAATGATCCCCAATGTTGACTTCCTAAATTAGGAATGCCATGGAATTTGTTTTTTTAATTTTTAATTTTAAAAATTCACATCCTCTGGGTCTACCTCAGTCCTGCCAAATTAGAACATGGGGGAGGGGACCGGGCAAAACAGCAGCAACATTACAACTCCAGCCACCACCTTGCCTAACACCTAACTATATCAACAGCCTCCTAACTTGTGTCTCTTCGTACTTTTCTCCTAGAGTCAAATTTGCCACCCTGTAGCCGGCATTAGCATTTGAGTTACAAATTGGTCATTGTCATCCTACTTTAAGACCCAACAAAGGCTCCTCTTCAGCAACCATATGAATCAATTTTCAACTATTTTACGAGGAATTTAAAGGTGTGATGCAGTGTCTCCCAGGTTCATTTTGTAAAATCCATCTCAGTAATCAGACATTTTTTCCGTGCCTTTGAGATCATGCCCTCATTCTTCTTGCAAGCTTTTATTCCAGCCAACTCCATTTATCCTTTATTTCTCAAGTCAGAACACACTTTATTGAAGACCTTGGCCTGGACCTCAGACTACATTGAATTTCATTCACTTCTATATAATTTATGATCTTCATATTTATTCTCTATGACAATTTTTTGGGATCTTAATACTTGGTAGTAGTATCAGACTATTACAGTCATTTCAGGACAAAGACTGAGTCCATCTCATTTGCCAGTAAGTATTCTATACATTACATAATACAAGGTAAACACTCAATAGAGGTTGAATGAATTAATAAATCAAGTAATTTCAAAACATTAGCCAAAATTTGTACAGTATTTTTCATATAATTTAAAAAATAATTTTCTGGGGTGGCTCTGTGGTTCAAAGTTCTTGCCATGAAAGGCTGATCCAGAGTTTGATTGCTAGATCCCACCATGGAAAGAAAGAACCAGGAAGGAGGGTAGGCTTGTGAGGTAATGGGGGTGGGGACTACAGCTGGGATACAAAGTGAACAAACAGTAACTAATTTAAAAAAGTAAAAAAAAAAAAGAAAAAGAAAGAGAGAAAGAATCAACTCCTCAGAATTTTTCACCTGATCTTCACATATGCATGCTTGTACACAATACACACACAGAGACACACACAGGCACACACACACTCACACCTCTTCATACATGTACCCATGGTCATTCTCATTTTCTCTTCGTATACATACAACAGTAATAATACACCTTTAAAATAGTTTTTCAATTAAGTTCTCTTCCCTCTTCTTCTCTCTCTTTCTCCTTCCCTTTGTCTTTCTCCACTCCTCACATTTTTTTCAGTACTCTTAAATTAAACCCTGCAATTCCCAGTCTATTATCCCACTTTGACTCCTAAAGTGTCTCAGCAAACTCACAAGGCACCCTGAGAAAGTTTGTTTTCAACAAAAGTGTAGCAGCTTCTGTCAGATATTACACAAATCGTTAGCTTGGGGGAGTTCAGAGTTTCAATATTAGATAACTACATTCCTTTCTAAAAGATCATATTTTGTATAACTTGGTTTTCTTCAGTGGGTGTAATAAAAAATACGAAGTATCTTTCCAGCCTACAGACTGGAAAAGGATCTTCACCAACCCTATATCTGACAGAGGGCTAATATCCAATATATATAAAGAATTCAAGAAGTTAAAAAGCAACAAATCAAATAATCCAATTAAAAATGGGGTATGGAGCTAAACAGAGAACTCTGTAGAATGGCAGAAAATCACTTAAAGAAATGCTCAATGTCCTTAGCCATTAGGGAGATGCAAATCAAAATGACCCTGAGATTTTTACCTTACACCCATCAGAATGGCTAAGATCAAAAACTCAAGTGACAACACATGCTCAAGAGGTTGTAGAGAAAGGGGGATCCTCCTCCATTGCTGGTGGGAATGCAAACTTGTACAACCACTCTGGAAATCAATTGGCGCTTTCTTAGACAATTAGGAATAGTGATTCCTCAAGACCCAGCTATACCACTCTTAGGCATATATCCAAAATATGCTCAAGTACACAACAAGGACATTTGCTCAACCATGTTCATAGCAGCTTTATTTGTAATAGCCAGAACCTGGAGACAACCCAGATGTCTCTAAGTTAAGGAATGGATACAGAAATTGTGGTACTTTTACACAATGGAATACTACTGAGCAATTAACAATTAGGAAATCATGAAATTTGCAGGCAAATGGTGAGACCTTGAAATGATCATCCTGAGTGAGGTATCCCAAAAGCAGAAAGACACACATGGTATATACTCACTTATATAGACCTATAAGATAGGATAAACATACTGAAATCTATACACCTAAAGAAGATAAACAAGAAAGAGGACCTGGGGTAAGAGGATTAATCCTCACTTAGAAAGTCAAGTGGGACGGACATTGGATGTAGGAGAAAACAAGTAGCAGGACAAGAGCCTACCACAGAGGGCCTCTGAAAGACTCTACCCAGCAGGGTATCAAAGCAAAGATTAAGAATCATAACCAACCCTTTGGCGGAGTACAGGGAATCCTATGAAAGAAGGGGGAGTTAGTATGACCCGAGAGGTCAGGAGCTCCGCAAGGTTCAAATAGATCAGGGCGCAGGGGTCTTTTATGAGACTGTCTCTCCAACCAAGGGCCATGTATGGTTATAACCTAGAACCCCTGCTTGTATGTAGCAATTGGTAGCTCAATACCCAAGTGGGTATACTAGTAAGAAGAACAGGGACTATTTTGGACATGAACTCAATGGCTGGCTCTTCGACCTCCCTGTCCCCCAAGGTAGGAGCAGCCTTGCTAGGCCACAGAAGAGGACATTGCAGCCATTCCTGAAGAGACCTGATAAGCTAGAGTTAGATGGAAGGAGAGGAGGTCCTCCCCTATCAGTGGACTTGGAAATGTGCAGGGAGGAGATGAGAGAGGGAAGGGTGGCATAGGGAGGGAATGTGGGAGAGGGCTATGGCTGGGATACAAAGTACATAACCTGTGATTAATATAAAATAAAAATTTAAAAAACATAAAAAAGAAGTGTCTTTCAAAAGGAAAAATGGTACATAAATTAAAGTATAGGTGTACAGTTTTATTTAGAGTTTGAGAAAAATGTGTCATGTCCAGTGTTCATTGAAGTGCTATGACATAAATAGCCATAGAGTTGTTTAGGCCTAATGATTTAATAAGGAAAACTATTAGTATTTTCTTTGAATTAAGAGTCATCGTAAAAAAATCCGAAAATATTAAAGGAACTTCTGAAAATTTTGGAGGGATTCTGTTTTTGTTTGTTAAATTTTCCCATCTTCTGTTTTGCTTTTATTTATATTCCTGCCCGGTTGTTGCTTATCCTGACTTATTTCATTTAGTTCGTTCTGATAGCTGTAATGTATCTATTTACCTTTATCAGTTCTTATTTATTCTGTTCTTTTTGCCTAATTTATATCACAAATCCTCTCGCTTTTCTGTAATAATTTCTCAGTCCTGTTATTATTATTATCCTTCTGATACACTGAAAGACTATATTATAAAGAAAATAAATAAGCTTTGTAAAGTTCTCTGTACTCATACATAAACATCCATTTTACAAGTGTTGAGAGAAAAAGGATTAATTTAGTTACTTTATTCTGATCAATTTTAAGAATTACCAACTTTAGAGAGTGCAGAGCTGGGTACTCCACTATTCATCTCCCACTAGCGGTACTACAGAAAATGCTTCTGATGTTGAAAAACGTTTTTGTTGAAACTATTGACTCTTGACTTATGCCTACAAAAAATATCTAGTCGATGACCACTTGGATGTCAGGATGTTGAAACTTCTCAGGTCATAGTAGCAGCACCGTTTTTTGGTTTGGGGGTTTCGTTTTTAACATTTTGAACTTATTTAATGAATTTTTCACACATCTAAACTATGTATTTTGACCATTTCCATTCACCATCAACTCCTCCAACTGCCACTGATGCCCTGATCCTGTCTCCTTCACAACTTCATGTCCTTTTCTTTGTTCTTATTAATAACTCCTTGAGTTTAGTTAGTGTTTCTCACATGCACATGGGTATGGGGCCATCCAATGGGGCAGGAGCAACTTAATAGGGGCTACATTCCCAAAGGAGAGAGTCTCTATGTCCTTCAGTAGCTATCAACACCCAATAGGTCCTCTGTCAAGGATAGAACCCTAGGAGTCTTACCCCAATTCATGCTAAATTTTTGACTGGATTGATCTTATACAGGTAACCACAGCTGCTGTAAGTTGATGAGTCCAACACCCATGTCAGTTTTGGAAGTCAAGATTTCACAGCTCTGTTTCTTTTTCTGCCCCTTTTCCCATGATTTCTCCTAAGCCTTGGATATTATTGGGACACTTATGGAGATGATTCAAATTCACCCATAGTTGAGTACACATAGTTACTTACAATCAGTCCTTTGCCAATTATGAGTTTCTGCATTAACTACTAATCATTTCACAAAGAAGTATTCCCTGCCAAAAGCTTAGATCAACAGCAACGTATTTAGAGTGTAGCTTGACAAAAATATTTAGACTGTAGTTTGACAGCATGGTCATTTACTACAACAACAGCAGCAGCTTTACCCATAAGGCCTATTATCTTCCCCATCATGTCTGTTTAACCAGGTTTAAAGTCAGGTATTAACACTTCCCTGTGGAGCAGATGCCAAAAACAGTCACAAAAAGGTTGAAAACTCCAAAATTATCATTCCACTTTTATAGGCACACCTTCCAAGGAAGGTGTTATAGCATTGGTATTACAGCATTCAGGGTTCCTAACTGGCTGAGATCTTCGATGTCTCTTGTCCCCCAGCTGCATATAGCACCTTCTGTCACAATGTAAGCTAACCAGCAGGGAGTCTCCTGGCACACTGATGGCCATCTCTCTACATCCAAAGTGAGCATCATTTTTTTAATGTGTCTTATGAAGAGCCATAAGTATTGATTGTATATGTGTTTGCCTCTTGCAACTTCATCTCAAATCGCCATTGCCCAAATGTTAATTCTTTCTTTTGAGAAGGAGATTTGAAGTCTCTGATCTCTACATTTGACCACATCATGAGTAAACTATTCCTCTTTTGTAAAACTCACCATTTCTGTGATTGGCATGCAAGAGTCAGTTAAATGGGCCTGTTTTAGCAGCAGGTTTATATTAGGGAAATCAAGTAAAATGGCAACTCTGGAGTGAACTTAAACCTATCAGTTCTTTTGTTTTTGACCATTGTATCACAAAAGTCCTTCCATACCTGGGTCCCTGCCTCATGGAGCTAAATACACAAAAATCTAAAAGCAGATCCAGGAAATGGTGGAGTAGTTTCAAGCGCAGGCAAAAGGCAATGTTGCTCACAACAGCAAGAATGAGTCAGCCATCAGCAAAAACCTGTGTGAGCTTCTAAATAGATACAGTTCATTTCTGCCCTTCAATACTATGTCTCTCTGTGGCTGCCATAACTGGAAATGTGCAGGAAAGAAAAACCTAGCTTTGCCAAGTCCAGGGGACACATCACAAACGCAACGATAAGTACTGTACCTAATTTTCTTATTAAAGTAGCTTGCAGTTACAGCTTTGGGCAAATGAATGCTCGTTGAAAACTAAGCATCAGAAATTCAATACACAATAAATAATATATGAGTAGCTTCAGGAGAAATGGAGAGAAAAGCAGACAACAGTGGGTAGAATTGATGTATGGCTAGATTTCAAGTAGGTAAATGGGTTTGGAGAAAGAGTGTTCAGGTGAGAGAAAATGGCAAACTCCCAGAAGCAGAAATAGCCAAGAATTCCAAGACAGTAGCAGATCCATCCAATCAGACTGTGGGTTATTAAATGAGGACTATGTGAATGAGTCTAGAAAGGAAGGCTGGAGCCAGACCACAGTCTTTGATGATCAAACCTTGCCATCTGTCTTTACTGTGCAGGCCAATGATTCACTCCCATTGGTTCTAAATTTGTGCTTTGTTTAAATCTTTATTTCTTCCTAGTCCACTTTCAGATAATTCTTTATACTTGAGTTAGCATCTTGTGTTGATTACTATGAAATATATCTTATAGAAAACAAAACTGGTTTGGGGTTTGGCCAAAGGCAAATGCAGCATGAGACACAGAGTATTTTAAGAAAAAGACCTAGCAAAAGACTATGATAATGTGTGGAAGGGTTTGGGCCAAGAAGAAAACAAAGACAAACCTTTCCCAGCATTCCTCAGAAACTAATTTAGAGGTAATTTTTAATTTTGGAGTATTTATCTATCTTTCAACTTTCCTTCACCTCTTTTGCCTAAGAAATCACTGCTGCTCTCTTCTACCACGTCAAGGGTACAACATTTCCTGTCTTCTTTCTCATGCCCATTTTATGTAGGGGCAACCTGGGGAAAGCTGAAGCAGGAGTAGGTAACAAAGATGATGACTTCAAAGTAATTTTCTTTAGCTTAATGTCCTCTCCCAAGGAGCTTCTCATGGTATGATAGCTATTTCCTTCTGTGGTCTCCAACATCCATCTGACCTTCTCCTTGAGCAGAAGCATTCAGGAAAAGATGAAGATTCAATAGGCAACAGGAGCTGCACTCAGCAACTTAATTAGCTTTTGTTGGACAAAAGCCCACACTCTCTCCCACAGAATTGTGCTCTGTTGATTCTGTCTTAAAAACCACAGCAAGGAACTCTGCTCGGCTTCTCTTTTTGGGAAGAACCTTGGGATGAAGTCCAGGAAGACTGCTTTCAGACCCTTGCTCTGCAGCTCAACAGATGAGAGAGTTCTGTCGAAGCTGAGATATAACTTCTGTGAGGTTTATAAAATGACCTGGTCACATTAGGTATTCCCTATAATTTCTTCCACATCAATTTTTAAAATTTTAAGACATGATAGTAATTTCAGAACATCCACGCTTTATTTATCAAAATAAGAACAAAATGTGGAACGCCTACTGGAATTGGCTACTGGAGAGACCTCTTCTGCTGCAGATAAGAGGTCAAATTAGTAAACATTTCCCATTATATGAGAAAGCAGTTAAAATATACATACTCCCAGGCCTTTTTTCTGTATTCCCTGAATAATTAGTTTCAAAATGTTACCCAGTATGTACCCAGTGTCATAAACTAACTTGTAATGATTAAAAAAAACTTAACAAATAATACAACTGTCTACTAACAGCCATTTATTGGATGAATTGCAGTAAATCCATGCATGGCTGTCACATAACGCTAGAATGACATGGTTGAGAATCATTGAATGAGAGTGAAATGTTCTCCATACTGACATATGAGGAAGTGATTTAGTTAATATTTCTCAAAGAGTTAGGAATGATCTCAACACAACTGTATAAAATATATTTACATTTCCCAAGCTCTGGCTTGCCTTCTGCTGATAATAGTGTTGTGCTGTTTTAACAGCTCACAGACAATGTATGTGAGGCTCTTTCTGCAGAGTTCTTTCTATGAAGATCCTCTATCAGGAAGATATAGGACAATCAAAAGGAAGCTTTATTTCCTCCATAAATCCACTGCAGTCAAGAATGTGGAGATAGACCTAAGCATCAGTTTTTATCAGAGGAGACTTCTCCATTCCCCGGGTACAGTTAGATCCAAATACAAAACTCTACAAAACTTAAAAAGAATAACCCTTCAAGCCTCTGCCTGATTACCCACACTCTACCACACCCTCCTAAAACCATAGCTTGTCATTACTCTAAGAATAAAGATAAAACTCCTTCAGAAGTCAACAATTTTCTAAACTTCAAACTTATTGTGCCAGTTGGTTTTTGTCAATTTGACACAAACTAGAGTCACCTGTGAAGAGGGAATGTCAATTGAGGAATTACCTCTATCACATTAGGCAAGGTTGTGGGGCACTTCCCTGGTAATGATTGATGCAGGATGGCTTAGTACACTGTGGTGATGCCACCACAGGGCAGGTGGTTCCAGGTTATATCAAAAGGCTGCTGAGCAAACTGTGAAGAGCGAGCCAAATAAGCAGATTTCCCCCATTTCCTCTGTTTCTAAACAGTGAGAATATCCAAGTGCAAACAGGTAATTTCTTAGTGCAAATGTAACCAAGAGAGTCATTGAAGAGGAAATGAACTCATGCTAACAAAAACAAATTAAGACCTCTAAGAAAGACATGAAAAACATAATGAATTCTCATATGAACAATGAAGACCTGGATATCTCTCATTGAAAATGTCTATTGGTAACAAAAATAAACTTCCAGTTCTGCACTAATCTATGAAGGTTTCCTTATAGAAACACAGACGTTAAATCTGTCTTTTAGGAAATGTGCATATACATCTCCCTCTACTAAAACCATAAACAAGTGCTGAAAGCCTTTCTACTTTCCATAGGGAAACTTTTTCAATATTGAAGATCTACAGTAGCACAGTCAGACCACCTTAGAAATTCACACAGTAGAAATCACTTTGTGCTGTGTAGAATAAGATAATAACAAATTCAAGGGATGATTGAAAATTAAGCAGTTTTATTATACTATTCTGCAGAAAGGAACACCTGCACAGAGAAAAGACAAAAATTGTTGTCAGGCTGATTTGGACAAAGACAGTTAGTCTTTAAATCCCTGAGCACAAGAGATTCCTGCCTCTTTCTCCCATAAGCTAGAGCTTTTGAGGTTTACCATCTAGCATAATCCTTTTCTCAAACTCCCCATCCTCATGATTTAGGAGAAAAAGCCTTATTTCATGAATTAAGTTGAGACTTGAGACTGCCCCCTCTGCTGATTGCGAGCTCAGCCCTATGACTGATTATTGCCTAGACCTTTTAAACTATTGGGATTGTGAAACAAGCAGGAGCTAGCTCACAGGTGGGAAATGGGGCCTCCTACTCATGCGTAACTCTGGTGAATTGCAAGTACACCTCATACTGAAAATGGGCCATAACAATTTATTTCTTGTGATATTTAGGGATCTGGGAATCAACTTTATATAGAGATTTTACTCTCTCTACTTTCATATATTTTCATGAGTCAGATAGCAGAGACAGCAAAGACAATATACGCTATTAACAACAAAATAGACAAACCCATAGCCAAACCTAAAGAAAAATAAGACAGAAGATTCATGAAAATTAAAAGTGAAAGAAAATACATTAAAATCAATATCAGATAAATTAAAGGGGATTATAAGAGTCTATTACAATCATATAACTCTAATACTGAATCATGAAGAATTTAAAAGTCTTCAGAGACCATAACAGAATGAGAGAGTAATCAAAAACATGCAAAGAAAAACCCAAGCCTTACAAACTCACTAGATAATTTTATGAAATATTAAGTTACTGAATAGTTCTCCTGATAGAATTGGATCAATCTAGTTCTCTCCCACCTTCTTGCCAAAATCTAATGAACAACTAGAGAATATGCCAGGGATATACTTTGTCTAGGAAAGGTGGGAACTTCCTGAAGCAGTCTGGGAGATGGTCCTTTCCAATTCCCAGAATGTAACATCCTGGAATCAGGAGGAACTGCCAGGTACAACCCAGGTTTTGTTTTTTCTCTCTCTCTTTGAGCACAATATTTGTTAAAGCTTTACCAAGTCTGTCATGTGGCCCTAATATGTGTAATATAGGGAAGGTCTCTTGGTGAAGACTCTGTCTACCCCAGGGAGCTACAGAAGACCAGCTCATAGTACATTCAAGACTTTTTCTGTCCCTCACTGCCTCCTAGTTAATAATAAACTCATTTCTGTACAACTTAGTGTATGTTCTGATTCTCCAGACTAAGAAAAGTTGATCATCAGTGCATGGTGGGTATAGCCCAGGAAGCAGTGAGCTCAGGTTTCTGGTAGTTGACATAATGAAGATAACTGTTATTCTCCATGCAGTGTGAGTCCTCTCATGGGATCCAAAATAAGTGAACTTGCTTTGAATTAATAATAGAGATTAAAGGAGGCACAGGGAAGAGATAGTTAATTCTCTTTAGCAAGTATGAAAGATGTATGGTATAATGAGAAATGCCCTCTAATACTAATACTGCCCTCTGAGTCAGACTGCGAAAGAAAAATGAACTTTGGATGGAGAAAAATGGAAAAGGATGCTGATCTCTCATTTAAAATTTGGCATAAAAGCAGAATGAAACAGGACATGTTAGGGAAAGATAAATTCTTGTACTTGCTAGAAGAAGGCATGGAGGTAAAGGAGAAAAGCAGTAGTAGGAAGTACAGTTGCCGCACTGGAGAAGACCAACACATAGGAAAGGATGTCATGTTGTATTCATTCATGCATTTCTAATAGACCAAAGGGGAAGATATGGACAGGTTTTGAAGACAACAATGTTGTGTCTGGATCATGGGGAAAGATGGGAAGATTTTTAAATAGATGCAATACTCAAGTGTAGTAACTACTAACAACTTTAGCAGGCAGAGCAGGCAGGGTCAGCGGGAACTGGAAAGGGATCACCATCAAAAACCCAGAATAAGAAAAGAAAACACAGACTCTAAACTTCACCCATCAGAAGAATCAAATTAGTGGGCATTTCATTAGATAGCCAAATGAAAACTCTCACTGATAACACAGAATCGCAGCAAGACAGTAGAGAAATGAGGACATCTTGTCAGGCTAAAGCCCAAACTGACAAAGGAGATCTTTGGGAGAAAAACTATCCAACCATAGATGTGCATTTCTTTTGCCTTACTCACATGTACAAACACATACTTGGAAAGTATGTTTCAGAAAACTTGGAAATAGCAATCAACAGGAAACTAACAACTGATTAAGTATGGTGTATGTTCAAAATAATTCCATACATCTCTTCCAAAGGAGGTAAATTAATACACAGTAAAATACCAACTTTATAAACCTAAACATATTATTATTTAGTAACAGAATAAGAGGAGTGCTTTAGTTACTATGGCTATGGCTAAATTCCCAAGAAAGCAACATAGGGGAGGTGAAATTTATTTACACACATATTTTGAAGAGCTACAATACATCATGGTGGCATAGATGGGGTATCAGGTGTGGAAGCATGCTTGAGTTTCTGATTCTTCATATTTCATCTGAATAGAAAGCAGAGACCACACAGAAAGTAAGACCCAGATTTACTGACCCACTTCTTCCAGTAAATCTCTGCCTTCTAAAGAAAATTCCCAAAGCAATACCCCTCCTGACTTATTCCCTTTCCTTTCTTTCCTTATTTCCTTCTTAAAATTTTTCTTGACAATGCACTAAATCCAGGGAGTGCCACAAATATGTGCATGGGTGTATGGCCATCCAGTGACCATGGGACTGCTACCAGTGACCACGTGTCCAAAATAAATGATGCATCCTTTGGAAACAGCTATCTACTGCTAATAGCTCCTCAGTAAGGGGTGCAAACTGGAGAACATTTGCCCCATCTGTAGTGTGTGTGTGTGTGTTTTTTTTTTTGCAGGCCTTCTAGGAACGTGCTGGAAGAGGAGTCAGAGAGAACATAAGATGTGGAGGATGGGAAAAGTGTTGTGAAGTACTGTCTTCTGGATATGACTTGGCAGCCACATTCATGAAGTTTATCGCTTTTAACTTATTCTCATTCAAGTTTTTAGGACACTGGAAAAATACTGCCATATTCCTTTCCAGAATATAACAACAACAAAAAAGACTTCTACCCTGCTCTTTAATAGAAACTTTCTCCTGAAACCTCATAAGCCAGCCTTCTTTACATTTCCATCAACGCTGTGGCATTTCTTGCTTCCACAGAATGGTTCATTAAGCCTTTTGCCACATTCCATATATATACTGCCATTCCAAACTTGACTAGATTTTCCTCCACAAACCAGTTAGAAAGGCCTATCAGTCAGTCAGGATGTCCACAGCTATAGCAAATGGTTGGTACCAACTTTCTCAATTAGCTGATTTTCTTGTCACAGTGCCTGCATTTCTGATAAAGTGACTTAAAGGAAAGGGGGTTTATCTTGGCCCATGGTTTGAGGGGATACAACCCATCCTGATAGAGAAGAGATGTCAGCAGGAGGCTCTAGCTCTGTGGGAATATTGCTGGGAACCTCTCACCCTCTCATATCTCTGAAGCGCATGAAACAATGATCTAACAAGAGTGAGGCCAGTCAAAAGGTAGAGGGGCATACCTTTGATCCCAGTACTTGGGAGGCAAAGAGACAGATCTCTGAGTTCAAAGCCAGCCTGGTCTACAGAGTGTGTTTCAGAACAGTCAGGGCTACACAGAAACAAACAAACAAAAAAGTGAAGCTAAATGATAGATCTTAGACCTTCAACCAGTGAGTGACCTACTTCATTCAGGATGACCTCTTCTTAGAAGCCCCACAACTTCCCAGAATAGCACAACTGTTTGGAGAGCAAGCCTTCAAACACGTGATCCTGTGGGAGACATTTCACATTCAAACAATAACAATCAGATACGGTGAGGAGAAAATCTGATTATGTTCCTAAAACTTGGAGCCTGGGAGGCTGACAATTAAGACTAAACAAAGTTGACTTTTCAATTAAACTTAGAGAAGACAGATTGGAAGAAGAAGAAGACCTAAAAAGGGAGAACTTTTACTTTTTACTTATAAAATTTTGATCTCTTCAAATGTTTTACAGAGAAAAGGTATTGGCTTTTATCATGGAAAAAACGTAAAATGATTGAGGAGGAACAACAAAGCGTTAGGAACCTTTCAAGTCCTTCAAACTCTGTGCCAGCCTATCTGAATCACAGGGAGTAAAACTTGAGAGAAACCTGCTTAAAGAAAAGGAATGGAAATCTTTGAGTAATTAAACTGATAAAATTGTGTGTGGCTGAATGGTGTCTGGTTGTGTGTTAGGGTGAGAATTCTGTACCTTGAAGAACCACGGTACATAAAAAAAAAAAAAAAAGCAGACCCAGCCAAGTCTGCAGCCTTCCTTGACAGAATAATTCTACATCAGGAAATGATGCCCATACAATGGCGAGAAGACACCCGCCTTCCAGAACAGCAGATCAGAATCTCCAAAGCTGCTCTACAGGCTCAGGTCACGTGAAACACAGTCCCTTGTAGAGTCTGCTTTCAGCCTTGCAGCACCCTTCAAAATGTGTCACAAAAGATAAACAGAACATTTCTCTTTTGCACATCTAAAATGAAGAAACGATGACTACAGCAAGTGGAAGAGAAGAAAGAAAATCAATGCTGAAAGCCATGTCAGGAGCTGTTTTGGGTAAATGTCAGATTTCGTATGTCTTGGTATCACAGTTCATATTTTCTAACAGAAGAGAAATACTTTCTGCAAAGCTACCTGAAAAAAAATATACTGCATCACAAAATTTTATAAGTTCAGACTAGTTGTGGAAAAGACTGATTCAAACTGAGGAAAATATTAAAAAGTGGATATATATTATATTTCATCTTTAAAAAATGCAAACTATAAAATATCATTATTCCATAACTTGTCAGTTATAATTTAGTTTCTTCCAGCAAAGATAAATTGAAAAATAAATGTCAAGCAAAACAAATGATATCAGGAAAGTGACCCAACAAAACTTTTAAGTGGATGGCCACTTCCTTTTTCCCTCCAATATTTTTATTGTGGTAAAATACATATAACAAAATTTACCATAGAAACTATCTTAGGTGTACAGTTCGGTGACATGAAGTATAATCAGATTACCATGTGAACATTACTGCCATCCTTACAACCGTTCACATCTGATACTATTGAAACTCTTAGGTAGTAAACAGTATATTTCTATTATTCTCTAACCTAATGCTAGCTGTAGTGATTGTAAATGTTTACGAGGTATGAAGAGACATCACAATATTTACATGCACACAATGTATAGTAACTAAAGCAGGAAAACTGACATGTCTATCATATTAAATATTTATCATTTTTATGGTAGACAGATCAAAAACCTCTCTGCTGGCTGTTTTGCAATACTCAATTAAGTGTTGTCAAACATATTTATCCTAGTGTGCTACACTATACTATGCTGAACACTAGATATCACTACACACACACATTTCTTTTTTTTTATAATATCCTGAAGGCAGTTTTCCCTCCCTCTCCCCTTTCCGACCCTCCCCTCCAACCTTCCCTTTGTCCTCCATCCACTCCGTTGTTTCTCTTCAGAAAAGGGCAGGCCTTTCATGGACCTCAACCAACCATGGTTTATCAAGTTGAAATTAAACTAAGGACCTCCCCTCATACTGAAGCTGGATGAGGCAACCCAGTAGGAAGTAAGGGACCCCAAACCAGGCAAAAGAGCCAGAGACAGTCTCTGCTCCTGCTGATAGGAGTTCCACAAGAAAACCAAGCAACACAACTGGAGTATATTTACAGAGGGTCTAGGTCAGTCCCATGTAGGCCCTCTGGTTGGCTGTTCAGTCTCTGGGAGCCCCTGGGAGCCCTGGTTAGCTGATTCTGTGGGTTTTCTTGTAGTGTCCTTGACCCCTTTGACTACTACAATCCTTCCTTCCCCTCTTTTGAAGGATTCCCTGTGCTCCACGTAATGTTTGGCTTTGGGTCTCTGCATCTGTTTCCACCAGTTTCTGGGGGAAGTCTCTCTGAAGACAATTGGGCCAGGGTCAATCTATCAGTATAGCAGAATATAATTAGGAATTATTTTCTATCTTAGACGTCTGGGTTCTCCAGCCTCTGGGTCCTGTGCCTCCAGGCTCAACCTGTAACCATCTCTTCATGCTCTTTCTTGCACCCTTCCTATGGTCTAGGAGCCACTATTCTGTTCTATCTTTCTCTGAGATCAACCCTTCAGTTTCCACATAGAGAAATCAAAATCTTTTTCTTTAGCCACATACCTACTGACAAACATCTAGATTTCTAGGCTTTCTGAGATCAGTCGTCCTAACACTGTGAGAAGGAATCTCACTCAGAAACTGTCTTTTGCTTCCCTGATTACTGATGTTGAACACCTTGTCGTGTAGTAGTTGGTATTAATGTGTCCTCTTTGTATTAAGTTCTAGGAATTCTTTGCATATTTGGGATGTTAATCGCTTTCTACACATAATATTTGCTATGGAGAGCAGAGGAAACTTCGCATGAGCAGGGAAGGAGAGGATAAAGTCCCTAGTGAATATGGACTATTGACAAGGACCAATGCCTAGAACCCACAGGAACTGGCAAAGCCTTTCTCTGATCTGTGTGCAGCTGTTGGCAGTATGTGCAAAAACTAGCAACCAAAACATTTTCCTACCAAGACTGGCTAACTCCTCCTGCATGCGCTGTATATAATATACCAGCTGAGGATCTGGACTGTAACTTAATTGATGGTGCCACTGCATCAGAGTGAGCATGGCCTACCAAATCTCAGTTTTTCCACGCGTCTCCTTGTGTCTGTTCTTCCTTCGTTCCCTTATTACATCAGACAGGCTCCCAGGACAAGACTCTGCTGAACACTGTAATTTCAAAATACTCTCCTCATTTTTAGAGCTTCCTTTTCACTCTATTAATAGTTCCTTTTGGTACACAACATTTTCAGTTTCTATGAAATTAAAATTGTTTACATTTGACTTATTAATTACTTGTGCCTTTGGCAAATTTCCCAAGAGAGATTATCTTTCTTAAAACAAAAATGTGTGGGTTTTTTTTCTGTAGTGCTGTACATGAACATTTTAATTTTGCACTTACCAAAGATCTTTAAAAACTCAGATGTGTACCTTGCCCTTGAATTCAGGATAAAAATACTATTAACCACCTCAATTATACTACCCAATATAATTCTGGTTGTGTGCATGTCTGTTTGTTGTGTTAACCCTTCTTAGAAAAATGTGAACAATGTTTGTTCACCCAGATAGAACACCAACAACTGACCAAACAAATTATTTCTCCCATGTCTACCTTAGCAATTGAATGATTGCCGGGCAGGGGCAGTTACATACAGATGCATAAGGGAGAAGTTACTTTCAGGGTCTTGGAAGACTTCAAAAGTGCATCCTTGAAAAGTCCACCGTGGATGATGGCTTCCCATAACTGCATACATGAAATCCAACCTTCCGTTATCATTTTACCTTCTACATATTCTACCTTCTACCTTGTATATATAATCCAGCTGAGGCAAGATTACATACAGCTGGATGGAGAGAACAGGAATGAGTGGCTGGAATCTCAAGTGAATGATGGCCCACATCACCATCTCATTCTAGAGGGATGCCCTGACCTGGTCAAGGGCCTGGTGGTTCTCTGGCTAAGATGACAATGATTTTTATACTCAGAACACAGTGTTCTGCAGCAAACATCAGTTCATTTTTGAGTTGTTAGTACATCATAGTACTGTTTGTCACAACACAAACACGTCTACTCTAAAATGTAAGCACACATGTTGCAATTGTTTCTACCACTAGTTTGTTGGGTGGATTAAACATAAAGTTAAATGACAAAAAATTCCAGTTGAATTCCGAAATTTTCACAAATGTGTTTGCTGGTGGTTTGAGTGACAGTGCACGTACACTAACAATTCAATGGCATGATTGTTTTCTTTGAGACATCAATGCTGTAAACATAGAACTCATTAATTTCATGCTTGGTTGGTATAAAATAAAAACTAATCTCCGTATAACAAAAGAAAAGTAGAACATAACTACTTAAATAAATTTATTTCTTACGGGGTCTGTGGTGTGGCAACATAAAATACTTCATATAATTTTACTATAATCTATACACTTCACCCCTGTTCGATATGTACTTCTAATTATGGAGTAAATATGGCATCTAGCCACCAGTGGATTTGGAACACCAAGGTAAGATTATTCCTTCACTTCACGCCTGGGTGTTGAGTATAAAATATTTACTTTCATGATGTCCTAACACGTAACTCTATGGCCACGCAGCAGTTAGTTCTTTCCAGCGGGGAGTTAACACTAATAATTACTGAAATCCTGAATTGTCTGCATCTCTTCACAGATGAATATCAGCATAATTATTTTAACCTAAGGGTGGATGGACAGTCACCGAGCACCAAGGCACATGAGGGGTTTCCATGCTTTATCACAGTAACTCCTCTTAAAAGTCTTAGAAGGTTTGTTTTCACCGTTTCCATTTTCATTTAAAGGCTTCACTTTCATCAATTCAATTTTCTCTTATAAGGTTTGTCTTTTTATTGTTTTCATTCTAAAGTGCAGGTAGAAATCACCAAGGTTCAATAACCCAGCTAACACAGAGCTACCAACTGTCAAATGTAGCCAACTTTTGACTTGATTCTATATCCTATCAGTTATCATAAGAAAATTTTCCTGCTCCAAAGACACACATGCACCTACCCAAGTCCCCCAGGCCCAGGATAGGCAGAAAAAAGAAAAGCATCTGGCATGGTCCTACTAGCTGGGGATGGTTGAAAGGAAGACATCCAAGCACCCTCCATGGGCACCACTATGACAGGCAAATGTGTGATGGAAAAATAGAAGAGATGGAATATGAAGCAGATGAATGAGTGAGAAAGCAAAGCTGAGGGAACTAGAGAATGGATGGTGGTGAGGAAGAGGCAGATGGTGGGAACCTCCATAAACACTAGGGTCATGATGATGTCCTGGACCTGGATGCTTCCAAAGGCCATTTTTTAGACCCAGGGCTCCTGCTGTAGCTGAGGTCTGTGTCTATGTCTGTGGCCCAAGTTACCACTAAAGGCCAAGCAAATATCCTTGGTCTGTGCTGCTACCAGAGCCCATGTGGATATCTGAGAGCCATGTTGCCTAGAGGGCACATGCTGATCTGAGTGGCCTGCACTGCCACCTGAGGCCATGGTCACATCTGGGCCTATTTATTGCTGGGGGCCATGTCTTGTCAGTGGTCCTATCACAGCTGAGATCCGTGTTGATTTCCAAGGCCTGTGTTATCATTACAAACCATGCAGATATTCGTGGTCTGGGCTGCTGCCTGAGGCCATGTGGATGTTCCAGTCCTGTGCTGAGAGAGTTGGCTCTGGTGGCATGGGTTCAGGAGAGCTGGCCCCACCCCCACTGGCTGCAGCACTTGGGAGAATGGGTGCTGTGCCTAGCCTAGGCAGCACAGTAGAGCCAGCCCTGGCAGCATGGGTACAGGTGATGCCCCTGGCCAACTGTGGCACTGAGTGACCGAGCCCGGACAGTACTGGAGAGCTCACCCTAATGGTGTGAGTGCAGGAGAGCTGATGAGTTGATCAGCTCAGCTACCACCCAAGCCCAGATCCAGGGCTTTGAGTTGGCCCACCCCAACACCAACTCCATCTATGAACTGCTGGAGCACGTGAAAGGGCCAGTCCTACAAATCCAAAACTGCACAATCTCTGTGACACAGAGCAACAATAGGATAGCCAAGAAGAGTCCCGGTGAGGATCCTGTATTTGTAACAGAAGCCATAGGCATTAAACCAGACCAGTGGCTCACTGCAGTGAGCATTTGCAAATGAAGAGGTATAGTGTGACACAAAGTGATGCACTACAGTTTTCACGGGGAGATTTTTTTTTTCTATTTGAGGCCAGGGTAAGATTTCAGGGGCAGAGGGTAGATATGGGGAGATGGGGAGAGGAGTGGTATTGAGGTGCATGATTGGAAGTTCACAGATAATCAATGGAAAGTTGAAATAAAAAAGAAATAAATAAAATTTTAGAAAACAAATCATTTCTGCAGCTCTTCAGAGAAACAGTGAAAAACAGGGGAGAAGGAGATAGGAGAGGTGGGCTAGAAAGGCCTTGATAGAAGCCATGTAAAATAAGAACTAATTAATGTATAATAGTACGTTAATCATAAAGTCTTATTCATATTCAAAGATTTACATAAGCATCTGGGTAAAATATAAAATGCTACTGATGGGAATGTGATTTTTAAAGATTTAATTAAAATTTTAGTCTCAATAGTTCATTTGTAACAATTCTTGTTGCCTAGATACCACCAGGCAGAGAATGAACTGCAAAAAGAAGTCACAATTACAAGAAGAATAATGAGTGCTGCTTATCTCCGTGCTCTACTCTTAAGCTCACTACGGAGCAAACACAGTTCTATTAGCGGCATAGTAAGGGTTATCCAGTGTAAAAGATAAAGCTTTTACATTCTTTGTTGGCACTTTGAACTTTCTACATACACAGCTAGTGAATATATCATGAGTTTCAGAAGAAGAAAAAAATATCCTCCAGTAGAATATGAACAGTGTTTCATCCAAAGCACACTGCTGCTCAAAGCGAGGCCTGGGGTTTGATAATCACACTCTGAACATAAGGAAGGAATAGTGTGCATCAAGATAAAAAATTTATGAATTGAACATTTCTTGTTTGTGCTGTCTGGAGTTCCTTATACCACTTTTTCTCTTTTTCAATTATTGTTATTATTTACAATTTATTCACTTTGTATCCCAGTTGTAGTCCCCTCCCTATCTCCTCATGGTACCACCCTCTCCTATCCCTCTCCCCTAGTCCACTGATAGGGGGAGGTCCTCATCCCCTACTGTCTGACCCTAGCCTATCAAGTCCCATCAGGCCTGCCTGGATCCTCTTCCTCTGTGGGCTGGCTAGGTTACCCACCAGGGAGAAGTGATCAAGGAACAGGCAACTGAGTTCACGTCAGAAACTGTCTCTTCTCCCCTTACTAAGGAACCCACATGGAGACTGAGCTGTTTAAGGGCAACATTTGAGCAGGGGTCTAGGTCCTCTCTATGCATGGTTTTTGGTTGATGTATCAGTCTCTGCAGTACCCCCTGGGCCCTGCTATTTTTTGTCTTTGTTGGTCTCCTTGTGTCTCCTGTCTCCTCTGGGTCCTTTTATATCCCCTTTGTTCTATAAGGCCTTCTGAGCTCTGTCCAAAGTTTGGCTGTGAGTCTCTGGATCTGCTTCGATCCCCTGCTAGCTGGAGTCTTTTAGAGGACATCTGTGGTAGACTCCAATACTGTTCCCTCTCTTCTACCACTTTCAGTGTCTATCCTGTTTTCCCTTCTGAATGAGAATTAAGCATCTTCCCCAGGGTCTCCTTGTCCTTTAGCTTCTTTAGGTCTGTGGAATTAAGTTTGTTTATCCTATATTATATGTCTAGTATCCACTTATAAGTGACTATATGCCATGTGTGTGTCTCTGCTTCTGGGATGACAAACTCAGGATCATCTTTTTTAGTTCCATCCATTTGCCTACAAATTTCATGATTTCCTTGTTTTTAATAGCTAAGCAGTATTCTGTTGTGTAAATGTACCACAATTTCAGTATCCATTCTTTGGTTGAGGGACATCTAAGTTGTTTCCAGATACTGGCTATTATGAATAAAGCTGCTATGAACATAGTTGAACAAACCCTACATCTGACAGAGGGTTAATATCCAGAATATATAAAGAACTCAAGAAATTAAACACCAACAAACCAAGAAATCCAATTAAAAATAGGGTACAGAGCAAAACAGAGAATTCTCAACAGAGAAATATTGAATTGCGGAGAAACACTTAAGGAAATGTTCAATGTCCTTAGTCATAAAGGAAATGCAAATCAAAACGACCCTGAGATTTCACTCTATACCTGTCAGAATGGTTAAGATCAAAAACTCAAGTGACAACACATGCTGAAGAGGATGTAAAGAAAGGGAACTCCTCCTCCATTGCTGGTGGGAGTGCAAACTTGTACAACCACCTTAGAAATCAACCTGGTGCTTTCTCAGAAAACTAGGAATAGTGCTACCTCAATACCCAGCTCTACTACTCCTGGATATATCTGAAAGATGCTCAACCATACAACAGGGACATGTGCTCAACTATATTTACTTTTTTTTTCTTAAAACAAAGGTCTCCCAATAAAATCTTACAGCTCAAGAGAGTTGAATTTAGCCCCTACCAGATAACAAAGGTAGACATACTATCCAGTTAAACAAGGTTCTTCATCTCTGCCATAGGGCACATTACCCAAGACACCAAACAGTGCTTTCTGTGAGGCTTGCCATCTAAATGTTAACAGAGCTCTCACAGATTATGGTCTGCACACACACAAGCTTGTGGGCATGAGAAACAATATTTCCTGCGGTGTAGAGAGTAAACAGTCTGGGAATAAT